>JAWZYV010001740.1:0-418781 GCA_038373885.1 Cheiracanthium punctorium | reverse complement strand
GGTGCAGGTGGGATTCTTGCGGTGAGATGAGAATAGCTGTCGAAACCTTTCAGCAGAGAGTTTGAAACGCTTAAGAAGTAGGCCCTTGACCTTCTGGTAGTCTTTGCATTCTTCCTCAGGTTCCCGAACGACCATTCTGCCGACTTCCGGCGGGAGGGAACCAATCAGGTAGGGGACCCAGGTAGTCTCCGGAACCTTCAAAAATGTTAACTGCCGTTCAAATAAACTTAGGTATAGCGCCATGTCATCTTCTTTTGGATCAAACTTGGGTAAGATCCCCTTCAGATCCACCTTGGGCTGTTCCGGCTCAAGAGCTGAAGAAGTGGTAGATGCAAGGATTGACTGGGAGGATGTTTGAATCTCAAGTTGCAGTCTCAGCTTTTCTAGCTCAAAAGTTTGTTCTCTGGCTTGTTTCTCTTCCTCTAGGGCTCGTTCTCTGGCTTGTTTCTCTTCCTCTCTCCTTTCCACCAACTCCGTATCAGCTAACTTTTCTCTTCTTACGCGCTCCTCTATTATGGATGTCAACATGTTTTTTGTTAATTCTTCATCATATTCTTTTGAATCGGTTATCAGTTTCTTTAATTGGGGCACTTTAAGGTTTTCCACCCCCTCCAAACCCAGTTCTAGGGCGAGGAGTCGTAGGTCATCTTTTCGGCCTTTTCCGAGGTAAGCCATTGTATCACAGGAGCACAAATAGAATTTATTGAGTTACGGTTTTTTATATTTACTGACAGAAAGGCTTAGATAATTTAATTTTCAGGCTTTCTCAGGAGTGAGCAGAAACAAAACCTAACCTGAGCGACATTCACACCGATGCCATTAGACCTGAACTTCGCTTAAACAAGAATTATCCATAACTTTCAAAATAGTAACTAAAATGCAACAATTTAATTGATTAGGGCCACCAATACCACTACTTACTACTAAGCAACAACAAACCAAAAATACAATTCTGCCAATTTCAAATTTTCATCAAATTAGAATTAAACCAAAATTAATCATAAACAAATTCAAAACAATACCATTTTCTGAACAAAATGAAACAAAACTATTTTTACAAAATCAAAACTAATCTTACTCATCAAACCAAATTAATGCTATTCATCACTACTAAAACAAAACATCAAACTGCAAAATCCGATATATACATATACAAGAACATAACTAGCTATCACAATCAATAGAACATATATTTCAGTTTAACTAGCATAAATTTCCACTTTTATGGGCATTCCAACAATTTTAGTGCACACAACTCTACACAGAGTTTCGTTTCAGAAATTAATATTCTATCAAAAGTCTGGGTGACTTTTCTCTATTCACAGTCAGTTAGGACCATTTTTGTTTGTTTTAAAACTTTTCAAGCAAACAGATTTGCCAACTATATCCGCCAGGCAACGGTTTTGCCAAAATATGATTTAGAATATTATTTTCGCTTTATGCACCAAATTATACCCAAAATACTAATTAAACATTCTTTTATACGCTATTTACCTCTACAGCCAGTTTGGGCGGGAAACCGCCAACAAATTTCTATGCACATACAAAACACAAAATCCAAACGAAATTGTTCTTAAAAACATAATCAGGCAAAAGGATTGCCAAAACACATTAAAATATACAAATAGATACTATTTACAAAATAACTTTAGAGTACTTAACTCATTTAACAGCAGACGAAAACGAAAACAATGTTCTACCTCATCCAGCTAAATCCAAACGTTATATCCATTCCACGGCCTTTTACGTTGGGCGCCAAATTGTAAGACGACACGAACTCCCAAAATGACAGAAGAGACTCGCATCTCACTTACACAAAAAACATTTTATAAAAAAAAAAATAAACACTGCACGGATTACACATAAAAAGAACAACAGCCATAGCTCACTCCATCTTAGCCTCGCTACTCCTCTACGAACTCAAAACGATTCCCTGGCGGAAACGTCACTGCTTTTATTTTGCCGCTGCAGTCCTGGAGTTTGGCTGCTCAGGTGGGGAACACCTGTTACAAACTTTCTTATATGTTCAATACGAAATGCACTCACAGGAAAACAATTCGTCAATTTTTATTATTCCAGCCAAACTACTCAATTTCAATCAAAGTAAAAAAAAATTAATAATAAAGAAAATGATAGTCTGAAACACAAATAAATCGAAAAAAAATATTTTATCAACGTCAAACAATAATATAAGCATTACACTATCTCCATATAAAACGCGCCTTCCCTTCATACGCTCTCAGCCATCTCCTTTTGGCTGAAAAAGAACCTGTTCCGAGGAGACCTCTCCTATTGGCTGAAAAAGAACCCGTTCTTTGATCACGGCTGGGAGCTGGAACACCTAGTTCAGCGTTCTTTCGCGGAACGAAGAGCTAGGTGTTTTTTCGAGGAACGGAGAGAGCTGGTGTTCTTTTGGGAACGGAGTAAACGAAGTGTTCTCTGGTGAACGGGGTGAAAGGTGTTCTTTTGATCTGTTCTTTTGCTTTAATTCCGTTCTGAGCTGAATACAGGGTCTAAGTTGTAGACTTGGAGTCAGAAGTAAGGCCGTACTTAGAAGGGGGGGGGTCCTATGGGTTTGGACGTCTCTCCCTCGACGTTATTACATTATATGTATATGGTGTATTTATACAGGGACGTAGCAAGAATTTTTTTTTTGGGGTGGGGGTGGGGGTGGGGATGGTGAGGGGTATGAATTGCAGTGATGTATAAATGAACGAAATGTTTTCGGAATAGTTAAAAAAAATTAAAAATCTTGCTACATAAGTTGAAAATTGGGTGTGGGGGATATATCCTGAAATTTTGTCTGGGTATGACCCAGGTCTGAAGCCATTTAAGCTGGATTTTCGGAGCCATGTAATTTTATATGCCAAAGTCGTATTCATTTTCTTAAATCGGAGTCGGAGCAATACTGAGCCTGATACTTACAGCTTTTTAAACGGAATGTCTTTAATTTTTAAGCTGGAGCATGTACTTTTAAAGCTGAAACTGTACATTTTTTTTTTAGAGCTCTAAGAGCGTATCGACTATTTTGTGAGCTCCCCCATTGGAAATGGGCAGGTCCACGCCGTGTATTTTTAACCTGAAGGCAACACAAGGATTTTTTTTTTTTTTTAAACTTGAGATGGACTTATTTAATATTTTGAATTAGAGCTAAAAATATTTGTCGTTGGTACAAAAGCCATGTCTTTTAAGCTGGAGCCCGATACATATATATGTTTATTTGTAGTTGTAGCCAAAGAAGAATTTTTTTTATTTTTAAACCCGAGCCAGATCCATAACCTCTTGGAGCTAGACCTGAAACAATATATATTTTTTAAGAGGCGGAGCGAACGGTGAAAAAGGCTGTTAACAACATTTTAAATTAGGGGGGGGGGAGACTTTCTGATTCACCCCCTTGGGTACGGTCTTGCATGAGTGCTTAGATAGGGGACAAGGGGTCAGGGCCGTATCCAGAAAAAATTTTATCCAGACAAAAATTTCGGAGGGGGACCAAACGAAAGAAAAAGGCTGAATTTTTCACAAAGACTTCAGCTTTATTATTTTGTTAACAAAATTTTGAATTTCGAGGGGAGGGGGGACCAGACCCCCTGGGTACAGCCTTGAAGGGGGTGCTCTCTCTCCAGCTTTCGTTATAGTGAACACTCATACAGTATTTTGAGTTTTTTTATCATTATTATTTTTGTATTAAAATGTTTGAAAGTCCGAAAAAAACTTCTACAACACCCCCCCCCCTCCTATTCCTACAAGAGTTACGACTATAGGGTCAAAGCTCGCGTTACTTAGGTGCATTGTGATAATGTTGATATTATGTGCCCGAGGTAACGTACTTCCCGACGACCCCCTGGCACATTATCCAGGGTCAAAGTCTTGCGTTACTTTCGCTTTATCATGAAATTTATGGTGTGGACTGGGAATAAGGCTAGAAAAGGAGGGGGTGGAGGATTTCATTGCAGATTTTCAGCTTCAACGGCCGCTCTTCTTGTGCGTCGGCTCTTTTACTTCAGTAGTGCTGAAGTAGAAAAAACTAAAACAAAAGGGTATGCAGTCCCGTGGCATATTGTATCAGACCGTTCAAGGATTAGTTGAAACAGATCATTCCTTTGCGCTGTTACTGGTACAACTCTTAGTTATGCTTATGTTTGGATAGTTTTTCCTCATGGATAGAAAAAAAATCTTTTGTTTGGACGGATTTTAAAGTTATTGATTCCGCTGCTTCCAAAGATTTGTGCAATATAGTCTAATCAAAATAAAAAGTTATGAATATCATGTCATTTTAGGAGCTGTCAGACTCAAATATTGTTTACTCATGTAAGCAATATTGTATCACTCAGGTAAGTAATCGAAAATTAGGCCTGGCCTAAATAATTCTCTCTAGAATTGAAGTTTTTCCATTTCTTTTTACATACATGCTATGAGTAAGGATAACAAAAGTTAATAAAAAGCACAGAAAAAATTTTGATTTTAGAAATATGTACATATTTAACACTATATTATAGAACGTTAATATAATTAAAATATTCTTACCAAAAGTTATTGTTAATGTACTTGATTAAAGAAATCCAGTATGTTGGTTGCAAAGTTTTTTTTAAACATTTTGCAACTGTATTAAAGCAAAATACGTGTTAAAAAGGACATATATTTTCATTTTTAAATTGAATAAAATAGTCATAATAAAGCTACGATAAATCAAAGAACCTGTTCTCAAAAGAACAGGAAAAAGAACGGGAACAACTGTTCTTTGAAAATAACGCTTTTCCCCCATCTCTAAATCAAAGTTCATGACGTCAAAAACCAGAAAAAGAATATAAGTGCAGTGTACGTGGTTCCGAGTGTTTGGGTATGAGGGGGCGAGAAATAGATGCAATTATATTACGAATCACACATCTTTATATATACATAAATACACACAGTTTTCATTCTAGTTACATATTACCGCACATCGCGGTTAGCTCACAAAACAGCGCGCGTTACAAGTGCTCCTGCTTTGCCTCGCGGTTTACCGTTAAGTCCGTTAAGTCCATGGACATGGAGTTTGGGTTTTAGAGTGTAGGTGCAGACACCACATCTCCTCCCCCTTTATAGATCCAGTCTCTTGGGAGGCCTTCGTATTCTTGTAGAACGTCTAAGTACCGGACTCTGATCTGTAGGTACTGGTGGACCACTTGAATGAGTTGAAGTAGGTGGGGATGGCAATGGGGAACTCTGATTCGGCACATCCACCGATGAGGCTGCTGGTATAGATGGGACAGCTGGTTCACTGGCCGGGATCTCAGAACCAGGGCTTCCAGAATCGGTGGAGGTATCTTGTTTGATCCCTGTAGTAGTCGTTGGAAATCCACGATATGCGTCGGGTGATGAGCCCCTTTCTTCCACGTTGTGTCCCACTGGGCGTATCTGATCCACGTGTCGTCGCACTATAGTACCCTTTACGTCGACTGTATAATGGAGAGCACCATCCTTATTGACGACTCTCCCAAATTTCCACTTAGAGTTGGCTGTTCTGTAGTCTCTCACAGCAACAGGATCACCGGCATCAAATTTCCTGTCTTTAAATTCAAAGACACCCTTCCGAATTCTATCCTGAATTCTCGATTGAAGTTCAGGCAAAAGCAAATCTATTCTAGTTCGAATATCTCGCTTCAGGAACAACATAGCAGGGCTATAGTTTGTTGTGGCATTCGGTGCTTTTCTGTATTGAAGTAGGAAGGTGCTCAATTTCTATTGGATGTTACCGTCATATTGTTGCATTGCTCTCAGTGATTGCTTCAAAGTGTAGACATAGCGCTCGGCCTGACCATTGCTTGAAGGCTTAAATGGTGCGCTAGTTTTGTGCTTTATACCATTGCTTTGCATAAACATCTGGAATTCGTGTGAAGAGAATTGGGGTCCGTTGTCGCTAACGAGAACCAATGGCAGTCCAAATCTTGCAAAACAGTCTCTGAGGCACTCAACTGTTTTCTTAGTTGTAGTCACTTTCATCGGGTATACTTCTAGCCACTTCGAGTGCGCATCAACAATTACTAGGAACATATATTCAAATATAGGCCCAGCAAAGTCGATGTGAATGCGCTCCCATGGTTTACTAGGATATTCCCAATAGTGGACTTTAGCTTTTGCTGGGTCGGCCTTGTGCCTGGCACAATCGGTACAATTTCTAACAGCTTCCTCGATATCTTTGTCGATATTATTCCAAAAGACAAACGATCTGGCTATTGCTTTCATTTTTACCATACCCAAGTGTCCTTGGTGAAGTTCTTCTAAAACTTTCTTTTGGTACTTCTTTGGAATGCAAACTCTGTGTCCATACATGATACATCCGTCTTCGATGGTATATTGGGCTTCTCTCCCTTGCAAATTCTGGCCTGTACGCAAGGCTTCTAAAAGTGGGCCCAGTTCATCATCTTTCCATGTTTCCTGACGCAACTCCTTTGCAGTGACTGGTAGCGTTTCAATTTGGGTCATTTGAAAGATTGTTATGTCATCTTTTACGTCCAATTCTTCCGAGGTCTTTGGTAATCGGGACAAGAAGTCTGCGTTTCCATGATCATTAGTACTTCGAAATACGATATCAAATTGAAAAGACTGTAATATCAATGCGTAATGTAAAAGTCGCGTAGCTGCCAACACTGGTAATCCCCGCTTTGATCCGAATATCGCTACTAAAGGCTTATGGTCAGTTATTAAGGTGAATCTTCTCCCTTTCAAGTACAAGTAGAATTTTTTTACTGCCCAGATTATTGAAAGAGCCTCCTTATCGATTTGTGAATATTTTTGCTCTGTTTTGGTTAAAGTTTTTGATGCGAAAGCTATTGGCCGTTCAGATCCATCTGGGTAAAGATGAGATAACACACATCCAATACCAACTGGTGATGCATCACTTGCTAAGGTTAAAGGGAGTTTTGGATCATAATGAACTAATATCTTTGGCGAGCATATTTCCTTTTTAATTTGCTCAAAGGCTACCTGACAATCCTTCGACCATTTAAATTTCACGTCTTTCTTTGTCAGGTTATTAAGTGGATGTGCGATGGTAGCTAAATCTTTACAAAATTTCCCATAGAACTTCACTAGTCCCAAAAAACTTTTTACCTCCTGTACATCTTTTGGTACACGAGCATTCAAAATTGCTGAAACTTTCTCATCTGTTTTATGGAGTCCGTTCGCGTCAATTTTATGCCCTAGAAAATTTATTTCATTTTGGAAAAACTGACTTTTATTTAAATTAAGTTTCAGTCCATGTTCCTTACATTTTTAAAAAAATTCCTCTAACGCTTTAAAATGTAACATCTCATCGCTTCCAGTTATTCTAGCATCGTCCATAAACACTTTAACGCCTTCCATACCCTGGAATAATCCATCTATGTAACGCTGCCAAATTGCAGGAGCCCCGTTTAACCCATACATAAGTCTCTTACAAACATATAATCCCTTATGCGTGTTTATTGTCAACAGTCTTTGACTTTCGGGGTTAACTTTCATTTGAAGGTAAGCATGTTTAAAGTCTAATTTTGAGAATTGTTTTCCCCCATTTAAACTTGAAAATATTTCCTCTAATCTTGGCAAGGGGTGCTGTGGCACAATTAAATTCGGGTTCAAGGTTACCGAATAGTCCGCACACAGCCGTATACTGCCGTCTGACTTTACTACAGGAACTACCGGCGTTGCCCATTCCGAGCTTTCGACCCGTTCTATAATACCCTCCTTTTCCAGTCTGTCAATTTCGGTTTCAACTCTACCCTTTAACGCAAATGGCACCGACCTAACCCTGCAAAATATGGGTTTAACGTCAGGTTTAAGCTCTAATTTGACTTCGTAGTTGTTTATTTCACCTAGAGTATTATCAAAAATTTCTTTATATTTTTCCAAAAGTTCATTTAAATTCAACTTATTTGTAGCCCTGACAGCTTTAATAGCATGCCAATCCAAATTGATTTTATAAAGCCATTCGCGACCGAGAATGGTGTCTAAATTCTCTTTTACTATATATAAGTTTAAATTCAAAATCTGATTTTTATATTCAACCCTTACGGTGACATACCCCATAGGTACCAGTGAGTCACCTTTATACGTTTTAAAAACTATTTCAGTAGGTTGAATTTTCTTATTAGAAATTTTCCTAAAATTCCTTATGCTCATTACACTGACCGCTCCCCCCGTATCTAATTCCATTGAGCAATTTTTATTCTCAATTTTCAAATTAATCATAATCGGCGGTCGTTTTGGTTCTTCCTTGCTTATTGTCCCTTCACTTGAATTCAAAGCGAATAACGGGACTGGAGTTTCGTTTTCAACAACCTCTTTAACCTGTTTTTGTTTAACCGGCTTCGCACCCGCTTTTTTTGCTGCAAAACAGGCCTTCTGGATATGGCCAATTCGAGAACAAAAATTACATTTACTTGAAATAAATCTACATCTGTCTTTAGTATGATTTGTCCCTGTGCACCGGGAACAAAATAAATCTGTCTTTTGCTTCTGTACTGAGCTTGATTTCCTGTTCATTTGCTTTTTTCCTATGTGCACAGCATTTATTCCACGGCCCATTACATCATTTGCCCCCTTAAATGCTTTTTCCATAGCTAATGCTATTTGTAAGGTTTTTTCAAGATCAATATTATCCTCCTCAAATAGCCTATCCAGAATTGTTTTATCGCGTAATCCACTTACAAAAACATCACGTAACATAATATTCAACATATTAGTATCGTAATCGCAATTAATTGCAAGCGATCTAAGCTCTGCGATATAACTACTTATACTTTCCCCCTCGTTTTGTTTTCGGTTCAAAAACTTATGACGGGAAGGAATAATCAACGGTTTCGGGGTCAAATGTTGTTTTAACACATCTTTTAATTTTTCTAAGCTTTGATCAGAAGGAATGTCAGGAGCCAGCAAATTCTTAAGTAATTGATATAACTTCGGGCTTAGAGAGGAAATAAAAACCTTAGATTTTTTATCTACAGGTACATTTTGTACATCTAAATAACTTTCGAATCTTTCGAAGAAACAATCAAAATTTTCATATTCTTCGTTAAATTTCTCAAACTGGACAGAAACTTTCTGCGCAGAATGATTTTCTCTCTCTTTCAAGGCCTGAATCAGTTCCTGATTCTGCTTTAATATTTCTTCGAATTTCTGCTCCATTTGATTACTTCTGATATAAACGAAACTAAAACTTTTTACCTTGAGCCGTCTTCGGGCATTGCCCTATATCCAAATTGTTCTTACTTTCGTTATCGTCTTCGTCGCCAGGTGTACGTGGTTCCGAGTGTTTGGGTATGAGGGGGCGAGAAATGGATGCAATTATATTACGAATCACACATCTTTATATATACATAAATACACACAGTTTTCATTCTAGTTACATATTACCGCACATCGCGGTTAGCTCACAAAACAGCGCGCGTTACAAGTGCTCCTGCTTTGCCTCGCGGTTTACCGTTAAGTCCGTTAAGTCCATGGACATGGAGTTTGGGTTTTAGAGTGTAGGTGCAGACACCACAGGCAGAAATCGGGATGTTACAAAAACGTCTGTTTTACTGCCTTAACTGTGAAATTCGATTGCTCAGTTTTTTTTTTTTTTTTTTTTTTTTTGAGAAAAGGTGACTTGAAAATGCCTCAACAACGTGATTTATCGGAACCCATGGCATGGAGTCAGGGCCGTACCCAGAAAAAAATTTCGGTGGTGGTGGTGGTGTGTGTGTGTGTGTGGGGGGGGGACAAACAGTGAAAAAAAGCCAAATTTTTCACAAAAAGACTTAATCAATATTATTTTGCTAACAAAATAATATTGATTAAATTTCGTTGTGGGGAGGGGGGTGGGGTACTGGACCCCTGGGTACAGCCTTGCACGGCGTATTATAGGCAGACTGGAATCCGGGCAAAGACAACGTAGTGTCGCGGACGCCGTTGGAGTCGCCAGAAGTGTCGTTGCAAGGCTTTGGAATCTATTCCAAGAAACAGGGAATGTTAGAGTCGACCAGGGCAAGGTCAGCTACGCGCCACTACAGCAACTGATAACCGGTATACAGGGTGTCCCAAAACGACCGCATAAACTCTGCACAGCTAGATTTCTCGTAGGGAGTACATAAAAACTGCCCCAAAAAGCGTTCCTGTACGATCCATAGTTTACGAGAAAAATACGAAAAACAAAGTATGACGTCACTGCCGGTGCAAGAAAAAAACACTTTATTGGACATATCAACAACAGTATTTGCATATCTTTCCAGACGATAATGTTTAAAACGTTCGCCGTGCATATGGCGTCATGCATGCGCGCGCACCATGGAATGACGTTAAGCCGCCGTTGAACTGGTATTTAAAAGGCTGCATCTTGCAGCTACCGGCAGTCTTCGTATGATGGCCATGTATTCCGTTCGTGACTACTGCGACATGTACCTGATGTACAGCCGATGTAATGGATATGCCTTACGAACTGCTAGGGAGTATGCCTTCGATATCCGTCCCGCCGTCCTCCCAATGGCAACGTCATCCGTAGCCTGGACGACAGACTGCGAAATACGGGAAGCGTCTTGCCAACAGCCAATCTTCACGATACTGGAAGACCGCGGAGCGGCCTGGCGGTAGCACAGGAGGATGCAATACTGCAGCGGGTAGAAGAGACGCCCGAAGTAAGCACACGCGCATTAGCCCGTGAGATGACTTCGACTAAAAATACTGTGCATAGGCTTTTACGGTCTGAGAGGCTACACCCATTTCAGTGCACAACCGTGCAAGGTCTGAAACCAGATGACTTTCAGAAACGCGTGGCCTTCTGTGAATGGCTGTTGCAGCAACAGAACACAGATAATGGTTTCATTGCACATATCCTGTTGACGCAATTTGCTTCCCATATAGCGCCACTTGCGCTATGACGTCACGCGTTTCTTTCCCCCCTGGGTGACCGTGAAAAACCCCAACACACTTCGAACAGATTCGTAGAGGAGCAGACTGATTTCTGCTTGGGGGCCCAAAAAGAGCATGAGATTGAATCTGTTATTTTGAACGTGTAAACTGTACATAGGAATTTGTAAATAAATTGTATATAATTATATTAGACCTGATTTGGATTATTATTGAAAAATAGAATTTATACCACTGAACCGCCACGATAACGTAAACTGTACGGACTGACATCCGCCACAATGGTGCACACGGACCGGGAAAGTGTGCAACGGGAATTGAATGGATAAGGTGAATATTGAAATACTTAATATTTTGGAATTAGCACAATCCAGTGTGCGAAAACTGCTCAAGGTAGGATTTTTCCTTTATTTTTATGAAAAATGGCTGACGAACTATTGAAACTAAAAGCGAAATGAAAAGTATTAAGAACGGCAGTTTCGAAACATCTTAAGAACATTGAAACTGAATTTGAAAAAGAGGTTGCCGATTCTTCACTTCTTGAAGAATATTTAGAACTATTAACTAGTAAATCGGATGAGTTAAAAGTTATTGATGCGGCAATTGAACCGCTCTTAGAATCAAAAGATTTTGAAGCTGAAATTACAGCTAGTGAAGAATACAATGAAAAGGTTTTATTATGGAAATTTAAATTAAATAGAAAGTTGAACAAAAGCAAAAAAGTTGAGGTTAACGTAACCAGAGACGGCCCGAGGGGTGTGCGGGGCCCCAGGCGAAGCGCAAGATCGGGGCCTCTTTTCTATTATGTCTTATGAGATAGCAATAAAATAGACCAGGAGCGGGGCCTCTATTAGCGCGGGGCCTAAGGCGATCGCCTACATTCGCACCCCCCTTGGGCCGGCCCTGACGTAACTAAAAATGACGATGCAGAAACAAAATCTGAACAGAAACGAGTTCGTCTGCCAGAATTAACCATTCCAAATTTTATGGTGATTACTTAAAATGGAATGAATTTTATAATTCATTTAAAGTATTAATTGATCACAATGACTCTTTAAGTGAAACTGAAAAATTTTTTAATATTTGCGTTCGTTCCTTGGAGGAGCGGCTTTAAACGCAATTGAAGGTTTCGATATTTCAGACAACAATTATGATGAAGTGATTAAATTGTTAGAAAACAGATTTGGTAAGCGAGAAATAATCATCAACACGCATATGAATAAATTACTGAATTTGAGTCCAGTTTACAAATCGAGTGATGTATCGAAACTTAGAAAACTATAACGCTATCGAAACACATGTACGCAGCTTAAATTCTTTAAATGTAAAACCGGAATCATACAGTAATATGTTTATCCCAGTTCTATTTAAAATACTTCCATCAGATTTAACGCTTGAATTTAACAGACAAAACCCTAACTTTTCTACGATGTATAGTGTGGAAGCACTGTTAAAGTTTCTTCATACTGAAGTTTTATCTAGAGAAATGAACGCCTTACTCGTCCCCCCCTCTTCAGTCCAAAGAGAAAATCACGGGCAACTGGCGTCTAAACAAAGTCATAATTTAAGTTCCGCGGTGCAGCTTTTGACACCTTCAAGTGGATACAATTCGCAAACCGCTAACGATAATCTCTGCTTGTTCTGTAAAAAATTAAAACATACTGGAATTTGCGAATCTCTCTCGGTTCAGAAAAAAGGAAATATTATATTTCGAGAAGGTAGATGTATACTCTGCTTAAAGCGAAAACATAGAAAATATGACTGCAGATCAAAACAACAATCCTGTCCTCGTTGCAAAAAAAGACATAATTTAGAGATCTGTTTTGACTTAGAGAAAAAAGGCAGAGAGAAAATAATAATGCAAGCTCGTGCGAAGAGGCGAGTAAGGGGAATGCAGTTGCTGAGAGTTCAAGCGGGAATGAAAATACGCAAATCTTTACGTTAATCTTTTTCACACACTAATTCGGCATCTATTTTGCTTCAGACGTGCAGTGTTGTAATTAAGGGAAAACGTCGTTCAATGCAGGGAAGAATTTTACTGGATTGCGGCTCAATGAGATCCTTTGTAAACAAAGAAATTTCGCGCAAATTAAATCTTCCAGTAATTAGAAAAGAGACTTTATCAGTCTACAGTTTCGGCAATGAACAGCCCATTCAAAACACGTTTGATGTTGTAAAGGTAAAATTAGAAAATAGGCGAGATAATGAATCTAATATCGAAATTGAAGCCCTCGTAACAGACCGTATAACGGGTACGGAAATTCCACCCGCTGACTTGAAATCGGAAATTATACTCTCGAAATTAAAAAACTTAAAACTGGCCGATTCCTTTGAATCTGAAGTGCGTATTGACCTCTTGATTGGCAGTGATTATTACTACAACATAGTCAGTGGAAATTTGAAAAGAATAAACGAAAATCTCGTAGCAACAGAAACAATGTTTGGCTGGTGTATACAGGGAAAAACCAGTGCCGGATTAACAATATAGCAGAAGTAGCAAATGCTACGGGCCCCGCGCTTTTAGGGGCCCCGCACCTTCAGCTTGAAAGTTTTCGTTTTCTCCCTCCTCCCAGTTTTTTATAGCAAAACATAATTATCGTAACTTTTCTTACTTTCTTTTTTCGTTTCGCAGTAGAATGATATTTCGCTCAATCCCAGATTTTTTTCTACGTGACTATAAATACATGATTTGTAGACAGGTTTTGCAGATGAACTGACACTGTCTTTTCAAATGTGTTGGCCAGATAACGTGGAGGTGGGAGAGAATAAAATGCTGAAAGTCGCACATAGCTTTCAATTCCAAACATGTGTTTTATGGAACAAGAAAAACAAACATGGTACACTCATGGATCAGGATGCCTCTTCGAAACAGTATTTAAAATTTTGAAGTATAGTAGTAATATGCTAGAAGAAGATTCAGTACACGATTTTAAGATAGATTTCGATTCCAGATGTGTTTTATGGAACAAGGGAGAAAAATACGACACACTCATGAATAATGATACACTTTCGAACTTAATGAAATAAGGAAAGAAAATAGGGAGGACGCATGGATTATGATACGATTTTAATATATGTCACTTTAGTGCGTATTTAAAACTTGAAAATGTTTTAGATTTTCTTATTTTTTTCTTTTTTTTTTTTTTTTTTTTTTTTTTTTTGATAAGACAGTTTTTGAAGCTCTATTATGGAACTGTAAATCCATTGTAGATAACTTCTTGAAAGAATATGCATAAACTTAGTGTAGCTGTTGAATGCTCACATTATTTATTCAACTGATTACCTAGGGGAAACTGAATGAGTATTCTAAAGACAGCAATAAGACACTTATACAGGAGTGTATTCAACACTCTGTGGAACAAAACATGCGGTAGCCAGAAAAAAAAATTTAGAGAGGCTCCAAACGGGGGAAAAGGCAGAATTTTTCGAAAAACAAGAAAAAAAAGTCTTCATCATCATCTTTTTGTTGACAAAAATCGCAACTCGGGGGGGGGGGGGGTTATTCAGATCCTTGGACACCCACTTAAATAAGGCCTTTAAAAAATGCCTACCGCATTTCTTATCAATAATATTACAAATTTGAAGTGTGAATCCAAAAATAAACAAAACATGGAAAGAAAACTAAGTGCCAAAATGAAAGACGAGAGTCAGGGCCAGATCAAGGACGAATTAAAGGGAGGGTGTCGGACGGGGCGACCGCCCCTCGCAAGAAAAGAGAAATTAATGTAAACAATCCTATTTTACTTCCTTAAAAAGGATGCGTATGTGAATCTGCCAACGAACCGCCTCCACCCACAAAATTGCATTAATCCGTCAGTGGGACGGATTATTCATTAGGCTAAGTAGGCTGTAGCCTATCGGCCCCGATCCTTTCAGGGGCTTTTGCAGTAACAGATAAAATGAATTTTTAAATAAGTTGTAATTAAACTTTTCAAAATGACGACGTGCAGAAAATATTTGTGGCTATTTCTGAGGATTTTCTCTGGAAAGAGAGCTGAGCTTCTGCATGAGCCGAAGTCCATTGGAATGCAGGAATAAAAAAAGCGCACCATAAAAAAAAGATCAGGCGCGTAGCCAGGAAAATTTTTCGGGGGGGGGGGATATGCGCCTGGAAAATATTTCGGGGGGGGGATATGAACTTATATCTGTATAAATAGACGGAATTTCATCACTAATCCAAACATTTCGGGGGGGGGGATATATCCCGATATCCCCCCCCTGGCTACGCCCCTGAAAAAGATATTCCCACACGAAACAATAATTTTTATTTCAAAATTGGCCATTAACTTTTCTTTTTGTGGTAGATATAAGGATGGTATTTAATCGGATTTTAGGCCGTCCCTAAGTGCTTTTATTTTAGCGTAAAAGGGGGAGGGGTGGCTTTGGAGATATTGGAAGGTGTATGGAGTAGGGGGTAAGCCATCTTTAGAAAGCTTTTGGTATTAGGCTTGAAATATTTTTTATTTTTATTTTTGCAATGTTTGAACACAGGCATTTCGAATTATTATTTCAAACGATAATAATATATAGTATGTAAGCCCTTTTTTATATTTTGAGACCTCACAATTCTGATAAATTATCATATTAAACATAGAAATTAACCGCGTTAAATATAAAGGAATTGTTTTTGGCCAGTCGAAATCACAGGTCAAGGTCGCGAAATTCAGTAAGTTCGTTCAGATAAAATAATTAGAACGGGGAGGATCTTTGCACAACGCCAAGACTGTCGGGATATCCGGGAAGCCATAACCCCAGGCAAACTGAAAACAAATAGGGTTTTCTGATATTCTAGCTCCACAAAGAAACTCACAAAATACTTGATCACACTTAAGATTATTATATCCTGCAAAAACATTTGAAAGTAATACGATAATGAACGTTTTATCCGAATTTTTAATTATTTATTATATCGATTATTCTACATAGGCGTAGAGTTATATGGGCCCGTGGGGCTCGAGCCCCCCCAATAAATTGTGAATAGGGGCTGAGCCCACCCAATAATTTACCACTCAATACAGAAAACTCATTTATACTAACATAAAAAAAGTATTTCACGCCATTTACAAACGTTTGAAAAAAATCTTTACTTTTAAAAATTTCCTTCTTTTGATTTGAATCATGATTTAGTATTCATTGTGACGCCACGTAACACACAATGTGACTATAAGCTGCCCTCGCCAGGCTCTTAATTAAAATCAGATTATACAATGTAAAGTATGAAATGAAGAAAATTTCAGATGTGTCTAAAATGCATTTCATCGAAAATGTTTTTTTTTTCCCTCCTTTGGTTTTTTTACTTTGCTCCTATTTTTTAACTTATTACATGGTAGGAAGATACTAACATGGATACCTTACATAGGTGTAGAATTCTATGGGCCCATAGAGCTCGAGCGCCTCCAATAATTTACACTTATATATAGTAAGACTTACTACATATAGGTGTAAAGTTATATGTACGTGAATCAGTGGCGTAGCCAGAAATTCTTCGTGCGGGGGAGTTACGACTTCTGCAACTCACATATATGTATACGGGTATATAATAAGGGAGTGAAGAATATACATTTTGTATTGCAAAAAATTCCTCATGGGGGGTTACGACCCCCTTAATCCCCCTTGGCTATGCCATTGACGTGAATATATGCGGTTGTGGGGCCTGGCCCCCCCAATAATTTTGAAAACTTTACGCTTATGTTATTCTATTAAGAAAACATTGAAAATTTTTTAAACAAAATATTTTAGATCATTTTTACGAGCGTAGGTTGAAAAGTAATGCACACATGCTTATAGAACATCGAACGAAATGGCGTTTAAAAGTGCTCTAAGCGTTGGTGGAAGTAGCAGTTCCCATCTATACGCATATGCCGTTTGAATGCGTTCCGCCCATGCAGTGTATTTTGAATAGTGGAAGTATAGTGCACTATATCTGCCTATCCCCAGTTTGGTCTCTTACGAATTAGCCCATTAAACAAATCGCGTTTAAAATGTGTAACCAAGTATTAGTAAAGACTTTCCAAATAATGGAAGCATTTTACGAGTATGGGGAAAAAACTGTGTTTAAATTCAAAGTTTAAAGTACATTTTGTTTTCGAAGGTTCTAAAAAATTATAGAAACAATCATCTGTGCATGTAAACTTGTCAAGTTGTATGTTTGCATATAGGAAATGGGGTAGGTATGTTAGAAACTCGAAATATATGCCCATGAACATTCATAAAAAACTGAGTTGTAGATATAAATACCTTTAAACATATTCAGATTCACTATCTATTACCCCCCCCCCCCCTCCAAAAAAAAAATAAATAAATAAATAAATAAAATAAATAAATAAAAAATCTTTTTTTATTTTGAGGGGCATTTTTTCCGCACCACCAATTTACTAGGAGAAATTGATTTGCTTAGTGTTAGCTCTCATTTGCTCTTACTAAATCAAGTAAAGTTCATAACAGTTGTTTTATTTTATTATCAGACAAAACCTAGACATCAGCGCACCCGAGAGGGAGGAAGAGTTAGACTAAATCCCTCCCAAATCTAATACGTGGGAAGTTTTAGTTTTGTTTACATCTAATTAGCATTAGCAATCCCATTAACTAATTAATTCACACTAAAAATAAAAAATAATATAATTAGCGCTATTTATTTTCTCGGTTAATTTATCTATACTACTATAATGTGAGGGTGAAATCCTCCCCCCCCCCAAAAAAAAAAAAAAAAAATAAACTTTCACTGAGTTAAGGGTCTCTTGGCAACATTTGCTACAGGCCCCGCGCTGTCTTAATCCGGCACTGGGAAAAACTGATAACACTCCAGGATCTACGGTTACGTTAAACGTAATGGTTGAAGAAAAATTTATTTCGGACCAGATACAAAAATTTTGGACTCTTGAAGGGTTGGGGATCCATCCAGAAAACGAAATCTTTGATTCTTCGGACGATAATGTTTTACACAAATTTGAATCGGAAATTAAATATGAAAATTCTCGATATAAGGTTAAA
Organism: Cheiracanthium punctorium; assembly: GCA_038373885.1. Taxonomy (NCBI): domain Eukaryota; kingdom Metazoa; phylum Arthropoda; class Arachnida; order Araneae; family Cheiracanthiidae; genus Cheiracanthium; species Cheiracanthium punctorium. The sequence continues at coordinate 400,931 of JAWZYV010001740.1, read as the reverse complement.
TTACCCTGGAAACCAAACACAAAGCATCTTTTAGAAAGTAACAAAGATGTTGCTCTAAAAAGATTTCAGAAATTAAACAACACATTTAAGATTGATAACACTTTATTTGACCAGTATAAAGAAGTTTTAAAAGACTATGAGCTGAAGAATATTATAGAGCCTGTTCCAGAAAATGAACAAAATAATAGCACCACATTTTATTTGCCTCACAGGGCCGTAATTAGAAGCGACAGAACAACTAGCAAATTGAGAATAGTTTTTGATGCTTCGGCTCATAAACGAAGTACGCTTTCTCTTAACGATTGCTTGTACACAGGTCCAAACTTATATCCAGATATATTTGAATTACTGATAAAATTTAGGCAAAATTTAATAGCCTTTACGGCTGACATTAAGCAAGCATTTTTACAGATCGAACTAAATGAAGAAGACAGGGACGTTACACTATTCTATTGGAAAGATAATCCCTTTGATAATGATGAAAATTTAAAAATGTTCCGATTCACAAGAGTTTTATTCGGGGTAAAATCAAGTCCATTTTTACTCGCCGCTACTATTAAACACCACCTTAAGAGGTACACAGAAACCCATCCAGAAACATTCGAAATCCTGAGCAACAGTGTTTATGTAGACGACGTCATTAGCGGTCAATCGGACGTAGAACGCGCGTTCAAAACATCACTTGATTGCATTAGCATTTTCAAAGACGCGGGAATGACTTTGCATAAATGGCAAATAAATTCGAAAACACTTGGAAATTTGTGGGTTAAGGAAGGTATCACTACGAATGAAACTCCGAAGGATTTTGAGGAAGTGAAGCCTCCCTTCAAGGTATTAGGAATCGCTTGGGATAGTGCAGAAGACGTTTTGCACTTCGACATTGACAACTTGGTGACATTTCTGTCTAAAAGGAAAAAGAACAAACGTTTTCTTCTAAAAGTTATTGACAGAATTTTCGATCCCGTGGGTTTCTTGGGACCTTTCATTTTGAGAGCAAAATGTATAATGCAAGAGATTTGGTCTTCTAAAATCGACTGGGATGATGAGCTACCGCCTGATCTTAGTTTTAAATGGAAAGCTTGGTATGAAGAAAGTGATAAACTGAATCATCTCAGAATCCCCCGTTATTATTTAGGAGGAATCACAGAAGCTGATGTAAAAGAAATAGAGCTTCATAGCTTTTCAGATTCTAGCTTAAAAACTTACGGCTGTGTAGTATATTTGAGAATTATTTTGAAGAATGGCACTTTCCAAACAGTATTTGTTGCCTCCAAGAGTAGAGTTGCCCCTCTAAAATCTCTTACTCTTCCAAGATTGGAGTTTTTAAGAGCACTCTTGGCCGCTAGATTGAGTATCAAGATCGTAAAATGTTTGAAATATAAAGTAACCCCCTTTTATTGGACGGATTCTCAAATAACCTATTTTTGGGTTAGTGGAAATTTCGAAAGATTCAAGCCTTTTGTCAAAAATAGAGTTGAAGAAGTACAGAAACTAACTGAAAGCAGCAACTGGCGTTATTGCCCTGGGAAAGATAACCTCGCTGACCTTATATCACGAGGAACTACAGTTAGTAATTTGAGGAATTGCCAACTTTGGTGGCACGGACCACCTTGGCTTTTGCAGTCTTCTGAATTTTGGCCCTCTGGCAAAGTCGAAGTTATAAAAGAAGAAAATTTGGAGTAACAATAGTTTGGAGTAACAGTTGGTTCAACAATATGAATGTGTCGTAAAAGAAAAAGACGAATTATTCGATATTTCCAAATATAGCAGTCTCATGAAAGTAATAAGGATTACAGCGTGGGTGAGAAGATTCGTTATGAACCTTAAATGTCATGTGAAAAATCGTGATCCTTTAGCTGCTAAGGAAATTATTGATGCGGAAAAATTTTGGATCCAAAATGAACAGACATTTTTTCAAAGAAGATTATGAAACACTTAAGAGCAAAAATTCCATAAAAATAAGTTCCTCTATATTTAATTACATGCCTTATCTAGACGAAAATGAACTGCTTCGATTAGGAGGCAGGCTTGAATTTTGTGATTTGTCCATTGATGAAAAACATCCAATCATTTTGCCCAGAAATTCTTGGTTGACAACTTTGATAGTGCGTCAAGAACACGATAAAGTCATGCATGGAGGAGCAGCCAGTACTCTAACAAAAGTTCCATCAAATTACTGGATACCCAAAGGATGACAGTTTATCAAAAAGATTATCAAGAGTTGCATTGTCTGTCAAAAATATCTCTCCAAACCTGGTGATCAACTTACAGCTCCATTACCAGGTGATCGAATTCACCAGACTCCTGTATTCTCTGTTTGTGGCCTTGACTTCGCGCGTCCCCTTTATGTGAAACATTCTGCAGAACTGAAAAAATCGTACATTGTTTTGTTTACATGCGCTGTCTCGAGAGCGCTGCACTTAGAATTAGTTTCTGATATGACAACCGATTCCTTCCTGCTTGATTTTCGGAGATTCCTAGCAAGAAGAGGAAACTGTAGAATAATATGTAGCGACAATGCTAAGACATTCAAAAAAGGAAATTGAAACTTTGACGACTATCTTATCCAACAGCTCAGTTCAAGACTATGTCGCTAAGGAAAGAATTTTATGGAAGAATATAGTAGAAAGATCCCCATGGTGGGGAGGGTTTTATGAGCGTTTAGTTAAATCCGTCAAAGAGTGTCTACGCAAGGTTCTCGGAAAAGCACTCCTGAACTTTGAGGAAATGTCGACTGTGCTGGCTGAGGTTGAAGCGGTGCTCAATCTTCGTCCATTGAGTTATGTGTATGGTGAGAATGATGAGACAGACCCTCTCACGCCCTACACTTTCTGAATTTCGGTCAAAACCAACCGACCTATCCAGTTACATTTGCCCAGATCATCGAAAGTGGAGCCGATAAGTCTTCCCTCCTGAAGAGGAGAAAATATCAGATGTTGCTTTTGAAGCAACTGTGGCAGCGATGGAAACGACAATATCTGTTAGACCTTAGAACAGCACATTCTGTGAAGAATCCAAGATCACACTCTGAATTCAAAGTAGGTGATGTCGTACTGATCGAAGGCGATGGCAAAAACAAGCTTCTGTGGAAGCTTGGCAGGATAGAAAAGGCCCTACCTGGACGCGACAACAAAATTCGCTGCTATGAACTGAAAACTAGCAGTAGACTAATGAAACGGACTGTACAGCATTTGTATCCTTTTGAACTCTGAAAGCTAAATTTTGCAAAATTGATAACCTAGAACTCTAAAATCTCATATTTTCTTGCCATTTATATTTACTTTTTCTTAAATTTTAGTTGCATTATTCTTGTGCATTCTTAAGCTTAATTTGTATCTTGTATTGTGTTGAGATAATTTGTGATTGGAATTTGACAATTTTGTAGATTTTTGATATAATTTTAGAATTAGTTTTGATAATTTGTGTAATTGATGTGAATTCCTGAAGGAGTTCAGGTGGGGAGTGTGACGCAATTTGCTTCCCATATAGCGCCACTTGCGCTATGACGTCAGGCGGTTCTTTCCCCCTTGGGTGACCGTGAAAAACCCCAACACACTTCGAACAGATTCGTAGAGGAGCAGACCGATTTCTGCTTGGGGGCCCAAAAAGGGCATGAGATTGAATCTGTTATTTTGAACGTATAAACTGTACATAGGAATTTGTAAATAAAGTGTATATAATTATATTAGACCTGATTTGGATTATTATTGAAAAATAGAATTTATACCACTGAACCGCCACGATAACATAAACTGTACTGGACTGACATCCGCCACACTGTGGACTGATGAATCATGATTAACTCGTGGTGGGTTAATCCGGCCGCAGAAACATCAGGAATGTTGGTCTCTTAACGTGTGGGACGGTGTTCCTATGGGGCCATCTCAAGGAACTGGTATATTGAGACGTAGTGACAACATCAATGGACTCAGTTGCTCGTCTGCATGCTGCTTGTACTTCGGTGGACCCCGCGATGCTGCAACGTGTGATGACAGCCATTCCACGGCGTGCTCAAGCTTGCTTCTACATGCACGGCGGACAGTTTGAACATCTGCTTTAAATTGTGCATGTACTGCTGTTGATATGTTCAATAAAGTGTTTTTTCTTGCACCGGCAGTGACGTTATACTTTGTTTTTCCTATTTTTCTCGTAAACTATGGATTGTGCGGGAACGCTTCTTTGGGCAGTTTTTATGTACTCCCAACGAGGAATCTAGCTGTGTGCAGAGTTTATGCGGTCGTTTTGGGACAGCCTGTATACTGTTAACAGCTCGTCGAAACAGAACAGGCAATACTATTCAGTTGCAAAGACAGTTGCTCTTGGCAACAGGACGAAGGGTGTCCAGCCAAACAGTACGTAGTAGGCTTCACCAGGGAGGTCTCTATTCACATAGGCCAATGATCTGTATTCCGTTGACTTCACGCCACCGTGAGGCCCGAAGATAGGCTGCTGAACATCAAGATTGGGAGAACATGATTGGAGCCAAGTGCTGTTTACAGACTAGTCCCGATTCAGTCTGGTTTGTGACACCCGACGTGTTTTGGTATGAAGGGAAACGGGCACTTGAAATAACCCCTCATTCGCTCGTGAAAGGTCACAATACAGACAAGTTGGTTGGATGGTATGGGGTGGAATCAGCATAGGGGACGTACGGACCTGCATTCGGAATGGTACTTTGACGGCCCGAAGGTATGCAGACGAGATACTGAGACCATATGTCATACCTTACGCTGCAGCCATTAGAGATTCCTTTGTTTTCCATCATGATAATGCCAGACCGCATACAGCTCGTTTTGTGGAGAACATGTTTGAATTTGAAACAATACAGCGTATGGAATGGCCAGCGTGCTCTCCTGACTTGAATCCAATCGAGCATGTTTAGGACATGCTCGGACCATAGAGATATGAATACCAGGAGATGGCATTACTTATCTGATAGTGAAGCCGAAACTGTAACCGAACCGCCATATTGCTGTGACCAAAACATTGTTATTTCATGGTGATAGTTCCTATGTTTCCCTTCAATTGTACCAACAATTTTAATATTTCTTGAAATTGTGTTAATTTTAACAACTTTTACTACCTCGTACCAAGTAAATGGAAGTATAGTCTAGTGGTGGGTAAAGTCAGTCCTTTTGAGGATCTGGTCCTTACGGATCCAGTCCTCTGAAAGACAGATTCCTTCAGACGCGGTTCTTTTGGATCCGCTGCAATCATAACTCTCAAAACTAACTGTTCCGCCATACTGTGACCAACTCAGTTACTTCATTTCGTCCAATGCTGAAGATAGCTAATGCCACCTCCTGGTATTCATATCTCTATGGCTCGGACGACGCATTACTGCAAGACCAAGGCCTCCTTTTAATGTCCGGGACTTGGAGATTGCACTTCTTGAGGAGTGGAACAGCATTCCCCAGTCTTATCTATAACATCATCGTATATATAGAAAACAGGTATGCAGCAGACTTAGTTGTTCGAGGAGACCCTACGCCATATTAAAAATCATACACCATTTCTAAGCAATACTTTTTACTTCCTTGTACGAGGTATAAGGAAGTAATGTGATCCCGAAAAATTTCGGGGCCAAATTTCGGCGAAAACTCCGATTTTGACTACCTTAAAATTTAATTTTAAGAATTTTTTCAATGCATCTCATCATACGTTAGCATGCACGATGATATAAATGCATCTGCAACCCATTTTGACGAGTTTTTCCATACCGTCTGTACGTACGTAAGTTCGTTCATGCGTACGTATGTATGTAACTTGCATATCTCAAAAACTATTGGTCGTAGAATGCTGAAATTTTATATTTAGGATTGTTGTAATATGTAGGATTGCCCCTCCCCTTTTGGTCCCAACCGACAAGATAGTTTATCTACAGGACCGCCCAAAGGATACGAAACACATTACGCACTATGGGCCGAAATTAATCAAACTCGCATATCTCAAAAACTATTGGTCGTAGAATGTTGAAATTTTATATTTAGGAATTTTGTAACGTCTAGTTGTGCACCTCTCCTTTAGGTCTCATTCGGCTGGATAGTTTATCTACAGGGCCGCCCAAAAGATTCTAACTACATTATGCTCTATGGGCCAAAATTCATTAAACTCGCATACCTCAAAAACTACATTAGACGCAGAATGTTGAAATTTTACATTTATGATTTTTGTACTATCGTCCACCTCCCCTTTCGGTCTCATTCAACTGGGTAGTTTATCTGCAGGGCCGCCCAAAACATTCTAAATACATTACGCTCTATGGGCCGAAATACATTAAAGTGTATTTTAGAGGTATTAATCTATTTCAAACGACTCTGAAGTGATATATGCTATTAAGGATTACAAAATAAATTTCTCCATCGAAAAAGGTGCCTTTATCATTTATAGTTCTGCTACAGGAACACTCAATGGCAATTTTAGGGACATTCATCCATTTCAAGCACAATACCGTCCTATCATATAGTTAGGTAATGGTTGACCACGGTCACGTGCCAAAAATTACGCCAAAAGTCCCCAGCCAAACTTGGCGACTTTTGGTGTACGTGTATATGTATTTAACTCTCAAAAACTATTAGTCATAGAATATTGAAATTTCATATATCAGATTGTTGTAACGTCTAGTTGTGCATCTCGATTTTTGGTTCCAATATACTGGAGAGTTTATTTACAGGACCACCCAAAAAAATTTCACTGCATTAATGTATATGGACATCTTCAATATATTACATCTGTAGTCAGTCATTGTTTGGTCCATGCCCAAAATCTCGCCATTTGACATCGACCTTGGCGAGTTTTGCCAAAATATCGTCAAATTTGGCGATAGTCAGCCAATTGGTCCATGCCCGAAATATCGCCATTTGCCATCGTTCTTGGCGAGTTTTGGTGATATATTGGCAAATTTGGCGATAGTCGGTCATTGTTTGGTCCATGACTAAAATCTCGACATTTTTCATTGACCTTGGCGAGTTTTGCCAAAATATCGCTAAAATTGGCACCAAAAATTATTTCGTATTTTGCATAACTCTTAAAACTCTTACGCGTAGAATTTTGAAATTTTGTATTTAGAACTATTGTAACATCTAACTGCATCTCTTTTTTGATTGAAATCGACTGGGTAATTTATTTACAGGGTCAGCCAAATGACTTAAAATACATTAAGGTGTATGGATACATTCAATTCATTGAAAGTTTGTGGGCAATTACTACTTTGGCTATCCCCCCAAATCTCGCAAACTATCTCAAGCTTGTCGGCTTTCGGTGAAATATTGCCAAATTAAGTGTCAGAAGGAAATCTTTCAAATTGAACCTAGCTTGGCGATTGGCGATATAGGAAATATTTGGGCAGAAATCGCTAAACCTTACTAATACTGCAGTATTTTATTTCTTTCAAACAAAATAAGTTTAGATAAAGTAGGCCGAAAATATTTTTGATTTAACAGACGTACATGGAAGTCATGTGTTGTCCCCTTAAAGAACGTCTGGGGGAGGAGGAAAAGAAGAAAACAATTGAAAATGCATAGCCATCATGGGCGCACTGCCCCACCCTAGTCGAATCGCTCAGTGGCGGCCCGTGGTCAAAAATGTTAGTGCACCCGGAAACACATGACCCTCCCCCCCCTTTCTCCGGACAGGAATGGAAAATCTTTGTTACTGAATTCGAAAGCTGGCGGATTAAGGCCCTCACCCAGGAGAAAAAAAAAAAAAAAGAAATTACATAAAAAATGTAAGAGATCCTATTTCACTTCCATAAAATGCACATAAATTTCAACCAGCTGCTCCTATCCTCAAAATTGCAATAATCCGTGTCTGATTCGAAGTTTCCTTAGAATTTTCTTTTGTAATGATAACTTGGGAAGAAAAGAAAGAAAAAAAAAAGAAAACTCAGTTATTTTTTATAAGTAAAATTAATCCTCCTTTCTTTTAAACTTGCGAATTAGTCAGTGATGTCCTCATAAAAAGGCGTTGTTTTAATTCAGATTTCATTAATTTTAAAAGCTATTTAAAATTCCCCATGTTTAAAGAATTTTCTCGCTCGCCTAGTCCTCTAAATACCAGTTCTTGCTCACTTAAAAAGAATACTGCTTTGATAGGTAATTCCATGAAGCGTCTATTCAGGCTTACCTTCTTGATAAATTCAGTAATATAAGTCGAGAATTTTCCTTTAATGCGTCAGCAATTTAGCTCCCACTTCTTATCAACTCCTTAAATTTTAAAGAATTTTTTAAATGCTCGATTGAGCTTTCATGTGTTTTACATGCTCGTGTGATGGGGGGGTTAATCCATCCAGGGGCGTAGCCAGGGGGGATAACGGGATATACCCCCTCCCCCGAAATTTTTGGATTAGTGATGAAATTCCGTCTATTTATACACATATAAGTTCATATCCCCCCCCCCTGAAATTTTTTCCAGGCGCATATCCCCCCCCCCGAAAAATTTTCCTGGCTACGCGCCTGAATCCATCCTATCCAGTACCATTCCAAACGCTCTTTTTTATCTCAACGATTAAACACGGCCAACAAAATATTTTTTTGAATAAAATCTGCCCCATAGCCACGAGAATAGTGCGCACCATGATGAATGGAAGCTACGACCATGCTGAGACGAACCTGCCTTTTTCTTATGAATGGACAATTTTGGTGTCGGTCTATTTTCTTTTAGTGGTTGTCGTTTATCACCTTCTTTCCATGTTTTAAACGGAGTTTCAAGCAAAACGCAAACTGGATAATAACGGGGCTCCATGTTTCAAAACGGTTAAATCATAGATTCCAATAACACATGGACAGAGTAACAAATAAAGCTAAAAACTCTCAACCTTCCCAGGACACACACACACACACACACACACACACACACACAAAAAAAAAAAAAAAAAAAACTATTGTTTCCGTTAGGATGGGCTAGAATAGCGGTTCTCAACCTTTTAACGTGCCCCCCCCCAACAAAGGCTAATTTACAGTGGCGCCCCTCCCCTTCCTCACATTTTTCAGCATACATAGAGTTTTTTAATCTTTAATAATAAACATTTTAACCGAAAATGGATATATTTTTGAGTAAAAATGAGAATAAATAAGATGATTTTTTAAAAACATGCATCACTACTTTCAGGGGCGGCCCTAGGGCCGGACAAACCGGACCCCTGTCCGGGGCTGCATTTTGGCTTGAATTTGAAAGATGCATTTTGAATGAGCAAAAGAATTGTTAAAAAATATTCCGAAGAACAGTGGCGGGGTAAGACAAAAATTAGCTGTGGGCAAGGTGAGTTTTGCGAGGCCCCCCTCATCCTACTATTTTAAGCAGCAATTTTAGGGAGGGTGGGAGGGGGAGTTCCGTTTGAAAGCCTGTTTGTAATCCTTAATTGTTATATTAAATAAAAAGAAGCACAAATAAAAGTTGTGTTGATAATTCATTATTTGATTTTTAAAAATGCCAATCTATCAATCTATTCCTTAAAAAATGCATTTGTTGCTTTTTAAATAAAACACGCAGAAATGGGAGGTCGGAAACGTCTTTTTCATTCACCTATTAATAGTACCATTAATAATCTGTTTAATAATCAATATGTATCTTGCTTTAATAATAAATCCTTTTAATAGTCGATTTTAGTCAATTCCTTCCTATGGAAAATCCGTTAGTTTTCGACGAAATATGATCAGAAAGTTCAATATTATTCCAAAGTTAATATTAACAGGTACGTGAAGACGACGTTTCCGACCCACATTGCTATGTGATTCAGAATTATCTTCCTTCCGTCTACTGCCTCTTACACATTTTTACAAGAGTACTGAATCACCCTGAATGTAAAGCCATATTCTTCAGCTTGAGAAATAAAAATTTAAAAATCATTAGTGAAGTCTTTATTTTTCAAATGAAAATTTAAACTATAAAATAGATACATATTTTCCTTCTCACTCGCGGGTCCTTAAAGCTGGGGACACAGGAGATCGATCCAGCGGTCTGTTATTCCTAATTAAGCAACAAGAATGACTGCTTTAAACAAAGTTTTAAAATAGGTAATTTTTTTTCCCCTTCGCGTTATTTAATTTCATTTTGTTCTCTCTTGAATTTGGGTACACAGTCATCTTTAAAACTCAGTATTTCAATTCTTTTTAAAATGTAACGCCCTGAATTTTGAAATGGTTCACATTACTTACTAACTTTTAAAATTATAAAATATGAGATTGTCAATCTGTTATTATTTACGCAGCTTTTTAAGTGGTCGACAAAATAACTAAAAATATTTTTGTAAGGAAATAAAAGAAAATCAAAATTTGAGTTTAATGTACTTTTAAAAAGTCATAGCAATATTTGCTTTTTTATGGGGAAGGAGGCCATTAGTCAGTGGCGCACACAAGGAAGGGGTCCAGGGGGTCTGGACACCTCCCAAAAGAGTTATTAAACTTTGCATCGTAAAATCATCATGTATTTGTTGACATTTCAATACGTTTAGTTCATCAAATTCATATTTTTAGAGTCTAAGATAAGTAACTAAAAACATAATAAAGAAGCATATTGAAGGAGAAGTACATTGATGTGTGTGGTGTCTTTATAAAAAGTGGCCATGGTCATGAGAAAAAAATTTGGTGTCACTATTAGCTGGAACTCCTCCAAGAGAGAATCCCGTGTGCGCCACTGGCATCAGTAGATTATTAAATTACCCACATAGCTTTAGAAAATAAAATCTATTAATACTAAATTTTCAACATAAATAACTCATTCGGTCCTGAATTTTAAATAGGGCAGATAAAAAATCAATGAGTGATTAGATGTGTTGCTATGCAGGCCTGTCGAGAGGGGGGGAAGAGGGGGATTCCCTCCGGGACCGTGTTTTCTGGGGGCCTGGGCTAAACTTTCAAAAAAAATTTCTGCATAGACAGAAATAGAATCCTCGAGAACAAACACCGACTGAAATAAGTAAAGATGAGACGAGGTCCTAAACAACACAGGATTGCTGACGTCATAGACGCTCTTTTAAATTTTTTGGGGGGGAGGGGGGCAAACGCTCCTAGCGTGCCTCAATACTAGGAGAGTGATGACAACGACAAGTCATCCCCTCATTGGTCAGGCAGCTACTTTTACCGCCCCAGGCAGTGTCCAGATTTCTCCCCATTGAAAAAGCATTGCGTTTTGAAATGGTCTTGGTATAAAGCGCTTTTTCTGACGAATAAATAATTGCATTAATTTTCTGTTTGGATTCTTCATTTTAAAATGTCTGACGATTTGTGGCGAATAAATTTCAAAGAAGAGATTTTCCTAAGTAATTTGTAAATAACAAACTTTTGTGATAGTTTCGTTTGTGAATGCCTCTTTTCTCTCTTAAAATACACCTTTCTTCTACTTGTTTTGTTACGAACACATTATAATTGGTGTTCCAACTTTGTGAAACTTAAAAAAAATTATATACAACAGAAATTATATCATAGGGTTGCGTATAATGATAATATTTACTGTTTAAACTTCATAAAATGAAAATGTCATGTTTGGCGATATTTTTCTTGACATTGGCCTAGAATTATACTCGCCAATTCACGGCTGTTTGTTTGCAAGTGAAAAGAATCTAATGTATAATAGCATTCATTCTCTCTCCATCCTTTTGTGTGTGTGTGTGTGTGTTCGTGTGGGTCTTAAACGCTTTTATAATTTTGTATGAAATTAAAAAATATAACTGAATAACATGTGTTAATTTTTGTTGATTTATACTAGGTGTCATTTAATATGTCAAAGTTGAAGCTTTCTTTTAAGAGTTTAACTAATATCTGAATTATTCGTACACTTTCATTTTTAAATAAGTGATAATAATAAGTGAAAATAAGTGATTTTACAGTATTGATCATATACAATAAATAGGAAAGTCACGTAAAAAAACCAGAATTTTATAGTATCGATAAAAATTTTCAGGAGATGAAATCGAAAAAAAAAAAAAATAAATAATTGAATTTTTATACGGACACCGTACAAAAAATTTCCAATTAGTAAAATGTGGCCGATGCATTGTAAGTGGATAAAACATTGAACATATTGGTATATGGCTGGAATATGAATAATGGTCTGGAGTTTGGGGGGGGGGGGGTTCCCCTGTTGTCATGAAATCCAACTTCTTGAAATCCATTAAAAAAGTCTTCCCCCTAAGGCATTTCTCCGTCAGATAGATCTAGTGTGCTTTGTGTAAACAAAATAACATATTTATAAATTGCTTTATTTATTTATTTTTCATCATTTGTACTTCAAGCTTTAAATTAGTAATAGTACTAAATATCTAATATTGATTTATTTTCTCTAATATATTTTAAGCAATGGCACTGTTTTTTTTAGTGTTAGAATGCTTTAACAGGAAATTTGAATAGCAGTATTATTTTTATTTCCATAAAAGATTTTAGGCTGTCTTCAGACATCCTAAATTTATTGCTTAACATACAGACAACAGTGCAACTAAAATAAATTTTTAATTTTTAAAGTGTTTTTATAAAAAGTCTTAATATTATAAATGTTATATACAGTTAAAAAATCTAAATATCTTTCAACAGCCTAAATAAGGTTTTATAACTGAATTAATTGCGTCAAAGTGATAGTACTTGTTTTCCTAAAAACTGCATTTTCTATAAAATTTTATATTAAAACATAAATATATTGAATGTTATTCGTAATCCAAAATCATAAGTTTCATCGAAAATATTGCATGGAAAATTATATCTTATTGAAAGAAATTAGTAAAATATTTCTATTTCAAAAAATTTCAGCATTAAAAAATATACACGATTACAGTTTGAAATATTATTATTTTTTTAAAATATCTTTATTCTTCATCTTCAAGTACCTTATAGATTAAACGCTATCGCTTCGATAGCATCTCAATCTACTGCACGATAAAAAAAAAAAAAAAAAAAAAAGAAAAAAAAAAAAGAAAAAACGCCACATGGGCGAGTACCGCTGAAGTGCAGCCATTTATCGGTAACCCTAAACCTGGTAAAAATCTCAAGCTCGCGCACTCTCAGTGACTGGTTTTTCAACCATTGTCGCCACTCTCCTAGTATATAGGCACGCTAAACGCACCAACCTTTGTGCTCTCATACGCGGGGAATCACCATGACAACTCCAGGCCCGCAAGTGCAAACTTGATCCAAGCGCGGGAAAATTCATTCATCCCAAAATGTTCTTGGACTAAAATTGTTCAGAATTGCTCTCGGAATGTGGATTTTTAAGTTGTTTGCGGTGAGTTTACTTACCCTTTTACACTTCTTATTATCACAGTGATTATTTATTTTTTTAAAATAATTACTAGTGATAATGTTTATTTCGTCAGTGCTTCATGAATAGGCTTAATTTCTCAGAGCAAACTTTTGAGGTTAAAATTATCTTATTGCTAATGAAACATTTCATTGAAGCTTTTTATGGTAGGAGCGGGGGGGAGGGGGAGGTGAGAGGGTCCGGCAGATATCCACCCCCCGGGTCCGAGTTTGTCTCTCGACGGACCTGTTGCTATGTATGTACAATACTTCATAGTTCTCATGCATTTTCATATGCATTCATAAAGATGCATTTAACTTTTGACTACAAATGGCTTGACACGTCCATTATATTTTCTTCTGGAGATTTTCTGGCATCTACAGAGCAAAAATGATAACGTTCTGCTATTCTTGCATGTATTATTAGTAGGACATTTGGTTTTGGTGTTAAAATTCTTGCAAATGCAGAATATAAAGTAATGCAAAGATGTGTTGTAATATTAGGACGTCTAGGCCGAAGGATATAACAGCTGACTCAACTAGTTCAATCTGTTCAAAGAAAAAATCTAGTAGTGAGGATTTTTAATGGATGAAAAATGTCTTATGTGGAAAATTTTTTAGCCAGCCATACATCCAGAGTTTCCGGAATAAATAAATTTTGAAAATTAAGGAATGAAAAGGGGGGGGGGATATTTTTACTAAGGCTTGGGCTTAGGAGGAACAGTACCAGTTGTAAACAAGTATAAAAGCATTTTTATACATATGTATAAAAAAAAAACAGCTAAAGCTACATCTGCTTGTATTCTAAGAATTACATAAGGGACAGGAGACTGAACATTTTGCTCATTCACATTATTGGGGTTGAGGCAGAGCCTTATTACTTCATGGACAATTCGAGCATTTGCCCGAGGCGCACAGATTTGTAGGGCCCTCAAATTGTTCATAAAAAAATCCCTTACCAATAGTTTGAATTGTTTTCAGAAAATATTTATTCATAGGTCGAATTTTAAATTAATTTAGAAATTATGAAGTTTTCTCTTTGTTTACTCAAATACTGCTGCTTTTAATTACTTGTCATCATTTACGCTTCATATTTATAAAATCTGACCTATCGTTTGAGGGCATTAGGCTGCATTCTGACTTCATGATTTATCTGATATAGAATTCATTGAGAAAATTTCGTAAATTTAATTTTTAATGATTAAAACACAATACTATTATAAAAGTTCACTTATAATAGTATTGTGTTTTTGCAAGATACTTGTGTTGAACTGTAAAAGTCATAATGACATTATAATGTGTGCAACATGTCTATTTTTGAAATTTTGGGGCGTGTTTGTGTAATCGAATTGGACGAATCGGTTAATAGACCCAAACTTATCTTGTCCCGATGTGGTTCAATTAACTGGAATCTACTGAATATGATTTTAGAAAATTTTGATAATTTGTCGCTGTATTTTCTGGAACAGGGGCTCCTGAAAAGTCGGAAGTCCCGAGGCCCCACGATGTCAAAATCAGGGACTGGCTGGGGTATACTGAGTTTTGCGACTTATTTGACCTTTAGGGTTTTTACTTCCCTAGAACAAAAAAAGTGTGGCTGACCTTTCTTACTAAACCTACAGAATTTCTAATGCCAGTGGAAAATAGAGAAATGTGAACATAGGCTTTTGATGTATGCAGTCTTCCTTTTCGCGAGAAATCCTTGTTATAGTATAGTAATATTAATAACAATAAATAGTACATCCAGTTAAAAGTAAGAAAACTGTAGAATGAATCAATTTTAATAACATAGTTATTTATATCTTTCTCTTCCCATCAAATAAAAATAGAGTATCCAGTTAGCAAAATTCATCTCCCCTTTTCATTAAACCTTCATATTATAACCAGGATTTCTCCAAATTCGAAATAAAGTTGAACTAAGTTACAGGAATCTCTTGTACCTAAAACCTGTGTCTTATTTAAGGTGGGGGGGGGGTATGTACCCCCTCCGAAAATGTAAAGCAATTATTAAAAAACAGCTATTTAAAAGAAAATTATATTAACTTTAGTAACAATAAAGGTTTAAAATACCCGATCACTCTCTCCCCGCAAACGGAAACCAATGTACGTACTGAAAAAACACTCAAAATACTGGTGTTAAACGATAAAGTAATTAAAAAACTTTGTAAAAAACACACATAAGAAGTAAAAGGAAAAAGGATACGCGTTTCGTTCAAAAATTGTTTTGAACTTCTTCAGTCCAAGCTCTTCGACGTAAAGAACACAGGCCCTGTGTTCTTTACGTCGAAGAGCTTGGACTGAAGAAGTTCAAAACAATTTTTGAACGAAACGCGTATCCTTTTTCCTTTTACTTCTTATGTGTGTTTTTTACAAAGTTTTTTAATTACTTCAATGTACGTACTGTTGAAAACTCTACAGTATCAAAATATGCTTCCTCGTTCACTCATCCATAAACCTTCAATACTATAGGAAGTTGTCTATAGAGACATGTTTGAAATTAGTTTCTGTTCTGATGTCACTACTGTTTATTATGTTTCACTGTAAAACAATAATGTGTGATCATTTTTTATGCACTACTTTCCTTAAATGTCACATTGCGATTGCTAAATTAAAGTATACTACTAAAAATCTAACATTTTGCAAAATGTGTGACTTTTCGAAAAATTTGCTGTACATTTCCATGATTAAGAATTTTTTTTTTAATATTTTGTAAAAGTTAGTTTTTGCATTAATCATAGTGTGTAATGCAGCCTATGAAGACTCATTCTGAATTCTTTTGAATCCACAGTTTATTTTAATTTGTGTACCACGACCGTGAGTCAGGTTTTATTTCTTCGAACTGCACCCTTAAGTATACAGTAACTATGTCCGAGATACAAGCCCGTAACTAGAAGATATTTCCGAGAGGAGGGACGACCTGTATGATTTTTCTTTTAAAATGTGCTAAGGAACATTCACATTATTATGGTGGAATCAGATTTCAAATGATTAGTTTTCTGATTTTAAGTTCAACTCCTTAAAGATAAAAATATTTAGGTTCGAGACCATTCCAAGATCCCTTCATGAGAACTACGTGATGCGAAGCCCTTGGAAGCGCGAGGCCGTGGGCGGTCGCCCACACCGCCTACGCCTATCCCCGCCTCTGCCGAAGAATATCATTCTATATATCTTTAGTAGCTGATGTACCCATCCGTCATTGATGGGTTTTTACTAACAGCGCGAAATTTCGTTAGCATTGTAGGAGTACAAAAAATGGAATTAGCATACTGGCAGAAATATAGATATCAAAGTTATAACTCTTGTGTATTGTTCAAAGATTACAGGTTAGATAGTAACAAATTACTGAGGCAAACTGTCAATAGAGAAAATATTTTACATTCAAAATTAACGTTTTCTTTTCGTGGATGAGCTTCCTACATCAAGAAGTCATTTAAGGGTGCAAAAGAAGATGCTAGTAATGAATATTAAACTGAAAAGAGAATATCTGGAAAATGCTTTGTAATAGCAAGTAACGTATATTTAAAACACTACAACGTCTGATTGAATTACATTTTGATGATTTTACTTGATGCGGGGAGAACTTTTTGAAAGTTTACGTCACACCTCAAATATAATTCAAATTTGTAGAAAATTAAAAACCTGTAATTTTAATTTACTAACCGCCTGCTATTTAACAAAATTTCATTTTATTTCCTTTTGTCTGACCACTAGTTGTTTTCATGAAGTGGTCACAGAAAATTTTCTCAAAATAATATATATATATTACAGTGAAAACCCGAAATCAGTCAAAACCCGAATTAACTAGGCAAAACGCGTTCTGACTGACAGCGCTAGGCAAAACCCGAATTAACTAGGGAAAACCCGTTTTATTGGAGTAGCGGTAGCACGTTTTCGAGGGGCCCCTACAGCGGAGGCATATTTTCCAGGGGGCCCCCTAAAGCGATGGCTAGACCCACTGATTTTTTTCGGGTCTCGCAAAGAGCCAGTGTTAGCATATTTTCGAAAGGGGGCCCCCTACAATGGTGGCCGGACACCATGTTTTCCCATGTGAATTCAGGAATGTTAATGCTTTATCCACTAAAAATTGGTTCTTGCTCTCCCTTCGAAAATATGCTATTGCTGGCCCTTTGCGAGACCCAAAAGTCCTCACTGTGTCCGGCCACCGCTGTAGGGACCCCCCCTCGAAAATATGCTAACTGCCAGACCTAAAATAACATCAGTGCCTCCGGCTATCACTTCAAGGGGCCCCCTCGAAAATATGCTTACGCTGGCCCTTTGCGAGACCCCCAAAAACATCAGTGGGTCCGGCCACCATTGTAGGGGCTCCCTGGAAAATATGCTAACGCTGGCCCCCTGCGAGCCCCAAAGAAACATCAATGGGTCCGGTCATCACTTTAGGGGGCCCCTCGAAAATATGCTAACGCTGTCCCCTTGCGAGACCCAAAAATTCATCAGTGGGTCCGGCCACCGATGTAGGACCCCCTGGAAAATATGCTAACACTGGTCCTCTGCGAGACCCAAAAAATATCAGTGTGTCCGGCCATCACTTCAAGGGGCCCCTCGAAAATATGCTAACGCTGGCCCTTTGCGAGACCCCAAAAAACATGACTGGGTCCGGCCATAGCTTTAAGGGGCCCCCTCGAAAATATGCTAACGCTGGCCCCTTGCGAGACCCAAAAAAAACATCGATGGGTCCGGCCATCGCTTCAGGGGCCCCCCTCGAAAATATGCTAATGCTGTCCCTTTGCGAGACACAAACAAACATCAGTGGGTCCGGCACCGCTGTAGGGCCCCCCTGGAAAATATACTAATGCTGGTCCTTTGCGAGACCCAAAAAACATTAGGGAGTTTGTGCAGGCCCGGTTTCACTCACGGTAACGCTAACGTTAAATGACATTGGACAATAAAGCGCATGCGCACGCATAAAATGCGAAACGTGGTTGGTCAAAATACTCCGTATAGCGGATAGTTTAGCGTTAGCGTAGGAAGAAACGGTATGCACAAACTCCCTATTGCTGCGTCCGGCTATCACTTTAGGGGGCCCCCTTGAAAATATGCTAAAGCTGGCCCTTTGCGAGACCCGAAAAAAATCAGTGGGTCCGGCCATCGCTCTAGGGGGCCCCCTGGATAATATGCCTCCGCTGTAGGGGCCGCTCGAAAACGTGCTACCGCTACTCCAATAAAACGGGTTTTCCCTAGCGCTGTCAGTCAGAACACGTTTTGTCTAGTTAATTCGGGTTTTGACTGTAACATATATATATATATTTAATTAGGAAGAATTTAAACAAAGTTATTTAACTCAATCTCCTTGACAGTAACGGAATTTTGTTCTATTAACTTTAGAAATTTTAATATTATGCCTGTAAAATTTTTGCACAATTTTCTCAAAATTAAAAAAAATAAATATAATTTTAAAACAAAAATCGACGTCATTTGTTTAAGTCAAACAGCCACCTATTGTATTACCTCCAGACACCTTAAAGTGACGCCCGCCCCCTAAAAAAGAAAAGAAAAATACAATGCAACTTTTACAAACCTTTTTAATTTATTCAAATCTTTTAAAAATTTCGATGATGCTTTGTTATTCATCATATGACCTAATTTCATTCTGTTCTCTTAATTCGTTTCTTATGGATGCCAGAACAAACTTTTAAAGCGATTTTTACAAAATCTCAAAGTCTATGAATTATTTAAAACAATTTTGGTACCTATTGTTTCAATTAACTTGTCATTCAATATAATTCCAAATTTCATTCTATTCCATTGAGCCATTTTTAACAAAGGGCAAACATAAAACTGTTGTTTGAAATTGTGTGTAAATTTAAATCTCAAAAATTTTAAATGAATTAGAATATTTTAGCACCTGCAGTTTAAATTAAGTTGCCACTTTTGGTGTTGCTATAAATTTCATTTCATTCATTTCAGTTGTTAATATGTGATGTGCAAACAAATATTTACACATTTTGCATAGATTTTCAACAAGGTTTCCAGTTGGATTCAAATTACACTTTGTTAATGAAATTCAACAAGCCAAATACTATCCCATATTTCTAGATTGCATTCCTGATGCCAAAAAATCCGAACAAATCGAATTCTTGGTAAAGTATAAACGTAAGTAATAAGTTGACCAATCTAATTCCAATGAGGCTGCCATTAAAATTGATGAAAGAATTTTAAGTTTTTGGTCCAGTGATTTGGCTTCAGGATTATTTAACTCTCTCAAACAGTTCATGTTACTATGCTCTATTATTATTTGGTATAAAATCTTCAATTGCGTGAATCCATTAAAAAAAGGTATTGCAGTCAAAAGACAACGATTTACCACCTGCTCTAGAACTCTTAAGAAACTGTAAAGATATTTTTAAAGGGATCTTCGATTGGATGTGACTTTAAATGAAATGTTCTGTTATGCAAGAGAACTGACCGGCGAGATAGTATTCTGGCTAACACTGAGTTTACCCAGCCACGTAACGTATTAATTTTGATTGCAAAGCACGAGATGATCTGGTGAAAGATCCCAAATTAAAATTTAAAATAGTTTTATTTTTTACAGTAAACAAAGTGATTAATACCTTAGAACGCAGATTTAATTTAATAAGTACCCAATGTAATCATTTTAAATTTTTGCATGGCATATAAGAGTTAAAAGATACTCCTAAAAAGTGCTAATTAAACAATGTACTACAGTGTAACAGTGTTAACACTGTTTATAGTGTAAACAATTGGGAGTTAATGCTGACCGATGGAGAACCAGGGAATATAAATGCGCTTGATCTAGTAAATGAAAGGGTGTCAGTTACGGCCTTATTAGGCAAAAAGGAAAGCCCAATTGAAATTTTAATCGACTCTAGATTTTACACCACATTTGCTATTGCTTCGAGAATTTCGCTTTCTTCTGATAATTGTGGCAAGTTCAGAGAAGAGTTTCTCAAAATTAACGTTAACTAAAAATTTCTTATGTTCCATAACTCTTCCAGATAGGTTAAATAATTTAACTACATTGTCTATCGAACATGACAAAAGATGAAAAATTAATTTAAGAGAAAAAGTCAGAAATTTTGGAATTAAAAGTCAGAAAAAGAACTCTAGATTTTTCTCTGTTTAAATAGCTATTCCAGTTTTATAGGCATGAAAACAGAATCTGAACAATTTATTTCTTTTAATAGTCATTTTACTGCAGGGGGGGGGGGGGCATTTTATATTTTTGTCCGGGGTGGCAAAACGGTTACGGCCGGCCATGCTACTTGCTCTATAGTTTTTCTCGCCCCACCCCCTGCAAACGTTCTGCGGGGGGCGCGCCCCCCTCTAGTTGAGAAACGCTGGGCTAGAACATATATTCTGTGTCTTTATTCTCTCCCTCTCTTCTCGTCCGAGCCAATGAGTTTGTCCAATTCACTAGTACAGCAAAAGTCAGAAAACCTTTTTTCAGCTGAGTCTTAGCTAAAACACCCTATGCTATCCTAAGCCGGAGACAGTGCTTACGTAGTCGTTACCATGGCAACGGTGCTGCCAATTTTCTTATCAGCGCTCTGGGCTGAACCAAAGATTTTCCCAATTGAATTGCGGGAAGATTAAAGTGCTTTTTTTCTGAATGAGCGATCCGGCCACAATACGGATTTTTTTGGAGATTTTTTTAATTTACCGCAGGAATTCCATAATTCTAGTCTGAGTTTAGGAAAATTAATAGAATAAATTATTTTAAAGTATGTGCTGATAATTTCAAGTGCAGCCCGGCTGTACTTGCTGTATCCCACGAATCACCACTGGAATCACCTGAAACTCATGCTGCGTGCTAAGTCGGTAGGTCCAATGAAAAATCAATGTAGTCCCTCTTAGTCTCAGAGAAATCTTGCGCCCCCGTCTTTCTGTTGTGTGGGGCGTGTGGTTTTGTTGTTTCACGGGTTAGCTTTTGTCGGCGGATCCCGACTAAAAACGCCCCACACTCCTTGGAGTGGCGACAGTCGCTCGCACCATGAGTTCCAGCCTTTAATGTACTGGTGGGCTTGGGAGCACAGTTTTCATAAATTCACTGGGTTTTGCCCAATATATAATTATTCACTCTGAAGTAAGAAGTACGCAGCTGAGCTCCGTTGATCTATGAAGCCCTGAATGTAAATTGGAAAAAAGTTTCAAAATAAGGCACTACGTTATGAGAAAGTTCTTCCGGTTAACTTACATTCAAAACAAGGTCTGACAAAGAAAAATTGCCTCTCGTAAATTTTCTAAAAAGTTACAATTTTTATATTTGTCTACAATCCCGCACAAAAAAAAAAAAAAAAAAAAAAAAATCCCAGTAAATAAAATGTGCCCCCCATACTCTAATGAGGTGAAGTAGAAAATTTCAGCCTTCCATCATAATGTCTTGGAGATATCTTTAAACAAAGATGATCAGTAGATATACACAAGGTGTCCAGCATTGTCAAGAGATAAAAATAGTAGCATTAGTAGACTCACAAACGTAAAAAAGTATCCAAAATGGCATGCTTTTTCTAAATTTTAATAGCCAGAATTGCAGCACATTCTCCCAATGTTTAGTTTAAAATGATATTATTTACATCGCATCTTTTTTTTTTTTTTTTTTTTTTTTTTTTTTAAGCAACATGAAATTATCAAATTAATTTTACTATTTACTTTTGCATTATAATTTTCTTGCTGTCTCATATAATCACACTTCTTATACAACAAGCAATGTTTGAATACAGGTAACAAATTTTCTAATGGCATTAAGTAAAAAAAAAAAAAATCTTGTTAATATTTTCTAGTTTTTTTTTTTTTACATACATAATACTTTTAATGAATACAAAAATGTATCACGATGACCAAATCACTGTTTCGTCCCGTAGAATTGCTATGACATACAAATAGGCAGTCCTACACACAGGTTTGTGAAGACACTCTTAATAAGAGATAAAGCTTCGAAAAGAAAGAGAAATTACAGAACGCAACTTGTTTTACCTCCCATCACCAAATTAGTTGCATGAATTAAAGGAAAAATCGCCAAATATTTAAAAACAATAGGAAAATGACATTTTTTTAAACCAAAAAATATCCTAAGTTGCCTTATCTAGTAGCAAAAGTATCCTTTTTAGTTGTTGGTGGACACCCTGTATACATGAATTTGAATGTAAAAGTTTAAGAGTTCAAAAAATGTTTTCTTTTGTAATTTCTGCACAGTCCCTGAAACGCAATCATCTGCCGTGATTTCCCTCCTCCGACAGCTATTGAAAAGCAAATTTAAGTCAGATTTTATTTATTTATCTTTATACCGCTAATACTTTTTAGGATATACTTCTCAAATTTTGTTTATAACTTCATTAATGTACGGGGCACATTTTACTAATTGGTATTTTTTTTTTTTTTTTTTTTTTGTGTGTGTGTGCGTGTGTGTGTACGGGATCGTGTACAAATTTTGAAAATTGTAGCTTTTTTAAAAAATTATGGGAGGATTTTTCTTACCATGGTCCTTTTTCCTACCCTTGAATATTTTTTCAATTTACATAGCACACTTAATTGTAATAGATAAAGAATTAAAGAGTATTATCACCTTTACAGTCAGCCAATTTTGCTTTATTTCCAAAATTCCCACTTGGGACAAAATTATTTATTTGCATACCAAATAAATTTCATAGTTAAAACTTATTTAAAAACTCTGATCTAATTATTTTTTAATCTGACTTTATTTTTAAAAATCTGATTTAAAAAGAAAGATTAATTTGATTTTAAAGAAAATCATGATTGTTTTAACACCCTGGCATTTTCTCACATACAGAGTCACTCCTACAGAATTACATTCTCAGACTTGTACAAGTTGCTAAATTTATACTAGTAAGTTTTAATGATTAATGAGTAGTTCGGTCATTTCCTCGCCTTCCTCTGATTTTCTAAGGGGCCTACAGGCTAGAGCCTACTGAGTAATCTGGCCCTAGAAAACTGTGTACATGAGACAAACATGTATGTTAGATCTGTGAGCGTTGAAAGTCCTGCAAGTGTAGCTCTAAAAAGCACAATACAAGCCCCCTCTGTCTACAACTTTGCACGCTCATTTGAATTTTTTGTATTCTAACGATTTCCAGCTAATTTAATATTGAAACTGTGAAATTCTAGTTACAAATTATTCGAAACATTTCTGTGCAATTCTGCTTAAAATATCTAGTTTAATATTAATTTAAATAAAAGTATTTAGAGACATTTTACTTCATTTTAAAAATTCAATCCAAATATGCTTTTAAAGTTAATATCTAGGTACTATGCTAGAATATACATTCGGGAGTAAACAGCTAATTAAGATTAAACCATATTTTTGAAATTTTAGCTTAAAAAGAAAGCAGACACATGCAAAAGCAAGCACACACAAATTGAACTCGAGCGCAGGAATAAGACTTTATTTTTAAATACCTCTTGTACAACTTTATCAAGCACTTCATCTTCTGCAGAATACATTCGCATGATTCCCGTTCTTCGACGAACTCTTGGAGATGACATTCTGACTAGCTTTCGAAACAATCCTGAAAAGAAAAAAATCTCAATATTAAATAATATGCTATAGGAAATTTCCTCAGAGGGTGGGTGAAAAATGAAATTTAACATTACTTTTTGCAATATTATCGTGTAATTTTACATTTAATACAATGGCAGCAGGACCGACTTTACTAGCTTTGTAGCTTAGGACAAAAAAGTAAAATTCTGCTCCTATGAACAAAATAAACTCTAAATTTTTAGTGAAAGAAAAAATTGATAAGTATGAATTTCAAATAACTGGGTATATTTAACCTAATCAAAAATTTTTCACACCCACCGCCGAATTTTTGACATTCTGGATAAAGATTTGGGACCAAAATAGCATTTTAAATAGTGTTTGGCCTCACCATGGCATTGTGGTTATGTCACTGAAAATGGTAGAAGGGAAAGTGTGAAGGTCCCATCGTGCGGCTGTCGATCTAACGGTCTGGAGTTTTGGTAGGTTTTCTTCAGATGTAATGTGAATACACGTTAGAAGCCCTTAGAAAGTCCTCCTACCAAGTACCACTCCATCCTTGGCAGAGCGCCCTAGCGAGGCGTTGCCGATATTAAATTTAGGCTTGGGTGGCATAAAACTGATTTCCATTGAAACATTCAAACACTTATGTTCAGAAGACACACTGAACACAAAAAGGGAATCTTCATTCTGTGTCTTCTCAATGGTAAGAGTGAACACATTAAATTTGGGTGTAATGGTGGTTTCAACTCAACCACTGGCATAAGTGTATAAGGATTTTGGATATTTTTTGGGAGTTTTTATCTCCTCAGAGGCACCCCCTTATTCTTATAATAGAAAAATGTACTCAAACATACATGCCTAATCATAATAATGTACTTACAATAAATTTTATGTTCAGGACAAGACTTTGTACTCTTCATATCACACAGTTAACTAATAACAGCAATCAGGAATTTACAGAAAAAAGTAGAATTTTCAGAGAAAAAAGACAAAAAAGTGAATTCCTCTTTATTCACAAAAAGGTGAAATTGACTAAAAAGCTGAAGAATTTCATCCCTGCACACAATTTTTTAAAAGAAGACTAGGGGCCAAGGCCCCCAGACTCGCTACGCTCACTTTTCATATGAGGCATTCGGCCCCTAATAAGGCTTATTCGTAAAAAAGACATAATTTCAACAGACAAAACCCAAAGATTGGATCAGATAGAATGTTACTGAGCTACACATTGCTTGGTTCTTGCATGTTCATTGGTACATAAAAATTTAAACTTCACATTACAGTAGACCCCCTCCCCCTCATAACACGGAAGATATTTTGTTATGCATGGGAATCCGTGTTGTACGGGTCCTGAGCTATACTCCACCTGGAGTGCGGACTCCGCTTATAATCGCTAGAAAAATTATTTGCACTCCTCAGAAACACAATGATATCTAATGTTGCCATTAAAAAGTTATATTAATTAGGAGCTAAAGCATAATAAAGTCAGAACATCTGTTTCAGCTGTATTTTTAATAATGTAAAACCTATTGGACACCTTGCGAATTTGCCACCAATGGCGACTTTTCATTATTTGGCGATTTACACATGCTCACAACCTATAATTACTGTTCATTTAAGGTTACCGGAAAACCGTTATCCATATTTTCATTTACATAATCGTTTGCAGATTGGCGTACTTAGCACCACGAATTATACCATCTAGTCGCATTAGCAAATATCCAAAGTGTATATACCATAACTGCTATAATGGCATAGTTAACGCCGCCAAATATTTCTACTGGTAGCAAATAATCCAGCTGGACCGAACCAGCTTTAAAATAATCTGCATTTTAATTATTTTTCATTTTCAAGATATTAGTTATTCTGTTTTGGAAAAATGATTAATCGGTAATTCTAAACTCCTGTTGTCTAAGCAAACTTACTATTTGAAAATTGTCAACTTTGTGCAACACATTTTGAGTTACTTATTTCATATAGTTTTTATTTTGGCGCAATATGGGTGTATTTCTACTTCATGTTTGACAATTTCACGTGATACTACATACTTGGAAACGCTTTGTTGCAAAGGAATGAATGATTTTATGCCAAATCTGGCAATCATTCTGTTTATTTTTCAGTTTTTTATTATTATCTTCTAAAATAATTCGATTTTCGAAATTTAAGTCAGCTTATCAGGTTTCTCGGAATTTTTCGAATCTGTGGGCACCTTAGTTGTAACTTAAATTCCCACGGTTTAGGAGGAGATAGGCCAACAAGCTTTGACAGCGCCATCGGCCTTTACTTTTTTTTTTTAGAATAGAGAGATAAAACAAGAATTAGTCAGCAAGTGTTCTAAGACAGCTATAAGCTTGGTTGATCATGTGTTAATGCCTGTTCTGATAATAAATGAGAGATTTTCTTGAGAGTAAATACCCTGCAACACCCTAAAAAATAGCTAATTAAATTTTCATAAGATACATGCAAAAAAAAATCTTTAAATTATTCAGTAAAATTAAATTTTGTAAAACATCAAGTTCTTCTTAAATATTCAGAAAGTAACAAAAACACTCCACAAAACTAATGTTTAAAGGTAAGATTAATTAAAAACTTTGTAAAGTAACATACATAAAAAAACACCTTTTTCTATACATGTTATTTTACAAAGTTTTTGATCAATTTTATTTAAAAAAGAAAACACCTTGTTATATTTCCAATAAAGTTTTGTGTTAAAAAGAAGTATTGGAAAAGAGTTAATAAAATGTACTAAATGTTTTGTTTTTGTTATTTTGAATAATTTTATTTGAATTCATTTTTATTTTCTAAGTTGATTTGATTAATTATAAATTACAGGAAAATATTTTAGGTACATTTTTATATCTGCCAAAGATTTGTTAATGCAAATTTTATTTTTGTCAGTAAATATTCGGTACAGTAGTACCTTCGGCCAAACAACAATAGGATCACAGATAAATTTTAGTTTGTGATAGCAGGTGTAGTAGAAAATACAAAAAATCACCTACTACAAAGATTTTTAATTTATAATAGACAGAATTTTGTTGAAGCAAGGGTAGATATAGAATTTCTAAGAAAAGATGCTTATTAAACCTTTTTTGTTTGCTACCACACAGTTAATCACTAATAATATTTAAAATAGTGCTATTAAAAATATAATTTCATCTAAATTTTAACAAAAACATTCTTGATTTCTCCCCATTTTTTTAAGATTCTGATTTTAAATTATGCCTTGTTTGTAAAGCTTAAAATTTTCAGTTGGCAAATGGCGATTAAATTTGAAAAAGGAAATTCTGCAACAAAAGAA
The DNA here is from genome assembly GCA_038373885.1 of Cheiracanthium punctorium. Classification (NCBI taxonomy): domain Eukaryota; kingdom Metazoa; phylum Arthropoda; class Arachnida; order Araneae; family Cheiracanthiidae; genus Cheiracanthium; species Cheiracanthium punctorium. Next base: position 373,933 of record JAWZYV010001740.1, on the reverse strand, counting down.
ATCTTGGTTACTGTCCAAACTCTAGCTAATAGAGCACCATGTAGCCAGAAAAACTCATCAACAAACTCCATTCCCACCAACGATGCCCACAGTCAACTGCTAGCGACCGCCGAGAGGACTTTCGGAACCACGGATTTAATGTGCACGTACATGGTGGTCTTTAGTGGTACGCCGGTATCGAACCCGCAACCTTTCAATTACGAGTCCAATGCCTTAACCACTGGGCTACCACGGCCCCACATGCTTGAGGGTTGAAATTTCACTATATTTACTGACCATAAACCTCTGATATTCGCGTTTCAACAAAAGCTTGATAAATGCTCTATGAGACAGATGAGGCACCTCGATTTCATAGGTCAGTTTAGCACCAATATAAGATTTGTTAAAAGACTAGAAAACATTCCCGCTGACTTGTTATTGCGGATTGAGGCAATTAGTTTACCCGATTCTCTAGCCTATAAAGCAGCCACGCATGCTCAACTAAAGGATGCAGAGCTTCAGGAGCTTCTTAAGAAACCACATTTGCAATTAAAGCTTATGGATATCCCAGACACCAAAGCCATGTCGTATTGTAATACGTTAACTGCGAAAGTTAGACCTTATTTACCAGTAGCATTTAGAAAACTGGCATTTGACCTGGTGCATAACCTGGCACACCCAGGTATTAGGGCTACTGCAAAGCTAATGACAAGTAGGTTTATCTGGACATCGATAAATAAAGATGTGCGGCTCTGGGCTAAAACATGCATCTCATGCCAGCGAGCCAAAGTCCATAGGCATACTGTTAGTCCAGCGGCCAAAATAGAAGTTCCTGACGGCAGATTTGAGTATGTCCATATTGACCTAGTAGGGCCCTTGCCAACCTCGGAAAATTATCAGTATTTAATAATAATGATAAACAGGTTTACTCGATGGGTCGAGGCTGTTCTGCTGCGTGACATTACTGCGGACGCTGTCACAAAAGTTTCTTTCTCACAATGGATTGCACGATTCATAATGCCAAATGTTGTAACGATGGACTAAGGTCGTCAATTTGAGTCAAATTTATACAAATCTTTGGCTAAGCTTCTAGGCATTAAACATATTCACAGAACTGCATTCTACCCACAAAGTTAATGGTTTGATTGAGAACGCTCACCGGCCATTAAAAACCGCTCTAAAGTCTTGTCTGAACAAAAATTGGACTCAGAATCTCTCAACTGTTCTTCTCGGTCTAAGATCGGTACTCAGAGAAGAACATGGCGCGTCCACTGCTGAACTTGTTTATGGCACAACACTGCAGCTTCCTGGTGAATTTTTCGCCCCCAGCAAAGAGGACAGCAATCTTGCTGGATTGTTACAGCAACTATGCAGAGCTATGAACACTCTAGGACCACGTGCCACCAGCAACCATGGGGTTGCCAAAACATTTGTGCCTCAAGCCCTATGTTCCTGCACGCATGTATTTGTCAGGCAAGACCAAGTAAAACCACCTCTCACACCTCTGTATAATGGACCGTTCAAGATTCTGGAGCGGACTGCCAAGTTTTTTAGCATGCTCATGAGAAATAGGGAACAGATAGTATCCATTGACAGACTTAAGCCTGCCTTCCTCCTAGAGACTGAAAATAGTCCAGCAAAGCGGGAAGTTGCACCGGAAGCAGTCAAGGACCACACCATGCCAACGGTAAATGGAGACAGATCACCATCTGAGACAGAAAAGATGACACAGTCGGGAAGAAAGGTGAAATTCCTGGCTGCAGTCACCCTCTGGCAACACCGATGGTTCCAACACATGCTAGCAATTATTAATTCTGATAAATAAAAAACAAAATTTTATTTTAAAAAATCATTGTAAAAGTTTTAGTTTTAAAATTAATACAAGAAACTGCTTTACCAATTTCATGATATTGTTAAATGAATTTAATTTATAATAAATGTAACTAATTGTAACATTATATATTTAAAAAAATAGCTAAAACGTATGAAAAATTTCTGTGAAAGTTATAGTTTTACTCAGACGATGTTTAGTTTTGGTTTTTATAGGTAATACCAGCAAACTAAAATTTATTTTACAATAGACTGGAGTTCATACGCTCCGGACATTATGCTATTTTTTCACTGATTGCTTGTAGTTTTCATACTTAAAAAATAAGTGAAAATCTGTGTTACTACCCAAGCAACACAACAATGTTGTTTCAATAAAGTTTAAATGTGAAATGCTGAAATCTTGTTTTTTTATTTGTTTTCCTCTTGTGATTTCACAATGTTGTTTCAATATTATATCAATGTCTATGCTGAAACAATGTGGAGAAAACTGTACAAAATCATGTGGAAACGACATTGAAAGTTAACATTGAAACAACATTGTTGTATTGCTTGGGTAGCGGTGAAATAGACATTAGGAAAATCAATTTTTAAAAACATAAAAGAAAAAAAATGTTACTGAAAAAATATATATCAAAAAATAATAACAATAAAAATGTGAATAGTTAAAAATAAATAATATTTAATGATTTAACATAAAAATGGCATAAAATTTATAGTATGCTTTCGTTCCCTGTTATAATTTAAATAAAATAGTAATAAAAGCAACAAACTTGCAAATACATAAACATTTAAAATTTAATTTCATAACTTTCTGGTGTTATTGATAATTAATGCAAAGAATCAAATTAAAAAGTTTGAAAGTTAGCATTATTTAGCAGAAGTATACATAAATGTTTCAATTTTGGAATTTCGATAAAGCAAGTGATATTAGATTACACCTGAGCTACTTTTTTCCATGCCCCAATTCTAAACATATTAAAAGATATTTTTAATAATAACACTAAGTTTAACACATCAAATACGTATTAAAATACTTACTTCAATTATAATTTCTTTTCACCAGAAAACAGGAATTAAATAAGGCACCCTGTAATTCATTTTGAGATGTATAGAAATAAGATATTTCGGGGTGTTACAACCCACGTGTTTTAAATAAGTGGTATCAAATAAATTAAAGAGTCATTCATTTCATTTAAATAACGCATTATAAATACCTACACACAGCAGAATGCTTAAGTAATAGCGGCCTTTTCAGAAATAATTCAGAAAACTTGCAACTACTCGATTTCTTCAAGAAACACCAGCCATTTATAACTAAGTGCGACTGTATATGTACATTTAAAAAACAGCTGTAAGTTTATTTGATTGTTGCTTAACATGGCAAAAAGTGACGGTCATAAACGGATAATCTTCTAAGCTAATGAGGAAAAAAAAAATGCCATAGTAATCAGAAAAGAAAGCTTAAATTCAATTTCATCAACAAAACATTACGAATAAAAAAAGTAAATAAAACATTCTGTGAATTATATTTTTTATGTTATGCAATAGAGGGCGTAGGCATCGGTTTGTTTTTATTTTTAATCACTAAAATTGCTGAGCCAAAGCGAAACTCATGTTATGTATGACATGACATCTGGAGTTATGCCTGTGTAATTAAAAATTTGGATTTTAATCAAGAATTGTTTTAGAAGTTTGATTCTTGTAAGACGTATTTTATAAGCTTAACTTATCATTCAACGATAAAAAACGCATTTTTTAGCATTAAAATGCTCCAAATTAAATGACGTGTCTTGGGACATGCGCAAATACACTGCTGATTGAAATAGTGGGCAAGATGCGATATGAAAATTTCAGACTAATACGTTTTAGTTTTGCTAGGATTAGTAATTAAAAGCAGAATCTGTCATTAGCCTTTTCGTTGAACAGATGACATCAATACCTTTTAAATTTTCTAGAACCGTTTGCAGATTCCTTTTCATGTCAACATGTTTAAGAGATTGAGAGAGCGTATTGCTGAGGAAGCAACAAAGTTCCCAGTAGGACAGGTAATGAATAAAGCACTTTGAAATGTTAAATACACGCAAATAAAGAAGATAGTTACATTAGAATTATTTTGTAAAAATCTAGTAATTGCAACTAGTTCTAGTCTTCATTTAATATTCATCGTGAACTTTTAATTAAATTAGCAATTCAAAAAGTATGTTTGTATTGCTTGTATGTGATCTTTTATTTTGTGCAGGGTTATCAAATATTAGTTTAATTTATTATAAAATGCCTATGATTTTAATCACAGGGTTTCTGTGTTTATAAAGATTACAAGGCTAATTTCATGGAAAGTTACATTTTCGGTGTTTTAATTATATTTTGTATTCACTTTGACTTTTAGATTCTATAAATGTTTAATTTTGCTTTATTCATGCGTGCATATTAAGTAAAAGGAAATCTAACTGTATTTTCCAATACCTTTATTGCATCATTTTGCGTCTGATACATTAACTGAAAAAAAAAAAAAAATAGTAGCAAAGTTTATAATTCATGCAATTAATTTCCACTACTTAGAGCTCGACTATGTCAAAAAGGGGCACAGGGCAGACATTTTTCATGGGTCCCTCTTTCATACAAAACCATTCATATAGTACTCCCTCAGATAGGTATTAAAGTGTAAGGCAAATTTCATACATAAATTGCTTTTCATAAAAGTACATATTGCAGTATATAATAATAGCTACTCATATTATAGTTTTTTTTTTTAGTTTATTCGTTATTCAAATATACGAAATAAGAAATTGGGCATACACTCAAAATGAGATCATTATGACATCACTGCAACAAGAGCTCTAATGATGACTAATAGGATAACTAGTGGCTAACTACAGTACTTATGTATTTTGCCGGCGATCCGCAAAGATGAGTGATTTTTTTGTCAAGAGAAATGCTGTGCATATGAAATTATTAATGATTTTGAATATGATTGGCAACTCATTTGACAGGAAAAATAGTTTGGCGGGAATGACCGCTGGGATAATACGTAAGTACCCTAACTACTCATTAGAAAACTGTTCGCCCACTCTAAAAAAAATTAGATCTTTTTACAAGAATGAAAAATGAAGATTAATGCAAAAAAAAAATCTATCCTAAAAATTCCCATTCAGTTATGTTACAGATGACGTGTAAAATAAATTAAAATTATAAAAAAATCTTTTATAACAGTACAGAAGTAAAATAGTACTTATAAAAAATGTATCATTTGGGGCAGTATAAAAACTCGACTCAAAACCATTGATCAGATATTTATCTCATTTTACTCAAAATGTTCTTACTTAATTACGTAAAAACTTTTTTTTAGCATAGCATAGTAACTTTTTGAGAATTATGATTAAGCAGGAAAATTTTTCTAGAAACAACACATGTTTCTACAAAATAATATAGTGTTATTTCTTGAATCGGGGACCTCGGGCACCTACCTTACCTGCACCTGCCTTATTAGGCTTTGGTCACTTCAATTGTGTTTTTAACTCTAATCAATGCATATAACTTTTACTCTTTCAGTCACATTAATTTTCTAATATTGTTATTTTTAAGCTTCCAATGCCTGATCCTTTCCTTGTAAATGTACATAAATTTTACGACATAATGTAATTTCTGGAAGTATTATCTGTGTGTATACGCTAAGAGAAACCTTTGTGTCCCTTTTGCAGAACATTGTGCGAAAGGATTAGCGCGAAATTCAGCACAGTTAAAGTTCACAAAGAAGTGTTTGTGCGAATGTTAAGTTTTATGTAATATGCTATTGCACCGTAAAAAATTAGAGAAGTAATTTGGCACACAGTATCTCGCGCCAAGTCAGGCGATGGTTCCATTGTTGTGTCAATTTTGAAAATACAGTAGAACCTCGATCTATAGTTTTTCAAGGGGGTGCATAGAAAAAAATGATGAATGCAGGTTAAGTCAAAATAGGAAGAAAACAATATTTATGAAAGCACAATGTATTCATACCAAAAATACTAATTTGTTACCAAACTGTAAAAGAAACAAATCGGAGTTAAAGAAAATTAAGTGCTTTAAAAGGTTAAAACTCTGGTAAAACTGGGAAGACCGTAATTATGAACAAAGAAGATTACCCCACTAAAATGGATGAAACTATCAAGAAATTAGAAGTAGAAGAAATCCCCATGCAAAAACCCTTAACTGGTTAAAAATTTGTGACGCAGCATTTTTACTTTATAGATCTATGAATTTTTAAATATGGGTCTTAAAAAATAATGATATCAAATTTTTGAGTGATGCCCTACTGGGAATTTTTAAAGATTTGTTTTTTAAATTCCATTACAGTTTACTTTCGTTTTATTTTTCTAAAGAAGATTGACGCATTTTAAGCAATGCTTTTTAAATATGAAAATACACTGTCAAATATATCACACTTACACAGAGTCTATATAATGTATTCAAAACGAATTTATTTTCAATAATTTAATTTTATCTTTTGCGACACGCTATCCAAAAAGGGGGCAAGTAAAATTTTACGTAAATATTTAGTTAGTGTCATAGTAAACCAAAACTAAGTGCAATGTATATGAAAAATTTTGCTTGCCCTTTTGAATAGCATGACGCAAAAAGATAAATTAAATTATTGAAATAAATTCGTTTGAATACATTATGTAGACTCAGTGAAAGTGTGATATATTTTGACAGTGTATTTTCATAATTAAAAAGCATTGCTTAAATGCGTAAATCTTCTTTAGAAAATAAAAACGAAAAGTAAACTGTAATGGAATTTAAAAAACAAATCTTTAAAAATTCCCAGTAGGGCATCACTCAAAATTTTGATATTATTTTTTAAGACCCATATTTTAAAAATTCATAGATCTATAAAGTAAAAATGCTGCGTCACAAAATTTTTTAACCAGTTTAAGGGTTTTTTGCATGGGGATATCATTACTTTTTTAAGGGTATGGTCAGAAGATAATAAATTAGTTTTCAAGGGCGAATTTTCGGACGTTTTGCTTGACACTAAGTTTATGTAAATAAATATACAAAACCTGTTTTTCATGCAGTATCAGAATATTTGATTTAAAAAAAGGTCACAGCAAGTTCTTTTTGTAATATGTAACAGAAAAATTGACATATTTTTTGTTAGAATTTTTATAATAAGAGACATACTGATTATAATCAATAATAATTTTTTTGAGTAATTTTTCTATTTATAATTTTGGGTCGAGTACAGATTAGTATCCCTGTCACCATCTTTGATTTTTATTTCATTAATTTGCATTCAGTTTTAATGCTAAACGTAAGTTTAACTTTTTTTACTATAATTATATAAACTATTGGGGCCCCATCAGTGGCCGAGCGCATAGCGCTCTGAAACTGGGAGACGGAAGGTGCCTGGTTTCGAAAACCAGGTTGCGTCCGCAGACCTAATCGTTCGGAGTTTTTTCCGTTGTTTTCCTCCAAAAACAGTATAAATACGGGTTAGGACCCCCTTAGAAAGACCCCCCACGGAGGGCACCCCCACGTCTCGGCTTAGAGCCTACGTGTAGCTATAATTGGCCGTAATTCTAGAATAACAACAAACAAATATATAACTATTGGTTTCTATTGTTTTTAATGCATTGTGATTCATTAATTTTGCATTCAGTTTTAACGATAACCGTTAGTTTAAGTTTTCGTTAAAATTATTAATTTAATAATCTCGTTCTTAATTAATTATAATCTAGTTACTCGTTTCTATTATTTTTAATGCAATGTAATCTATTAATGCAATGTTTTGCTTTCAGCTTAAAGCTATCTCTGTTAAATTTTTTAACTATATTGTGATACACTAAGTTTTTTTAACTAAGTTAATGATACATCTCAAAATTGTTTGATTAAATTAATTAATGACTATAATCATTAATAAAATAGAAAAATTACTCAAAAAAATTATTGTTTTATAATTGGTTTTTATGTCGCTTTTTTAGAAAACTTAACTTCATACTATGTTTTGTTTTGTTTTTTTTTATCAGTTGATAATTTCATTCTTTTAGAGAACGTTTAGATGAACTACCAGTTTTAAGAATAAGGGTCCTTGCGCGGTTTGACTTTCTTTGTGCTTCTGAAGCGTATTTACGTTTACATCGTGAGAAAAAAACCGTCTAGAACTCCGAATTTTTTAGATTATCAGCCATCCGGTAGACCAGAACCCTGGACATTTATACTTCGGTTATCTACCATCTTCAGTATCTTATCAACTCGGCTCGGGTGGGCACAACATCTTGTTTTTAGATGCCATTTCCGGCCTTCAAATGTCTAATACAAAAATATAGTGCATGTATAAATTTAGATTAATTAATCAAATTTCTATCTGAAAAGTATTGAACAAAATTTTAAATCTGGTATTTAAAGGAATACAAAATAAAAGTGAGAAAAAACCTAAGATTTGGAAAAAAATATTGGTTTTTAAAATTATAATTCAATAATTTTCAATAAATTTTTATATATACATGAAGAGTAAACGAATTATTATTAAAAACTAGTTAGTATGTAAAAACTATTTATTTTCCATTGAATACTAAATAATTATTATTAATTAATTATGTGAGCTTTCTGAAGAGAAAAAAAAATCATTGAAATATTAATTACATATTGAATTTTCCAAATAGAATTAATAATATTAGAAAAATAAAGACTTAATTTAATTAGAAATAGCTATCAAAATACTAGGGAAACGAAATACTTAAAGAAAAAGTTAGGAAGGAGTTTTACCAAAAAATACTTAAATTATTTTTTTAATTCAAAGTCTTAACTATTTATAATTATTAATTATAGCAAAATAAATTACAGAAAAAATCAGTAAAGTATATAATAATCTGTTATTATTTTTTAAAATGAAATTAAAATAAATAAAACGACAGTAACACGAAGCTCATCTCGCAAAAGTGCTACATCGGGTACAGAACCTAAGTTTTCTGGTCAGAAACCGGAAGCGTAACGTAAGCGCTGTCTACGACCAAACTGGTTCAGGATATAAGGTAACTTGTACAAATCTTTTCACGGATCTACAGCACTGTATTCCTACTCCCTGCCTTGTTTACCGCCTTTGAAACAAGATCATTTTCTGTATTTCCTTACGCGGGTTAAATAGTTTCCTCTTTGAACTGGATTAAATAAATAAAACGAGTTTCCTTGCTTAATCGGCGACGTCAATCATCGAATTTGGCACCGATTAAAATCATATATTAATTGTAAAAAATTTGTTAGAGCAGATTCCGAGATCCAAAAGAGAACTTTTGAAAATAGAAAAGTTAGCTGTATATATAAGTGCCGCGAAGTTTTATGGTTGCTTGGTTGGGGCTGGCTGCGTCACTCGTAGAAACTGCCGTTCTACATGATAAACAAAGATCCCACGGTTAAAATTTTCATTAAAGTCAAGAATTAACTAAAAATGAAACTTAGCCTGACCATAAGCAACCTAATTTTAACTAATTTTGCCCCCATAGCTCCACGAATTTTGCTAAATATCAGGGGCGAGGCGTGAATATATGCCACGGTAATCACTGCTTACAGATTTATCCCCCTCTTCCCCGCCAGCGCAAGCACACATCCACACACTGTGTTATAAGTTCTAATGAAACGACCGACGAAAAGAAAATTTTGATCATGGTGTGATGCAAATAGTCAAAAATATTATGTTCATATATTTTATCAACATTTAAGTTAAATATTTAGTACAAAAATATTTTTTTGAAAATTCCTATTCTAGTCTAAGCTGAATTTCTTATTTAATTCGGTTAATTACTGATTCATTTTTCAAAAAACACATAACTCAAAAGAAATACTAGACGTTGTCATTGGACTATAATTTATTTTTTATGTAAAACAATATACATAAGATCGAACACATTAACACAGTAAATTTGACTTACACTCGAATACTTTAATGAGGTGGTGCAAGAATAAAGAGCATTTTGGATGTACTTCAAAGCAAATAAGATAATCTAACGTTTGAAAAAAAAAACACATCCTAAATGGTTATTTGTATTATTTATTTAGAGATTTAATAATTAAAAATGAAAAATAATCTTAAATAGTTATTATTAGTAGTATTTATTTAGAAATTTATTAATTAGAAATGGGACATTATATTGTACTTATCAAAACAGTAAAGAATAATATTCATCCATTATTTGAAAATAAAATCCATTCTTATTTTGGATGAATATTTTCCGATTATTATGTCGTAAAAATCTTTGTCTTAAGGATGCCAACATTTCTTTCTCGATCGATAGCAATGAAATATTACTCATCCGATTTTCACTTTAGGTGAATCTCTTACATGTGTGAATTCTTTTTAAAGCATGGGTCTTCTAGCCTCAGACAAATAGTCCATTTTTTGAGATATTCAAATTACAAATGCATAGGACATTTTTTTTTAATATAGAAATTTATTATTTTTTCTTTTTTCGCATTAAAGTATTTATCAAAAGAACAAACAAATTATTTTCAACATAACAAGTAATTTTATTATATTCAGAATAAGTTACATGAAACAGCAGTGCATTTTCTTATTATATAAAGAAATTACGCAAGAATTTCAAGTAAGAAGAGACAAGAAATGATTTAATTTCAAAAATCATTTTAAAAAATGATTTTATTTATTTTAATTTAAAACCAAATTAAACGCATCCCACAGATAGACATTGCCTTTCTGTAATTCGTTCGTGTCAACTTTCACATGCACACGTATTTATATATATTTTGTACAATCAATCTGTTCAGTCGCCTAGTGGTGTTAAAACGCTGGTTGGATGCTATCTTTTTAGAGATGACCTGGCTCACTTTTCACCGTATATTCCTCCCGAAATTTTCGCGCTATTTGATTGGCCAAGAAACTGCGCGCGTCATCGGACGAGATGCTCTGTTATCAGCGCATCTCTTTTCAGGTCGGGACGATTTCCTTTATGACCAAAAGATGGCAGCAGTAAGAATCTTGTATAACGGAGGTTTCTCTGCGAAACCAAACAAGAAAATAATAAAATTACCTTATAAGCCATTCCTTTGCACACAAAAAAAGATTATTCTATTGCGAAAATTTTATAAAATTTTGTTTTTAAATACGCTGAATTCAAGTTCAAAACTCTTCGCATTTTTCAGAAACCTGCTACTCATCTGCGCATCGTGCACGGACTGAAGGCTTCGCCCCTGCTAAATATAAAGACCATAAAACCCCTCCCTCCCTCAGACCAAGAATTTTAATTCCTTTTATAAAATATTCTGGTACTATTTTACCACATCCTTTTAAAAAGCTCAATTTCCAAATATACCTGCATTTACGATGACGCTAAATAAATCTCAAGGACAATCATTCGATAAAAGTGCAAATTTATTGGGGCAGCAACATTTTATACATGGTAAGTGGTACGCCTCAGCAAGTAGAGTTGAATCAGTCGACGGTTTAAGATTTTATAACTCCAAACATAATGGGCCTTTAGCCGAGGACGGCTCTAGGCTGAATTTTCAGAGTGGGCCACTAGACTTTTTAGTAGGGATGCACCAAGTACCATATTTTGCCAAATAACGAATACCGAATATTCGGTTAAAATTCTAATCGAATATTCGGCTGAATACCGAATATTTGGTTAAAATTTATTAAACTTATTAAACTGTTATTAAACTTGGATTGCAATGATTAATTTAATTAGTTTTTCTTTAGCAATATTTCATATGGTGTAAAACTTCAAAAATTAAAATGCTGCAAAATTTAATATCCAAGTGTTTCCTTTATATATTATTAACTTTTTTTAAATACTAGTGAAATGCTGGTAATTTTTTTACCTGCATATTTTATTAAATATTTAGCAGCTAATCATCATAGTTAAATCAGTTAGTAATTGCAAGGTTAATGTAATGTGTCATAAGAAACACTGAAAAGCAACAAAATTAAAATTTAACATCTGAATGTTTTCTCTTACATTAAAACTAATTTCATTATGACATTAGTTTTTTTGTGTGATTGTGGAACGCTATGTTAGGTCTATCTGCCAAGGATGGGGGTCCCTTGGTAGGAGAACTTTCTAAGGGTTTCTAATGCTTATTCACATGTGATATTTGAAAGTAAGAACTTGAATCAATTTAGTACTATGGTACTATGCTATATCTTTCTTTCATGATATAAAAAATATGTATTTGTTAACTGATAGGTGAATACTTAAATTTGTTTACTATTCGGTTGCTGAATATTTAAGTATTTGGCCAAACTGAATATTCGGTTTGTCTGCCGAATAGGCAGTATACCGAATACCAACCGAATATTCGGTTCATCCCTACTTTTTAGATTAGTCTAAATTGTTCAAATCACAACTGAATGTGTGAAATCATACAGGAAAGTGTGAAATCCAAGGTCGGTAGAGGGAGATGACCTCTATGACCCTCTCGCTGGAGCTCCCTTCTTATTTAGCAAATTATGATAGTCTTTACAAAAACCCCGTCTTCGCAGAAAGATGTGGTGGTTGTAAAGTGAAATTGTACAAAAGTGGTCACTATAGACAGATGGTCTCTTAGCCAAGGTGTCACTTTAGTACCGTAAAAACCGGCAAAACGGCCGCACCGGCGTAAGGGCCGCACCAGTGTAAATGTAAACAAGGGCTGTAATGAACAAATAGAAAATAGTACAAGAATCTGGTGCTATAATATTCTAAATTAATGATGCAGTTACTATAAAAACTGGTGTGTTTAAAAATGAAACTTGTCAGCCAATCAAATGTGTGATGTTGGTGTTTCTAGCCCCATGTACCTTTCCAGGTTTTTCAACATCCGAGAAAGTGTATCAAACAGGCATAGAGCAAACTCAAATGATTTAATTATTTGAGGAAAAAGGGAATTAGGCAAAATAGAATTAAGGTTTTCTTTTTCTTTCAAATTAATGCATCAATACAGTTGTGAGTGAAAAATACAAGAAAATGTTTTAAAGTTGGAGGGGAAGAAAATATCAGATGGGCCGCACCCTGAAAAAGTTTAACTTTTTTTTCATATGAGCCGCGGCCCTTCTCCCGATTTTTACGGTAGGTTCCACTGTATATGGAATCTAGAGACATACTCTTTGTCAGAAGAACTTTATTCACACTCAAATAAAAAAATTTAATGCTCTGTGGTTGAATTTCGACCACTCACAGATAACTAGTTAAGTTGAATTGCACGCAACATTTCCATTAACATCATAATCAGGGGTCGAAATTTGCAGTTACCCACTTGGCCAGGTCAATCACATTTTTCAATGGGCAAGCAAAACAAAATATTCGGTTGTCCCTTGGACAATCAAAAAATGTTTCAAAAAGTTATTTTGATTACAATTTTGTACAATTTTATACTGTCCAAAACGTACAAGTGTACAGTTTTGTTCCTGTTTCCATTACTGAATAACGTCAATTTGATGAATAAATGCTTGTGAATTTAATTTTCAATGTAACATACTTATTATTCATTGTATTTGTATTTTACTGTTTAACTTACAAAAAGATTTTGCTTAGCAAAAATTTGAGGACAGTGAACTTTACTTATGGGCAACCAAAATAATTTCAGTAGTTTCAACGGTCACATAAACCGTGTGATGCGGCGAGGCCCACCGCAGATTCTTGAGAATGTCTACAGACTATTTCTGAGTTCATATCGCCCCCATCCGCTGCCTGTTATTCCACAATGATGTCATGCGGGCAGTGTGCGATATCCACAGACTATCTTGTAGCGTGTGACATCACGCTTTCTCTTGATAGGCAAAACTAACCAATAGGCTTGCTCTACAGACATTTGGTATGCATAAGTGACCAATAGGCTTGCTCTATGGGATGTCAATTTGCTTTTTGTTAGTAAACATGCTACAGCCCTATGCCCGCGTGTAAAGCTCCTTCTGTATGCCCCTATTGGAGCATGCTCATGCATGGGAACTGTGCCTAAATTGCAGATTCGTGCAAAGCCGAATTTTTCATCTTTTGCATAGAATTTACTCATGTTAGATGCATCGACATACCCTCCAACATTGGCCTTCACCTCATCAGTAGCACTTAAGCGATATCGCCGGGGGGGGGGGTTAGGGGAGTCATAACCCCCCATGAAGAATTTTTTGCCATACAAAATGTATATTCATCACTCCCTTATCACAAAACCTATACATATATATGAGTTGAAGTAGTCGTAACCTCCCGCTTTTTAGAGGTTTTCTCAACACAGGGTGTCTACCAAATTTCTGAAAGTCAATTTCCTGACTTTTGGGAGGTCTCGGGAAAAAAATTCCTGACCAATGCATTTTACTTAGGGAAATTGCACAATGCCTGTCTTTATATTTGCATATTTTGTACAATTTCTTTAAATCAATTTTGACTAAGTATACAGGATTAAGCTTTCATCAATTGAGAAACAGAAGTAGTTGCACTTTCTGATAGAATTAACTAACTGTTCTTGGAAACACAGTCCCAAGATATAAGTTACCAAGTAAGCTAATTTGTCTTTTACCCTCACGTCACGATTGATGGGTCCCCCCATTTTCCCCTCCTTATACAAACACATCGACTGATGCTTGCGCGGTCCGAAAAATGTGTCGCAGCTGCTTTCGGTTTCCAGTCTGACAGTTAGAAAGTGTAGAAAAAACAAAGACACGGGAAAAAAAAATTGATTCTTTTGGTGAATTTTCCGGACCCATTATCCAATTCCCGGTTTTTTCCAGACTTTCCGGACCCATTTTCCAATTTCCCGGCTTTTTACCAGACTTTCAAGAGTGGTAGACACCCTGCACCTGCAACATCATTATTAGAGGTTTTTTTCAATATCAGTAGTACTATCACGTCTTAAAAAACGATCCATGTGAACAAAGAAAACAACGTGCGCTGCACTTTCCTTCCACAAAAGAGCTAAGCTTACATCCAAACACAGGACTCAGCAAGATAGGGTGGCGGGAAATGCGAGAGGAGACGTGACGTAACAAGAGAAGGAGCAGCTAACGGCATCCCCTCCCCACACTCCCCTCCCACACACACCACACTTTCGCCGACACAAGCTCGCTCACGGCTGCCGGCGCACAGTGGAGCATTCGTATCAAAATCCTGGCCAAAAGTCGAAAATTTTAAATTTGTTTAAAAACAGTAATATATATGTTTTTGGATAGCCTAGTAACTGATGCATCATGTAATGCATGTTTTTCGACCATAATTCATAGCCAAAAGATGCAACACTCGGTTTAAAAGCAAGTTTCTTCATTTACGGCAAGAGATTTCAGCGTTTCCTATTACTTCGTCTTGCATATTTTACGGGCTCTTTAAATTAATTGACTGATTTGATACTAAGTATAATTGTAGTAAAATATATGTATTTTAATTATATGTATCTATTAGCTTGAAAAAATAATGACTTTATTTTAAAAAATTGTAAACTTTTTTTTTTCTAATTTTTTGTCAAAGATCCACATTTCAAAAAGCTTTTTGAAGGGGTGTCGCGGCTTGTCGCGCCTAATTTAAACTATAATCGTAATTATTACAGTATTGAGTGTCTATTCCAAGAAAAAAATGTTCCCCCAACATCCACCATTTTTATAAAAAAAATTATTTATATAGCGCCATTTTTATTTTTTCGATAATTTTTCGACGGGTGATCGCAAAAGGGATACAAACATACGCGCTTGTATTTCTCATAAACTATAAATTATGTGCAAGTGTTTGGATAAAGGTATACAAAATTTCATTTCAGTTAAGATTTAACATCGGTATTTTAAATTCAGTATGTAATTTATTTTTGTGATGTAAATTTGCTATAAGAAGAAAATTTCTACATATTCCAAAATTGCCATTAATTAGTCCTGTAAATAGTCCCATCTATTTACAGCTTAGTTTTCCATTTATGTCGTAAATTGTGTCCAAAGCAAAAGCTCCCCATTTTTTGGATCTCAAAGGTTGGCAACTGTGACTTCGGGTCATTGGAGTGTGAGTGTGTAAACAGAAACACGTGCTAGCTCTTTAAGTCGTTTTGAAGTGCTGGCTTGAAATAAATTACTTTCTCCTCCAGCTTGGAACGAGATTTTATGGGTTTGCAAGGAGGCATCTTTTAAGAAGTGTCCTTTTAGCTGCTCTAGACAAAAGCCAAGGAAAAAGAACAAGCCTTATAACAGTGAGACCCTACAACTTCTCTGCCAGAGGGGCCCCGATGGTGGTCCCCCCCCCCTCTCTCTCATACTCTATGTCTCGCGCTCTCTCTCTCTCAAAAAAAAAAAAAGTGATTCTGAGTGAAGGCGAATATCAGAGTTCAAAAGAATCAGAATGAAAAAGTTAATCTTCAGAAGTCATTAGAAAACTAAGATCCCTATAGTAACTACATTTAGATAAGTAAAAAATCTAAAAAAAATTTATGATAAAAATTGATTTATAGATAAGTAGTGTTATATTTATAAGTATTATTAAAGTATTACATTTATATATTTTTATTGTGGTTAAGGCACAGCTACACGGCTATTTGCCTAACGGGAAGGTTGCCTTGGGCGGGGGCTTTTTAAGGGGTTCTAATGCGTATTCACGTGACATCTGGAGAAAATCGTCCAAAACTCCAGACCGTTAGATCGACACTCGCGTGGTATTACATTTATAAGTGGTATTATACAATAGCAGTACTTCCCAGTAAGGGACACTTCCCGGAGAAGACATTTGTTAGAAACCAACTTCGTGTCGTTTGGCGATATATCGCCAAATTTGGCGACAACACGCTTTTTTATATAATTTAAGAAGTACATAATACTAAAAAGTAAGTCAAAAGTCAACAGTAATGATTTTAACATTAAAACACATGAAAAATATTTTTGGCCAGGATTTTGACACAAATACTCCACTGTGTGGCGCCGAGGGAGAATGTTGAATTCCCTTCTTTCACGATCGGCGCCGACACACAGGAGTGTTGACTCACAACAAAGCAGCTAGGGTTGCAAACCGCACCTCCGTGCAGGCATAATGCCCTAAAAAAAGTAAACATTTGCTCAATTCCGTAGTTTTTTCGTACCATCCGTAGCTCCGTAGTTCATGCTACTTATCCGTATAAACTACGGATAATCCGTAGCAGTTGGAGGGTATGCATCGATATCCAAAGGCGGATCCGAGGGGAGGGTGCAGGGGGCGCGCGCCCCCTCCGAGAAAAATATATTTACATTAGATAAATGGGGATGCCACCAATATTAAGTGGGCTTTACACTAGATAAAATGAGTATTCATGATTTGCGCCCCCTCCGAAAAAAGTTTCTGGATCCGCCCTTGTCGATATCGCTGTTTGCATCAGTAATTCCATATGCAATCTTTTCTCATCCTTTTTTTGTGATTAATTGTATTTTCATTCATTGCATGCCATGGCATTAGCTTTTATATCAACAATCAAAATTAGTATATATTTTTAATAAATAAAATATTTTTTGTTAAAGTGCAATATTGATGACTGCATCCAGTGATTTAATAGGCAATCTTTCTCCATATTTTTTGGGAATAATCATATTTTTGTTGATTGCAAGCTAGTATGCTAACTTTTGTATCAACAATTAAAATTACTATATATTTTCAATAAATAACTATTATTTCACGAAAATATTTCTTAATCTTTTTTTATGAGCTCCAAATGAGCCTTATTTTTCAACCAAGAGCCTTATTTTTCAACCAAGCCTTATTTTTCAACCAAGATTACCTTGCAGACTATTTTTGTATTTCTAAATCTGCATTGCAGACATACAGAAAATTCAGCGACTGGGGTGGTTGCCCAAGGGCAACCAAAAAAGAATCGCAATATTCTACCCTTGGTCATAGTTGCAAAATCTTGCTCTGTTCCATAATGTATTGCATATCATTTAAGAGAAATGAATAAAATCAAATCATAACAGAAAAATAAGTTTTAGGTAGGAAAGCATGAAAATGTACTTGCATTTACCCACTAAAGAAGTCCGTATTTGTAATCAGGATTGATGCAGATGAAATTTGGGTCTGTTTTGCACCCCTTCACAAAAATACAATGCCCTTTCACAAAATTATAATCATTAAAATTGCCCTTTCACAAAATTATAATCATTAAAATTGCCCTTTCACAAAAATACAGTATTAAAATGGCCCTTCATTGCCATTTTACCCCGAATTTTAATCTGTTTATCAATTATCTTTTTCAAAAAAGTGACTTTTATTAAAAATTGGGATGAAAATTTAAAAAATAAGTGTTGAAATTCACAAAATTAAGTATTGAAATTAAAAAAAGTGGGACCCTGGTAAAAATTCCTCTATCAACTCCTGGTAATACTCATACCGTATTATTTATTAAAAAAAATCACTAATAATACTCATAGTATGTTTTTTGAAAAAGGGAAGAGAGAAAGAATGTTGTAGATCACTATTGAATCTCAGTATAATTTACAACAAAGGTGAAGTCATGTTAGCATTCGCAAAGAATCACGGTATTTTTACAATAGAAAGGAAGGGGAGGAGATGGTTTCAAAAAACTACATCTAGGGACAAAGAATAATAGCAGAATCAGCATTCAAGGGGAAAAAAAAAAATATTGACACCAAATAAACACAACAAAGGTTGCAGTAAACAACTGGCTGGTCTTATCTACATCGAAGTGATAAGACATAAGTGCCACATCCAGTGAAATTTTAAGTTTTAACCTTTTGAGTCCAGCACCATGGCACTAAACATTTACTCTGTGGCAAGATATTTTGCATATTCTGTTCATTTTTGTCGCTCGAGTAATCCCGGGTTAACTGAAATTGGCTAATATTTTGTAATGCAGCTGAATTGATTTGCTTTAACTTTTTCGCAAATCTTATTTTTTTTTAATGCACATATGTATAACATACTGAATCAAAAGCCCACTGGAATCCCAAACTGCTAAAACATTTAAACTGCATAGTTAAAAGAGCAAAGGAAATGTGCTATCAAAAACCGCAACTACTATATGGTCCCTAGCAGTTTCTTTCTAAATTTGTGGTCAGTCCCTGCTGTTTGGTGGGACTGGCTCTTTGGAATCAAAACATACCTGCAGTCCTGATATGGGTTTGCCCAATCATTGCTGGTTGCAAGGTCACGTGACAAGATCTCAACAGTATTAATAAAAAGTCTGATGCAGCTGGAGAGAGAGATTTTTGCCTGGCTTCTCTTGCCTGGAGAATCTGTAAGAAATGGTATAATAAAATGTAGCCCACAGCACTAGTCTCTTTAGTGCGTCCATCTGGCTACCGACTTCAGCAGTGGGTGGCCGGTGGGAGCTCTATGCCAGGGCCCAACCGAGCCACACAGTCTCTCCTGCTCAACCCGCCGTGCTATTACATATATATACATTTGAATTTTTCTATTATTAATTCACAGTAAGTGTTATTCTATTTGTATGTTAAATTTCTTTTTTTTTTTTTTTTACAGCTTGCAAATAATTCAGGAAAACCAATTCACGAGCCTGAAAACAAGGGTACAGAAACTAATTCTTCAGAGGTAATTTTTACAGTGATAATTAGACAATACTATTGTACTATAAGCTTTTTTTTTATTGTTTCTTTCTTTAGTTTTAAGAATTATATACTAGATGATTCAAAATAGATGTGTTACAGGGATTATTATCCTGTACCATGAATGATCGAAACATACTCTCAATTAGAAAAGTTAGTCGTATGAAGAGTAGCTTTTAGGTATGGTCAACTTTTTACAAGGGACTGTATATGTATTAAAATATAACATTTAATTTTTATAGTGTCAGTTAAATATTTCCATAATATACTTCCACAATATACATATTTTTAGTATAGCATCAGGCAAAACATAAATATTCTTGAACAACATGCATTTTAAAATTTACTTACACAGATTTCAGTACCAGCCTTACAAGGCCATCCAACTCAATTCAGATCTTTTATATAACCAAATTTTCGGAATACTCGTGCAATCTTATTTCAATTTCCACGTAAGAGTTCTCATTCTCCCATTCATTCAAACACATGTTATTTCTATAGATGACTAATCTATTGAAATATTCAAAGTTTATTTTTAGACCATGGATTGTGGTGTGTCAAAGCTGGTGCATTCATAAATTTGTCTTCACTACTCCCATGAGGGAGAAGCACATCTGTCCCAGGAGTGGTCATATTGCTGGAAAGAGATAAAAGTTGGACAAGTATTTGTTCTTTTATATATATAACATCCTACGTTAGGAGAGAACTCTTTATCTATGCAGTTTCTACTTTACAAAATTTTGTGCAATATAAATTCAAAACTAATTGCTATGTTAAATTTTTACATAGATTTCTAATACATACTTCTCTAACATTTTAATTTTTCTGTAATGCTTCCAGTACACAAGGTTTTTGCTTCGATGGTTGCCCTTTTTATTTGACTTGGGCTTAGTTTTCTACTGAAAAATGCAGTAGGTACTTCTTTTTATTTGCCATCACGTTGAGTTAAGCATGCCGCTATCACAGTGTGGCCGAGGCATCCGTCTATAATTTAAAAAGTTTCTCAAGATCTGGCGTGCATAAAAAAGGAAGTTTTATTAGTTTCTATGTATTTGACTTTTGTAAATGCTCGATCTCTGCTGCAGAAATCCACAGTATTTTGATTGGAATACTTTTCTTAGGTTTGTCAATGACCATACAATTTGTGCAAATTTAACAGTCCAATTAAACTTCAACTTTTATTAAAAGGTTAAAAGGTAATATGGAGGATTTCCATAGTTAACTTAATAAAAATTAATACCAAATTCCTCCGGAAATATATTTCAGCCGCAACTTCATGGCCATCCTCAGTTCTTCGCTTCCCTCATGGGAATGGCGTGGCTACCATTCCCATGATATTAATGAAATCAAATTTAATAGACAATCTACAGCCTTATCCCGCCTGGCGTTAAATAACCCTATCACAATAGATTTTCAAGGAATTAAAAAAATAGCCAACTTTAATAACTGTACCTATGCTTACTTACGCGAATCATTGGAAATAATGTCAACAGAGGGCAGCATCAACGATACAACCCATGCGGCCATCGACGAAATATGGAGTGACGTCATGCGCTGAAAGATCGGAGGAGGTGAGGAAGAGGCTGGCAGCCATGCCATTCCCATGAGGGAAGCGAAGGACTGAGGATGGCCGTGAAGTTGTGGCCGAAATATATTTCCGGAGGAATTTGGTATTAATTTTTATTAAGTTAACTAAACTTCAACTGTTTCTTAGTTGTGGGTTTTGTTAACTTTTGCATATTTTGTATCAATTATAATTTTAATAGAAATAACTTTTTAAAAAATTCTTATACTATGCTTTTAATTTTTTTTATGATATTCTTATGAAACACAATATATTTTACTGATTCTTGTTGCAGATTTGAAAGAAAGTTTTATGCAGTTATTTTTAAATTTTTGTTTCTTTGTAAAAAAAATAAATAACTTATTATTATAACCCCCCCCCCCTCCTTTGCTTAGGATTTGATCACTCTTAGTGAGAGTTCATCTGTTGTTGTGCCTCATACTAGTCCACAGCAGTTTAGCATTGGAGAAGAAGAGGATGGTTCATTAAGTGAACAGAGTACTCCCCAAAAGAAACAGGTATTTGTTTATTTCAATTAAAAAATACAGAAAATTTCTGAAGAAATTTTTAAAAGCCTTTAGAAAAAAGTTCTCTCTTTAATTAAATGCTTATTGTATGGGTTTGAAGTTATGGAGTCAAACTCTTCCTATAATCACTGGAAGTGCTTACAATAGTCCATCGATATTTAAAGTGAACTTTATTTACAGTATGTATATATCAAAACATTTACATTTAACTTAGCACGATATCTAATGATTTTAAGCAATAAATTGGGCTTCTATTACCCCAACAAAACTGCAGATCATACTGCACAAACACAAAATCCAAAAGCGAGCAACAAGAATAATTGAGAAAGTAGGTAACACTAGGGATGCACCGAATATTCGGATGGTATTCGGTATACTGCCTATTCGACAGACAAACCGAATATTCGGTTCGGCCGAATACTTAAATGTTCGGCAACCGAATAGTAAACAAATTTAACCTTTTCACTCCGGCGGTACAACAGTTGTACCAAAAAATAAAAGTGACTGAAGAACGGCACTGGTACAAATGCCTTACCAAAGACATCTTTCCCCTCTTTTGATGGGAAATCCATTCACCCTTCATGGAAGATGGATAAGAGATTCCCGCCTCTAAAAATTCCTTTTCTTATGCTGTGGGAGAGTCAGACGTAATAGTAGGTAATTGACTAGGGAGAATGTGGTAGTCAATTGACCGGGATTGGGCATACAGATTTGCATTTTGTTTGGGGACTTGTGTGGTCAGTGATATTTGCCCCCACCTACCAAACAAAAGGCAAGGCGTGCTCTTCAGCTGGGAAATAGGGGAATGAAATGTTACAGATTCGGCCGCTTTCTGGGACAAAAATTCTCAAGTGTGAGCTGGGGCAAAAAGGTTAAGTATGCACCAATTGATAAACAAATAAATATTTTTTATATTATGAATGAAAGATATAGTATAGTACCATAGTAATTAAAAAACTTTGTAAAAAACACACATAAGAAGTAAAAGGAAATTCTTTTTCCTTTTTCCTTTTTCCTTTTACTTCTTATGTGTGTTTTTTACAAAGTTTTTTAATTACTTTATCGTTTAACACCAGTATTTTGAGTGTTTTTTCAGTACCATAGTACTAAATTGATTCAAGTTGTTACTTACTAATATCACCTGTCAATAAGTGTTAGAAACCCTTAGAAAGTGCTCCTACCGAGGCACCCCCATCCTTGGCAGATAGCCCTAACATAGCGTTCTACAATCACACAGAAAACTAATATCACAATGAAATTAATTTTAATGTAAGAAAAAACTCTCAGATGTTAAATTTAAATTTTGTTGCTTTTCAATTTTCCTTAAATCTTATGACACATTACATTAACGTTGCTATTACTGATTTAATTCGAAACAGTAACCAGGAAAAAAAAAAACTCATAACATTAAGTGTTCATAAATATGTAAAGTCAATTAACTGCTAATTTTTTAAATAAAATATTCAGGTAAAAAAAATTACCAGCATTTCACTTATACTTAAAAAAGTTATTAATGATATATAAAGGAAACACACTTGAATATTAAATTTTGCAGCATTTTAATTTTTGAAGTTTTTTCTCATTTAAATTTGATGGCATCCAAACTTTTTGATTCTTGGTAATCAGTTGAAGAACTGATTGTGGTGCATCTTGAGAACTCTTATCAGATGTAGAGCATGAGCCACCATCACTTTTTACAACAATGCCAAAAGTGCTTTGATTTGTTCGCAATTAGTTTTGCTGCATGCTTTCGGCTTTTAGCATGTGATCTCAATTGCAAAAATCCCATGTTGGTTACACTGAACTGCTTATCACAAATTCTTCAATAGTCAGTCGTATTGCTGACATTCTAATAAAGGTGACAAAAACAGACATGTTTTGTGATGCTGTAAAGAATGAGCATACTATGTATATGTGCGATGATTTCTCACAAGAAAAAGCTGCTTATGCACAAGATAATGACATGTGCAAATATTTGGCCGAAATTGCCAAGAAAAAGGATTTACTAGGTTCCCCAAAATACCCCTCTTTGACAAAGCTAATAAAGGCGTGCTTGACCCTTTTGCATGGGAATTCAATTCCAGAATGTGAATTCGAAGTTAATAACAGTAACAGAAAATTCTCAGTTCGTAACAGAAGAAAAATGTTCACTTTCTGAAATTGGAATCAAATCTTTAAGGATTTGCAAAGATTTTTTTTAAAAAACATGAATCTGTGTCATCAGTTTTAATCAATAAAACTATGATACATCATATTCGGAAAGCACGTTCAGAATATGCTTCATATTTAGAGCAAACAAATAATGAGAAGCAAAAAGCCGCTTTAAAGTGAAAAACAGAAGAAGAAAATTCAATTCTAAAAAAGAAAAGAACAGAAGAGTTGAATGAGAAGTTATTAGAACTCTGTGTACAAGAAAGTGAGCTAATGAAGAAACAAGGGACAGCACATTCCGTTATTAAGTGATACTAATAAGAAATTGAAAAAAGCAGTTAAAGACAAAGATTTTGATTCTATAAATGTTGTGCAGATGATGATAGAGACAGCAAATGTTAATTTAAAAGAAATTGATGGAAAATTGACTTTAATAAAGAATGACATTACTGATATTCAGAAAAAAGTAAATTCTTAATTGTATAATATTCAAGTTATGTTATATCTTAATTATATATTCTTAATAAAAAATTATTTTGTATTCCTTCATGAAAATCTTAATTTATATACTCTTCATAAATGATTATTTTGTATTCCTTCAAGAAAATCTTAATTTTATATATGTACCTATCAGAAAACAATTTCATAGCTTTCTCAAATCAGCTTCAATTCTTCAGATCTATTGGTTAAAGATGCACATCTCTTGGTTTGTGCTAGTTTAAATATTTGCATTTATTTAGGTAAGCACTGTTACATGCATTCCTATATAGGTTTTCAGATGTTTATCCTAAAATTAGTAAAATGTCATGAAAAAAGTTTGTCATTTCATTCCACTTTAGAAGTTTCTATTGAGTGATTTTAATTTTTTATATTACTTTATTAATTTTAATATATATATTATTATACAAAAACTTATAGCTTGCTTAAATTTGGTTAGAATTGTTTAATATGTATATTTGCTTTTCTAACATTTATAATTTAAAATTATTTTTTCAAATTAAAATATATGTTATCCATAAACTTTAATTTGTATGCAATATTTATGGAATTTAAAACAATTAAAATAATTATATTCTTGATTTACCATCCGCAGTAGCCAGTCAGGTAAACATTTGTCAGTTAAACATTTAGGTAAGTAACTCAAAGGATGCTTTTAGTATCAATTAGAATTGTCCTGAAATTTTCAGAAATGTGTATCCTGAAATTTTATTAGTAGGCTGTACTACCCCTGTTATTGATTAAATGACCTTCTCTAAAAGAACCGGGATAAAAAATCAGAACGGATGCCCACCGAAGACTCCCTTCTTCCAATTCAAAGTAGAGACCTGCATGGTCCGGGCCGGGCACAGGATTTATAAATCTGTTGTTAACGGGCTGGGCCGGACTTGTGTTTAGTGTTTTTTTTTTTTTTTTTTTTTTTTGCCTTCCTGCATCCCGCAAAAAAGTTAATATTAATAACTTCTTAATATAAAATGTCAGAAAAATACTTATTTATCAATCTATTTCGTCTTTATATTTTTTTTAATTTCTGGAATTTTCGAATTTTTACTTTTTAACTATGGCCCTGTAAGGGCCGGGCCGTGGTTTCAAATGTGTTCCGGGCCGGGCCTACAAATTCAAGAATTGTCGGGCTGGGGCTGGGCCGGGACTCTATTTGCCCCGTGCAGGTCTCAAAGAAAAATCAAAGTTCCAAAGTTCAGAAATTCAAAGTTCCTTTTCAATTATTATAAAATAATAACATGAGAAGAATATAAAACACTTATTTGTTAAGTATATCTTTCTTTCTTTAAATTCTTGAATAGATCAATGATGTTCCAAAATGATAAACTTCCAAACACAGAGCGAGGAGGTCACTAATAAATTCATTTATTTGATCTTATATTATCCTATCCTAATAAATTATTTGATATTTTATTATGCAATATACATCCGTACCATAAATTATAAGAAAGACAGCCTGCGATTTTTGTTTCTCGAAAACTCCTCTATTACTTTAGTAAAGTCAATGTCTATAGTACTTTCGATTTTCAAAACAGTAAGTGCAGAAAGCCTCTCTTGAAACATACTATTTCTAAGGTATGATTTTAAAGATCTTAAGCATGTAAAACTTCTCTCACATGATGCAGTTGAAACGGGTATCACAAGGAGAATTTGGATTAGTTTTGTTAAATATGGAAATATATCACAGAGTTCCTTTTCAACAAGAAAATTGCATCTTTTCCTCAGTTCTGTTATCCCTGTGGATGTTTCTGGCAAAGAGTCGATGTACTTTTTGTACATTTTCTGAAAAATTTGCATTTCTCCCTTTAATTTTTCCATATCAAGATCATATGTTTCATATAATTTTTGAATTGATTCAATATTTATAATCTTTGATGGATCAGAAGATATTGCATCTTTTAGAGATTGATTGAAAAATATCCAAATAATTTTCTTTTGAACCTTTCGCTTATTATTATGTTTAAAGCAGCATCTATAACTGGAAAAGCAATTTCCGTTTGATAGAACAATTTAACATCTTGTGACATGCTGAAGAAACTGTCTCCAATTTTCGAAGACACTTTTCTAGAGCGAGGAAGTTCCGAAGGAGGGATCAATTTTCCTTCACAAATATCATTAACATATTTCCACAACTTTTCGAAAAAATCTTCATTTCCGAATTCTTGCAAGCATTCCTTTGTTGCATTAACCAACTCTTTAACTGTTGAAAAAATTAGAGTTTTTGATTGCAAAGCCTTTGAAAGTGTATCTGTAACTTTCAAAACTCTTTGGGTCAGAAGTAAGCTGAAATTGAATTGGAAACTTTTGATATTATTTAGCAAAGCTTCAGCTTGCAATCCATTTTTAGGATCAGTTTCTGAGATTTCCTGACTATGATAAATACGGGTAACGTTAAACCAGGGTTTCACTATATATATATATATTTATATATATAGAACCGTAATTTATGGAAGAAATGCCGCACCCACGAAAATGAGCTTAGTTAGTTGGTGGTGGTGGTGGGGAGGGGGGTGATCGTGGTCAGAAGAAGTCAATGCCAGATAAAATTCAATGTTTTCTAAAATAATTTCTTAATTAAGAAAAAATAAATAAATAAAAAATATGTTGCATTACTTATTAGACCTAATTTATTAAAAAAGCTATTAAGTTCAGCGGATATATTTCGGGAGAAATTGGATAAACGGTAAAAAATCTCTTTTTTCCCCCTTCCCATAGAATGTTTTAAAGTATTTGCCACTATTTTACGAAGCTTACGATTTCTATTTTCAAATAATCAGATATCAATGTTTATATTCACAAAGGCGAATTTATAGAAATAAAAAAAATAACTTCTAAAAACCTTCTTGCATCCGCACAAAGTTTCGGACAGACTACCAGGCGCCATTAAAATGAAAACAGCAATCGATGTGTGAGAAGAGGCTCCAGTTAAAAGTAAACATTTCCCCCCCCCCCCCGCAGATAGCCAGCTGTTGATTACGTAATGAGCTTGCTTCAGCAAATTGTTGTTTTAAACTGAATGTTGTGTAACAACTCTTATGGTATTTATTTATTATTTTTGATATTTATAACATTGGGATTTATTTTAAAAGCACTCAGCATTTCTTGAGCATACCAATTAGTTGGCAGTGTTTATTCCATAGAGTGCACAGGGCACAAAGCCGCAGGGCGAAAAAAAAAAATAACTTTCTGATTAACTTTATTTATTTTATTTTTTTTTTTGGGGGGGGAGAAGGGTTAAACTCGCACCGTGCGCAACATAGACTAATTTTGGCTGAAATTCAGTATTTTAAGAACAATAGAGGTTCATGTGAAAAACGGGTGCATTTAATAGAGGGTAGTGCTAGTTTGCGGTATTTTACAGAACTTTAACCCTTCAAAATATATATTCAAAACTTCATTAAAATTTAATAATAGTTCTAAAATGTAGATGTAAAAGATTTACTTTTATTTATTTTTTCTTTTTACTTAATTGAGGAGACATCGGTTGGATGTATGAAGCCATCCACTTCAGAGCACGGGACATGGACCCATCTCAGGGTGCTCTGACTTTCTCCAAAATTGGATCAAAGATCAAACCTCTTTTCTATGGGGGTAGGTTGGCATTCTGATTCGCTACGCTGTGATCTGTGCATGCTAAAGAGTACGTGTTGGTGGTGGCACCATCTTTTGAGAAAATTATCACTAACGAATTTTTTGATTTTTCGTTGAAGATCGGCTAAAAAAAATTAAAAATATTGTAAATGCCGCACCCGTTAGAAACGCTGCACTTATTATTTTTTAACTTTTAAACTCATAAACGCCACGGCGTTTCTTCCAAAAATTACGGTATATAAACCTTGCACTGGGAAAGTTCCCAGCCAGCCACGATACATCGAATTAACGTCGCCGTCGACGTAGTTTCGACGTAATCATTGACGTTAAAAATCCTTGGATATGTCCACCTGTTTGCCCGTCGAGTGCTGAACTTCTCGACGGCGTATTACCCGCGAGGGGTGACCGTGAGAGATAACAATCTCGCTTAACTACGGCGTAAGAATGGAAAAGGGTGACCGCCAGGAAGAGAAAATCCCCGATATTGGTTGAACACTCGTCGCTATAACGGTGAAGGGAGACAGATTCTCGGAATTCGTTTATAAAATTCAGCTCATTGTGGTTGATTTTGCGTTATACCTTGTCGAATCGCTCCAACAGGACAGAGAAAACCGGCTTATATTCGTCTAATAGAAGTCGTTCTTTAAAGACTTCGCAGAATTTGTCGAATTCTGCCCATTTATAAACGTAGTAAGTATGCCGCAATTCCAGACATTCAGAGAATAGACAGATACCATTTACATACGTCGTGAAGGAATAGAAATTCAAACTGTTCTGATCTTGTGAACTTTTGCCGTTTAAAAAGAAAACATTTTATATTTCTATATAATACATTTTAATATTTGTTTGTTAGCTAATAAAAAGTTATTTTTAATTAAATGTGCAAAAATTACAAGTTTTAAATTAACTTCTAGTCGTTTAGATGAAGTTGTAAAATATACATTCATAAAAATTTGAACACAGAGAAAATATAATCTTGATTTTTTTAATTTAATTGATCAGTGACTTGCATAAATAGCTTATGTCTCTATTTTACATTTTAAAGGGTTTACTTTTTCCCCCCGGTACATTTTATGAATTGTTTTTACTGTAGGTATATTTAATAAAAGGCGGGGGTGGGTACGCTGTTTAATTCAATGTTATAAACAATCTAAATATCTTCATATATTGGTGAAAGATGGTGAAAAAGTAACTTAAAAATTAAATAAAATATTAGTAAATTTAGTTAAGTAAGGAATACAGTTTAAAATGCAATTTTACTAACAGTAAATATAATTTACTTATTTTATATAAAAAAGATTACTTTTTAACCAATATATGAAAATATTTAGATAGTTTATAAGAGTAGATTAAATAATTTTTTGCACCCTTTTATTAAAAATACCTAATACAGCCAAAACGATTAATAAAATGTACCAGGGGAAAAAATGGAAACCCTTTAAAATGTAAATTAGTGACATAAGTTGTTCGTGCGAGTTACTTATCTGTTAAATTAAAAATCAAGATTATATTTTAACTTTAATATATTTTTGTATATGTTCAAACTTTTATGAATATAAATTTTATAACTTTATCTAAACGATTAGAAGTTAATTTAAAACTTATTTCTAATCATTTAATTCAAAATTGCTTTTCATTAGCTAACAACTAGTAGTATAATGTATTATATTTAGAAATATAGAGTGTTTCCTTTTAAACGGCATGTGCACCCGACAAGAAGTTTGAATTTCCATGCTTTCACGACGTATGTAAATGGTGTGTGACTGATATATTCTCTAAATGTCTGGAATTCCGGCATAATTACTACGTTTATAAACTGTCAGGATTCGACGAAATCGTCAAGGAACCACTTCTATTAGGCGAATAAGCCTGCTTTTTTATCTCCATAGTTTATTATAGTTTTCCTGTAATAAAATATGAAGAAGTTTTCTATCTACAAATCCCCCCCCCCCTCTCACCCTCCCACGAGAAAAATTTTGTCTACTTCATTACACAAACAGTTTTTTATTTATCTCTCTTAATTCTTTGATTTGTTCAATTTCACTACTCCAAATAGGTTTAAATTACATACTAAATGCACACATATTAGTATACAATTTAAAAAGAAAAAAAAAACTTTGCATAAAGTGCTTTAATCTGTTTCATTGTAAGTTATGCCATAATGCAATAATAAGTTGACTTTTGTTATAGTAAGTTTACATTACGTAAATTTGTGCTTATAATGAGAAAAAATATTTCATATGCTTAAGGTAAACAGTTGATTTTATGCCAATTGTACCTTTATATTTCACTCTATAATACAAATAAGAAGACTTATAATTAGCAATTAAAAAGAAAATGAATAAAAGAAACAAAGCACATAATTATTAGTTAAATAATTACTTAACTCACCTCTAAAATTTTGATGGCTGGAATTAAAATTTGTAGTTACCCCGATAAACTTTAATAACATCACCGGCCAACACAATTTAAAGAGAGCCAGACAAACTTATTAATATGCCAAGCTAACGATAAATCGTGTTAGCAATGAACTTGAAAAATATTCCAAGAGATACTTGAAAAATATCCACTTTTATAGTTAAAACTATGGAAATTTTACTGTTCTGTGTAGCGCAGCTGAGCTCAGCCATTGACCGCTGGAGTGAGTTCTGCCCTTGCATAAAAAACTGCGAAGTACGAGCCACGCGAACCATGAATGAATACACACACAAAAAAGAAAAAAAAAAGCATCTGTTTTCTGAGAAAACGGTTGGGGTGGACATGTCAAAGGTCGTGAGAAAGGACCCTGTAAATTCTGTCTCCCCTGCACTGTTTATTGGACGTTCAACTGACTATTAACTAAGCTGAAAAAATTTCTCGATGCTCCATCGCGTGTTTCTTCTTGGCTGGCTCGGGGGGTCTTAGACCGCCAAAGCCATAAGCGGAAAATCGGCAATGTATTGACGGATCATAGACCTCCTGAGGGCGACCAACATTAACAGTCGAAGATAGCCGCCTCCCTGACCAAAATCGAACGGCTCTTTCAGACGTCGACAACACAATGTATGTTTGATCTCTTTTAAACGCAATTTTTTGCTGTAATTTTTCCTCGACCTATTTTCGACATTTCGACATCGGGAAAACGTAATTTAAATGTGTGTGCGCTTGCTGGGTTCGCTTTCCCTCCCCCTTCTCTTACTCGGTTTGCATATTGGGTGTCTTGCTATCATTTTTAGATGGATTGTTACTTTTGAATTTTGAAAATGGGGGGGGGGGAGAGGCCCCTTTACTTTTGGAAGTGAGGGGACAGTCGCCCCCCCCCCGTACCAGCTGCTTCAGCCAGCCTTAAACAGACAACACTCCGGTATGGCAAATGGTATGGTATCTGCAAAGAAAGAAACATCGCCGCCTTATTGACTTCCCAAATAAGCTTATAATTAATTCATAACTGACCAATATTTCTTTCTTTCATTTGTTTTGAAACTAATACATATTATACCTATAATATATTTTTAAAAAAATTTTAGAAGCCATATAAGTAAATCCATGCTATTAAACATATTAAAAATATCATATTTAAATGTAAACTTATTTAAATATGTTACTAGTTCTGCCATAATTGAGGAATAAAGTTCTTTTAATACAGTAGAACCTCAATCTATCGTTTTTCAAGGGGTGCGTAGAAAAAAACGATGCATGCGGAAAACCGACGAATGCGGGTTAAAGTCAAAATACAAAGAAAATAATGTTTATGAACGCACACGATGTATGCAGTTTACCAAAAATACTAAATTTGTTACCAAACTGAAAAAGAAACAAATTGGGGTTGTAGAAAATTGAGTGATATTTATTTCTAAAAAATCAGTAATTTTACACTGTTTTTTTCCTTAATTTTTTTAATTAAACGAAAATTTTAGATTACAATATTTTTCTTGCCTTTTCAGTGTTTTTATGTTTGTACATAAAAGTTCATACAATTTCAAATACTGTAATTGCGTCCGATAAACTTGGCGCTAGTGTAGGCTCAGTCTTATCGGCATGAACATTATTCTCCGCTTCTTCGCCATTACTTTTATTTTTTGCATCACCACACATTTCTTCCATTCTTAAGATACGTCGCTACGTCTATATCAAATTAAATATTATCACTAAATTTCACACCACATGCTCTGCTTCATGTAACAACTCTTCATCTACAACCATCATCAACCCAATAAATCATACCAGAAAATATTTAAGTTTGTATGCCATAAGGATCCATCTGAATTTCGATTTCCCTTCGGTCAGGAGAAATATTTTACAACGATGAAAGCGGGGAAAGGATTTTTTGACGAACGATGAATGCGGGTTTCTTTCACGTTATTTAAATACAACTTGTGCGGGGACCATAGAAATAAAACGATCAATACGGGAAAACGATGAATGCGGGAACGATAGATCGGGGTTCCTCTGTATTGAAATAATGAAATAAGGTTTCTTATGAGAAAGTATACAGTATATGCTTATGGTAAACATCTTATTTCATACCACTGTACCCATACTTTTATATCATGTTATAACCTACCTCCTGTTTAAAAATTATACCTTCTGTTACAAAATGAAGTCTCTTTTTTTAACAATATGCAGCACTTGCTTAAGCATTACTAGCAAGTAGAAAAGTTTTCAATATAGTTTCGATATTTGCTCAAAAAACAAATCCTACATTTTTCAGATGTCCCTTTTTTTGGAATATAATCAAGGGTAATATGCTTATAAGTATGGAATATATTCAGATAAAAGTATATGACTAAATTTATAAATGGTTCAACATATGAAATAATTAAAAATGTAAAAGTTAAATTAAAGAAAGTCATCCAGAGGAAGAACATTAGCGAGCACAATTTACAATAAATAAATTTTTTAACCTCATGTACCTTACAAAGGAAAAAAAAACAATTTTTAATGCAATAGTTAAATATTTCACTTACTGTTGTTAGAGCTTACCATCATTGTTAGAAAGTTATATAGGGTTAACCAAAAAGATTAAAATAATGTTAAAGAACTTAATTATTCATTTAACAAATGTCTTAATTCAATTAGTCTTACTGAAAAATACTTTTATTTGTCTCTTTAAAACCTTGCAACAGCAGATGCAGAATTATTCCTGATACTCTTTACTTTTTAATCTGAACAACACATAAACCAGAAAACTCAGGAAGGCTTGCTTTACCTCATACTCTCATATCTGAACATAAACAACTAATACCAGTAGAAATTAATGCTATCAGCAGTGTTATACCGCCACTGTCAAATAGTTCATATTGTATGCCTAGCTTAGAAAAAAACTAAGATACTTTTCAACTGTTAAGTGCTGAAATAAAGTTTCTCTCTATTCTAAAAAAAAGTAAAGGCCGCTGGTGCTGTCAATAGCTTGTGGACCTATCTCCTCCTAAACCGTGGGGATTTGAGTTTTGACTAAGGTGCCCACAGATTCGAAAAATTCCGAGGAACCTGCTAAGCTGACTTAAATTTCGAAAATCGAATTATTTTAGAAGATATTAATAAAAAACTGAAAAAATAAACATAATGTTTGCCAGATTTGGCATAAAATCATTCATTCATTTGCAACAAAGCGTTTCCAAGTATCTAGAATCACGTGAAATTTACAAACATGGGTTAGAATTATGCCTATTTTACACCAAAATAAAAACTATATGAAATAAGTAACTCAAAATGTGTTACACAAAGTTGACAATTTTCAAATAGTAAGTTCGCTTAGACAACAGGAGTTTAGAATTAGCAATTATTCGTTTTTCCAAAACAGAATAACTAATATCTTGAAAATGAAAAATAATTAAAATGCAGATTATTTTAAAGACGGTTTGGTCCAGCTGGATTATTTGCTACCAGTAGAAATATTTGGCAGCGTTAACTATGCCATTATAGCAGTTACAGTACACTTTGGATATTTGCTAGCGCAACGAGATGGTACAATTCGTGGTACTATATACGCCAATCTGTAAACGATTATGTAAATGAAAATATGGATAAAGATTTTCCGGTAACCTTAAATGAATAGTAATTATAGGTTGTGACCATGTGTAAATCCCCAAATAATGAAAAGTCGCCATTGTTGGCAAGCTATCCTATCTGTTCCGTAGCTTTTATTAACTTTACATGTACGCAAGTCGCCAAATAATGAAAAATCGCCATGGGTGGCAAATTCGGAAGGTGTCCAATAGGCTTTTCATTATTAAAAATACAGCTAAAACAGATGTTCTGATTTTATTATGCTTTAGCTCCTAATTAATATAACTTTTGAATGGCAACATTCAATATCATTGTGTTTCTGAGGAGTGCAAATAATTTTTCCAGCAATTATAAGCGGAGTCCGCACTCCAGGTGGAGTATAGCTCAGGACCCGTACAACCCCAGACAGCACAGCAAACTTGCATCAAGCTTGATTTATCAAGTCAATAAGCTTGAAAATTCCAGTCGAGTAAGCTTGATGCAAGCTTGAATCAAGTGTTCTAGTTTACACTTGCCCAGCTTCCATTAAGCTTGACATTTCAAGCTTAATTTCAAGCTTAAAAAAATTTCCAAAAAAAAATTTTCTAAATACATGGGGCGCCCCACATACTTTATTTTTCCGCGCATTTCCCCCCTCTATGCTGTAATTTTAAGTTATTTTAATCTGTTTCCATCGAGTGTCCGTGGCTAGAATAGAACCTGGAACCTTTTGATTAGTAGCCGAGCACATTATCCATTCAGCCACCAGAGCCTTGTGCAGCTATGACTAAAGTTTGAAGTGAATTATTAAGCGGTTTTCTGGCCAGATTGATAAGTGGGCGATATGTTCTTTTTTTTTTTTTTTTTCCATGGGATGCATCAAAATTAAAATAATTTTATGTATGATTTAGAGACTCTACTAATAGGGAAATAAACATAATATAAACTTAAGAGCAACACATGTTTTAAAACTTTCGCAATACTCATGAGCAATACTGCCGCTGGCCAAAATCGAGACAAACGACTGATTTTGAAATCAATTTCGTAGTATAATTGTATTTTATTTTGAAGAATTTCCATATTTGGAAATATAGAATGGGTTTACTT
The DNA here is from genome assembly GCA_038373885.1 of Cheiracanthium punctorium. Lineage (NCBI taxonomy): Eukaryota > Metazoa > Arthropoda > Arachnida > Araneae > Cheiracanthiidae > Cheiracanthium > Cheiracanthium punctorium. The sequence continues at coordinate 339,240 of JAWZYV010001740.1, read as the reverse complement.
ACTTAACACAAATTTTGTGTTAAGTAATCTGAAATCAAAGAAACAGATAGTTAAATGACTGAAAAAACACTCAAAATACTGGTGTTAAACGATAAAGTAATTAAAAAACTTTGTAAAAAACACACATAAGAAGTAAAAGGAAAAAGGATACGCGTTTCGTTCAAAAATTGTTTTGAACTTCTTCAGTCCAAGCCCTTCGACGTAAAGGGCTTGGACTGACCTTTACGTCGAAGGGCTTGGACTGAAGAAGTTCAAAACAATTTTTGAACGAAACGCGTATCCTTTTTCCTTTTACTTCTTATGTGTGTTTTTTACAAAGTTTTTTAATTACTTTATCAGATAGTTAAATGTTACTTCGAAATGCTATATCACAGTTGCTAACATAACATGCATGGAATACAAACACTAGTCATTTTTGTAAATATTTCTTATAATAACAAATAATTGAAAAATTTTGCTATTTTTTAACGCTAAAAATTCTCTTTACAAATGTGGTTAGTTATTTTCCTACATATATTGGTATGCTATATCGATATAGAGCATTTCGAAGAATTAAAAATAAGTTTAAATTAATTTATACAAATGTAAATTTGAATTATTTTCATTGTTCATAGTTTATAATTAAAAAAATTATTTAACTTCTGAATTTTTTTTTTTATCCTTTGTAATTTTATTTTAAAATTACAAAAGTGTAAGATGTAAGATTTTTGGGCCCTAAAATCTGTAGGCCCTGGGCAGTTGCCCCGTTTGCCCTGCCGGTAATATGGCACTGGTAATAAAAAACCCATCCCCGTTAAAACACATCTTTTACGAACTTTCAACAAATTTGAGGACGCTAGACAATTAATGTCCATTCTCTTTCACAGATGGCGCCATCACTGCACTTTGCAAGTCAAAATCCAGCTTAAGCCAACCTTGCATTGCCAAGCCAAATCTCAAGCTTGATTTAAGCTTATGTGCTGTCTGGGACATGGATTCCCATAACAAAATATCTTCCGTGTTATGAGGGGAAGGGGATCTACTGTAGTGTGAAGTTTAAATTTTTATGTACCAATGAACCTGCAAGAACCAAGCAATGTGTAGCTCAGTAACATTCTATCTGATCCAATCTTCGGGTTTTGTCTGTTGAAATTATGTCTTTTTTACGAATAAGCCTTATTAGGGGCCGAATGCCTCATACGAAAAGCGAGCGTAGCGAGTCTGGGGGCCTTGGCCCCTAGTATTTTATAAAAATAATTGCATGTTTGGGTTACTTGAATGGAATAATTAAAAAGATTGAGAAATTAAGTGCGGAATCATAAGTAAAGCTTCCTTAGCATTCCAGACTGTGGTTTTGGCGAGAATATACTTTGTTGACTTCTTTGTAACCCTGAGTTTCATGTGCCAGGAGTAAAAGGGTATGGTCCAACAATCTTGCTTTCCCCCCACACTCGGCCAGTATGAAATCAGCCACCCTCGCTATCCTCTTTTGGTGGGGTCAGTAACGAATTAATGCAATTTTATAAGTGGGCGTGACTAGCTTGAAGATTCGTATATATATCCATTTTATAGACGTTAAAAGAGGATTTTTTAACATTAATTTCATTTTTCTGGGGAGCAATCGGAAAATATTGTCGTATTTCAATTATTTTATTTCAAATAAAATGACAATTATTGATAGTTTCTTGTGGGGCTTTATTTTAAAGTTTCAATACATGTAATAGCATCTAAGGGGTATGTGTGTGTGTGTGTGGGGGGGGGGGGAAACGTGAATGGGGGAAAATGCTAAACAGAAAAAACGCAAACAGTACAAATGCCAACATGATTAATTTTTACTAAATATTTTATATAAAAATTCTTAATTTTGTAATATACATGAGGAAGGTATTTAATTAGATCTTATGCCCAAATTTCTTTTGTTTGGAGTAAAGCCTTAAATGTTTGGTGCAGTTCATTAGTCGGGATCGGAGGTAAACCTTCCAAGCTATTGTTATTAGTAGGGATCGACTGATACCACATTTTCACCGATACCTTACTTTACTGATAAATTTATTTTTAGAAGTATCCGATATCGATACTTTTACAGTTATTGTATTGGCGGATGCCAATACTTCACATGATTTAATGCCATTTAAATCTACATCTGTGGGCAGTTATTGTAACGAAAGTGCAGTTCTTGTTAAAATGAATAGCACCATGACGAGCCCATAGATAAAAATTTGAACCCAGTATAAAGCATTAATAAGAAAATGCAATGAATACATTGAAGTGAGTGTTGAGTATTTATAGTCTTTCTTTTCTATTAAAATATGTCGACCAATAGCAGAATTTATAAAACGCTGGGAAATGTCTGAACAACCTTGAAAACATTGGGAAATGTCTGAAGTGTGCAGGTTCGGGATTCTTTCCCATGCGTGGCTATCGATCTAACAGTCTAGAGTTTTGAGTGGTTTTCCCCAGATGTATTTTGAATAATACCTCAAAAAGTTCTCCTACCAGGGTTTTTTGAAAATGTACCTGTTCTAGGTTGTCAAACTTTGCAGTACGTCATGTTTTTGAGTCTACAGGGCATAATTAAATTCTAATTTTACACTGAGCACCAGACTTTTTTAATAAGTAAAATTTATTTTTAACAGCAAACAAAACAAAAATATAAAAAGATTTATTACGCACAAAAGTTTTAAGCTAAAACTCCAAATTCTTTCATGAATACGATTGACAACACACATATTGAAATGAATTTGGTAACAAATTTGGCGTCAAAAGATCGCTATCGTAAAAGAATTTTTTTTTTTTCATGCAAAAATCATGAAGTACACAAATTGACTGCTGATTGCACTATAATAATATTCTTGGCTAGTCGTAAAATTAATCTTAATCCAAGAAATGAAACAATTACAAAAAGATCTTAAATAAATTACTTTTCCTAATTCGGGATAGATCAAAGAGAAAATTAAAGCAATATAAAATAACTTATTTTATTAAATTGTATTGTAAGATTTATGTGTTTGAGGTCAAAGTTTCTAAAATTTTCAAATCTTTCGAAATCTTTGATAGTTTCAGAAAAAATCATTGTCACCCTCCCCCGCCCCACTCCCACCCACTCAAAAAAGAAATAAAAATAAAATAGTGGTTTTTTACTGCAAAGGTTTGCCAAAAATATAAAAACTCACACCGAGAATTCCTCTATAAAATATTCAAGAATTCATATTTCTACTTTACACATAGATATCTAAAACCTAGAAAATAATTACTTCAATTTTTCTTAATATAGCAAATTTTTAAAACAGACAAAAAAGTTTAACTAACTTTTCCTAGCCGCTAATTGATTATAACTACGTAGAAATTCCTAAATCCCTGAAAACGGTCCTAAAAGTTCGGAATTATGAATTTTTAAATATATATGAAAAACTTGTAAAATATAGAGCAAAAACATGGGCCGCATGCAGTAGATAATAGTAACGATTTTAGAGAGAATATATATAGCTGCTGTAAACAACAACAACAAAAAACTCCATGCTCCTGACTGTTTTCAAACAATGTTCCTGTAAAAAAAAAAAAAAAAAAAAAAAAAGAATTTTGACCACATAAATTGTCTTTTAAAGGTAGGCAGTGATCTTAGTATAAATAAGAGCACTATAGAAGGAAAGAAAAGAAAAAAATAATATAATATAAAGATAGAATTAAAAGAAAATATTAAAAGGATAAAAAAAAGACTTAGTGGATCAGTCTGCGATTGCCAGCCTCGAAATCTTCATGAAAATAGCGTATCTGTAAAGAGTGCCATAACTACATCATTGTGGCGCGTAGTGAATTCATTGCTTGGGCACCCTTTATTACTACGTGTTACAGAATAGAGCTATTACTTTTCCTCACTAATACCTTTAAATGTGGTACATATTTTTTATTTGTTGTTTAATTTATGTACTTCAGTCATTAACTTAAATTAATTGAATACAATTAAAAATTTCATATACATATTTTTCAGTAAATGTAATGAGCGACAGTCTCTGTTGGGGGGGGGGGGGAGGGAGGGGGGCTCCAGTCGGGAGCCTGTGATATCAAGCCCATCCTGCCATCCTACTGTTATGCCACTGTCCATAAAATACCAGTGGAAACAGAAGTTATCTTCGCGCCATTTTACCAAAGTCAAGTCACCAGATGTACATTTTCGGGATAATGCTGGAAAGCAGCGATGTAGTGCTTGGGCTCTTCTCAAAGTTTTTCCTAAGGAAAAAGTTTGAGGACCCCACATCTAAAGTTTAACCTACATATGGTAGTCAGTTCAATAAAATTATAGTAGAACCTCGATTATCCAAACCTTGATTAACCGAAACTCTCCGTTAACCGAAGTCGGTTTCTTCTTCACTTTTTTTTTTTTTTTTTCCCATCAGAAAATTACTTTTTAAAGGAGATTCTGAATCTGGCGCAGTTTCAATAATTGAGTTTTGGAAAACTGTCAATATCAAAGACTGCATTTATACGATCAGTGACGTGTGGGAATCTATGCCGCAATCGACTCTAAAACGAAGTTGGCGAAAACTTTTGCCAAATTTTTCAACTGGCACAGATGAAAATGCTACAGACATTGTGAAAGATAGTGTTGCTGAGTTTTCAAGCCTTTTTAGCCCAATGAAAGGTTTTGAAAATTGTGGGGATAGAGAAATCACGGTTGAATTGTGACGTGGAAGATGCAGCCTTCCAATTGCTCAACGATGAGGAATTAATAGCAGAAATCCGAAAATCTACAAAAAAAGATGATGATGAAGATGATAATGATCCTGGAGTAAATAAGATAAGTCACAATGATGCTTTTGAGTGTTTTTCAAAAGGCCTTCTTAGCTTGGAACAACAGGAGCAGTGTGATTCCTCTGAATCATGCCTTTAAGAAAACTTCGGGATAGAGCTGCATGGCAAAGGATGGCCAATTTGTGCCAGATGAAGCTTCCATTTAAACCATTGTAAGTTTTTGTTTCAGAAATAAATTTTTTATTTATAATTTTAATTTATTTAACAGTTAATAGTCATAATAACAGTTCAGTGACGATACTACATATTAAACTAGATGATTATTGATGACTCTCGATTATCCAAAAATTTAGATTATCCGAAGTAGGTTCGGTCCCAATTACTTCGGATAATTGAGGTTCTTCTGTATTCCTAAAACAATAAATTAAATCATTAGTTTTTTATAGTTCATTACTTGATTAATATTTTTACGGTTTTGCATTTGACTAAGACTGCTTTTATCTAGATTACTATATTGTTTTTCTCTGTGTGTTATTCAGTATTTACAATGAGCGTTTTGTGTTATGGCAAGTGTACATGATGAGAGTGCCTTGGGCGACAGACTTTTAAAGAGCATTTACCATCAGACTGTACAACCACTCAAAAAAGTATTTGAGTAATAGCCATATTTCCTACTTTTGTTTTGTGAATAAGTAATTAGTTTTTGTATTAAAACACAAATTTAAAAGAAATTTTAGAACTTATTGTTGTGTGACATATATATAATTTCAGAAAAAACACTCAAAATACTGGTGTTAAACGATAAAGTAATTAAAAAACTTTGTAAAAAACACACATAAGAAGTAAAAGGAAAGAGGATACGCACGTTTCGTTCAAAAATTGTTTTGAACTTCTTCAGTCCAAGCCCTTCGTCGTAAAGAACACAGGAAACTGCTGTGTTCCCTGTGTTCTTTACGACACGACGAAGGGCTTGGACTGAAGAAGTTCAAAACAATTTTTGAACGAAACGTGCGTATCCTCTTTCCTTTTACTTCTTATGTGTGTTTTTTACAAAGTTTTTTTAATTACTTTATATATATAATTTGTTTTTACAGAGAACAAATTAACAATATGAAACTGACATGGGACTTAACTCAAATACTTTTTTAAAAGTGTGTAACTGAGTCTTAAGGCTAGTTTCAGTTTAATTTCCGACGCAAAATTACAATATGAAAATTTCGAAGGGCCGATTTAAAATAAATTATTTAAATTTGGGGGTCGTTCATAAATATCAATATCGATTTTTCCATAATTTTAAAGGCCATGATCCAATGAAATTTCAAAGGTCAGGGACAGTCTTCCCCATCAGTTTTGATATCATACCCAAGCCGAATCAGATGTTCTTGTGCCAATTTTCAAAATAAAAATTTAAATTCAGTTTTAAACAAAAGTTTAAAGCCAATTCAAAAGCCACACACCTACCTCCCAATAAATTTTATGTGTGTGTGCGTTGCTTTCAATTAATATTTCACTTGGGAATCCATTTTACATAAGTTAAGCTATTTTATTTTATATATATATATATAATATATATATATATATTATATATATAATCCCTTTCTCTTAATCTAGCCAGAGAGAAAATAAACATTTATATAGCTGAAGTAAAATTATAACCTACTTCTTGACATACGAGATTTATTTATCTTTCTTTTTTTTCCTTGCTGTATTTCCTGGCCAGCCACGATACATCGAATTAACGTCGCCGTCGACGTAGTTTCGACGTAATCATTGACGTTAAAAATCCTTGGATATGTCCACCTGTTTGCCCGTCGAGCGCTGAACTTCTAGACGGCGTATCACCCGCGAGGGGCGACCGTGAGAGATAACAATCTCTCTTAACTACGGCGCAAGAATGAAAAAGGGTGACCGCCAGGAAGAGAAAATCGCCGGCATTGGTCGAACAATCGTCGCTATAACGGCAAAGGGAGACATATTCTCCCAATCCGTTTATAAAATTCAGCTCATAGTGGTTGATTTTACGTTATACATTGTTGAATTGCTTCAACAGGACAGAGAAAACCGGCTTATATTCGTCTAATGGAAGTCGTTCCTTAAAGACTTCACAGAATTTGTCGAATTCTGACCATTTATAAATGTAGTAATTATGCCGCAATTCCAGTCCTTTAGAGAATGGGCACATTCCATTTTCATATGTCGTGAAGGAATGGAAATTCAATCTGCTCTGATCTTGTGCACTTTTGCCGTTTAAAAGGAAACACTTTATTTTTCTATAAAATACATTTTACTATTAGTTTGTTAGCTAATGAAAAATAATTTTTAATCCAATATGCAGAAATTACAAGTTTTAAATTAACTTCTGATCGTTTTGATAAAGTTACAAAATATACATTCATAAAAATTTGAAGACAGAGAAAATATATGAAAGAAAAAATATAATCTTGATTTTTTGAATTTAACTGATCAGTAACTCGCATTAATAGCTTATGTCTCTAATTTACATTTTAAAGGATTTACTTTTTCCCCCGGTACATTTTATGAATTGTTTTAACTGTATTAGGTATATTCAATAAAAAAAAGGGGGGGGTGTTGTTAAATTCAAAGTTATGAACAATCTAAATAATTTCATATATTGTTGAAAAATGGTGAAAAAGTAACTTAAAAAATTAAATAAATATTAGTAAATTTAGTTAACTAATACAGTTTAAAATGCAATTTTACTAATAGTAAATATAATTTACTTATTTTATATAAAAAAGTTACTTTTTCACCAGTATATGAAAATATATAGATTCTTTATAACAGTAGATTAAATAATTTTTTATTAAAAATACCCAATACAGTCAAAATGATTAATAAAATGTACCAGGGAAAAATGGAAACCCTTTAATATGTAAAAGCGACATCTGCTGTTTATGCGACTTACTTATGAGTTCAATTCAAAATCAAGATTATATTTTTAACTTTAATATATTTTTTGTATATGTTCAAACTTTTATCAATATATATTTTATAACTTTATCTAAACGATTAGAAGTTAATTTAAAACTTGTTATTACTGAACATTTAATTCAAAATTGCTTTTCATTAGCTAAAACCAGTAGTAAAATGTTTTATATTTAAAAATATAAAGTGTTTCCTTTTTTTTAAACGGCATGTGCGCAAGATAAGAACTGCTTGAATTTCCATGCTTTCACGATGTATGTAAATAGTATGTGACTCACACATTCTCTAATTATCTAGAATTGAAGTGCAATTAGAACGTTTATAAATTGTCAGGATTCGACGAAATCGTCAAGGAATGACCTATTAGACGAATAAGCCTGCTTTTTTTATTACTTTTTCCCTGTAATAAAATGAGAACAAGTTTTCTATCTATAAATTTTAGTCCCCCCCGTTCCACGAGAAAAATCTTGTCTACTTCATTACACAAAGTTTTTTATTTATCTCTCTCAATTCTTTGATTTGTTAAATTTTACTACTACAAACAGGTTTATATTACATACTAGATGCATACATATTAGTATACAATTTAAAAAGAAAAAAAAATTACCTTTGCACAAAAAAGCTTAACCTATTTCATTCTAAGCCATAATGCAATAATGGTTGACTTTTGTTATAGTAAGCTCACATTAAGTAAAATCGTGCTTATTATGAGAAAAAAATATTTTATATGTTTAAGGTAAGCAAATGATTTTATGGTAATTGTACCTGCATATTTCACTCTATAATAAGGAATAACAAGACTTATAATTAGCGATTAAAAAGAAAATGATTAAAAGAAACAAAGCACATAAGTATTAGTTAAATAATTATGTAACTCACCTCTAAAATTTTGACAGCCGGAATTAAAATTAGTAGTTACCCCGGCAAACTTTAACAACACCGGCCAACACAATTTAAAGAGAGCCAGACAAACTTATTAATACATGTCAAGCTAACGATAAATCGTGTTAGCATTAAACTTGAAAATATTCCAAGAGATTCTTGAAAAATATCCACTTTTATAGTTAAAACTATCGAAAATGTACTCTTCTGTGCAGCGCAGCAGCTCAGCCAGTGACCACGCAATGAAAATGAAGCTAGATCTGCCCTTGCATAAAAAAACTGCGAAGCGAACCACGACGGAATACACACACAAAAAGAAGAAAAAAAAAAAAAAAAGGCATCTGTGACGTGACTTCAGCGTTCTCCAAAATTCTGAGAAATCGCGTGGGGTGGACAGGTCAAAGGTCGTGTGAAAGGACACGGTAACGTTTGTCTTCTTAGAAGATATTATTCGCATTTTGCCAGCAGTGGTGATTTAACACTTGAAATTATGAGACATCATTAAGAAACCAAAAGTTCTTTAATTAAAATAAATAAAGTTCAAATACATTCACGCTCGCTGAGCGTCTTACAGAACTAGCATACACAGAATATACAGAGGCTAGAATCAAGTAGCATGCCATAGAAATGCAAAAAACTCGCAGGCAAAAGGAACCACATTATATACGTACAATTCACATGTGCAACAGTTAATTTGCATAAAACAAGGTTCTGAAGGCCACTCAGAAACAAAATGTCTCCGTTACTATGGAGATATGCTGCAGCGATCACGGCTCATGAGAAAAACCAAAAGAAGAACTGCGGGAGAAAACGTGACGTCACGCGGCGAGTAAAGTTGCCGACGAACTTCGGCGAACGCCGGAGAGGGGAAACAAACGCGCGGGAGGCTAGCAAGCGGCCCCCTCTCATGCACCGTGATCGCAGCAAAAAAAAAAGTACATTATCAAAACATGAAAAAAATTCAAAATTACTTTCCCAAAACCTTTACACATTTAAATTCAAAACATTTTAGTATATATATATTAAACGATGCAACACAATACAATAAACCTTATTAGACGTATTCTGCAGAATTATTTACAAACACACAATTTTTTTTTTTTTTTAATCACAAACCACAAATATTCCTATGCAAGAAAACAATATATTATACACTTCGTTCAAATATAACCTCACAAAACTTATTCAGTCCATGTTTGTGGAGTGGCTTCGTAAATACATCAGCTAAGTTCTTTTTACTATGAACATATCTAAGTTCAAAAAGTCCATCATTTACTAAATCCCTTATAAAGTGTAGTTTTACGTCAATGTGCTTAGATCGAATATTCTCAATAGGCGATTTTGCATATCTAATCGCGGCCTCATTGTCACAAAATATCTTATTGTCTTTTAATTGTAATTCAGCAATTCCCAATTTATTACATTCATCTAAGATGTGTTTTATCCAACTAACTTCTTTAGAAGCTTCCGTTAAAGTAACAAATTCCGATTCCATGGTAGAAAGACTTACAAACTTTTGTTTGAACGTACGCCAAATTACGGGAGCATTACTCATGAACAGCAATATCCCACCCATAGAAATGCGATCATCTCTATTGGATGCGAAGTCTGAATCACTATAACAGTTAATTTCTACATTAGTTACATCTGACAAATTAAGTTTATAATCTCTTGTATATTGAACATAACCCAATAATCGCAATAATGCGTTCCAATGCTTTACACCGGGGTTTTCTTGGAATTGTGCTAAAATATTTACAGCATAACAAAGGTCTGGTCTCGTACGGTTCGCGAGATACGACAAACATCCCACAACGTTTCTATATGGTAACTTTAACATTTCATTTCTTTCCGATTCTGATGCAGGACTGTCCGTCTTTGACAGGATACAGCCTTTAACAATGGGGAGAGTTGATAGTGGGAAATTAAAACTTTTGTATTGTTCGCAAATTTTATCTATGTACTTGTGTTGGTGTATGTATAACTTTCCAAACTTTTCTTCAAATTCAATTCCTAGAAGCATTTTTGTTTTTCCTAAAACAGTGATATCAAATTCATTTTTGAACAAACTTACAATGTGGTTGATGCAGTCCAATGTTTTTCCAAAAATCAAAATGTCATCGACATACACAAGAAGAACAACATTATCACTATATACGTATGTACAATTACTCCATTCTAGTCTTTTAAATTTTAATTTTTCTAGTGTTCGGTCAAGTTCACAAAACCATTCTTTACCGCTCTGCCGTAAACCATACAAAGCTCTTTTAAGTAGGCAAACGTGATCAGGATGGTTGGGATCTTTGAATCCCTGTGGCTGATACATGTAAACTTCTTCCTGTAGAGGTGCATATAAATACGCACATTTAATATCGATTTGACAGTAACACCAATTAAAGAAACATACAAGAATTGAAAAGAATAGCCTGATTAATGAAAAATTAACTACCGGACTAAAAACTTCGTCATATGTGTCGTTTCTATATTGCGCGAATCCTTGCGCTACAAGTCTGGCCTTATATTTTACTATCCTATTATTTTCATCACATTTCAAATTATATACCCAGCGGTTCCCTATTATTTTTTTATTATCAGGTTTAGGGACTAGTTCCCACACATTACGCGCATGCATCATCTTTAATTCTTCGGCCATAGCACACTGCCATTTTTCGACTTCCGCAGACGACATACATTCATTATAATTACTGGGAATTTTTATTTCTATATTAAGCGCTTCGGGTTGACAATTGTCCGTTGTTTCATCTAAATTTATTTGATCTGTCACTTTTCCTGAATAAGTGTTCTTACCACTAAAATCAAACAGATTACTATCAAATTTAATGTTATGCGCTTTACAGTATTTCTCTACCTCATTACCGGATCTTAAACGCATATTTTTACCCTCAATGTTATAATAAATATCAACTCGCGTTTCATCCTTTCGTGGAACAGCACGTCTAATCCAAACGATGTTTTCATCTGGGGGGAGGGCGATTTCACCATGCGTTTGCTCAAGACTGGTTAAATCTATATCATTTTTTTGAAAATATACAAATCTTTTATTACTCTTACTGGGTTCCAGTTCGGCTTCCACACACTTAATTCTCTCACTAAATTTAACATTTGATGTTTCTATTACTTTATTTTCATTTTTAAGAAATATGCGATAACCTCTAGTATCCGACGCATACCCGACCATTATGCCGGTTTTTGCTTTTAAACTTAATTTATTTCTTAAATTCTTCGGTGTGTTTACATAGGCTGTGCAGCCAAACATTTTAAAGTAAGAGACTACTGGTTTTCTACCTGTAAAAAGTTCGAATGGTGTTTTATCTTTATTTTTATGACAAATCCGATTCCAAGTGTGTACGAAGCATTGAATTGCTTCGCCCCAAAATTTATTACTTAAACTGCTGGCATGAAGCATAGCCCTAACTGCGTTCATTGCTGTTAAGTTAAATCGTTCACTAACACCGTTTTGTTCTGGTGTGTAAGTATTTGTTCTTTCGGCATGAATACCCTCTTTGTCAAGAAAATTTTTAAAATCTTTATTACAAAACTCCATTCCATTATCTGTACGCACATTTACAATTTTTAAATTTAATTGTCGTTCCATTCGTCTTTGGTATTTTTGAAAACAATAAAAAACTTCAGACTTTTTCTTCAAAGTAAAAACAGTTACGTGCCTAGAATAATCATCAGTGACAGTTAAGAAATATTGGCTACCGTCAAGTGACGCAACGGGCAACGGCCCACATACATCAAGATGCAATAATTCAAGCGGTTTCGAAGATCTAATATTCGATATAGGTTTAAAACTCTTCCTTCGCGCTTTAGCTAGTTTACACGACGTACAAGATTCTTTATTGATTTTTAATGTGGGTAATCCACGAACACTATTATTTTTACTAGTATGCACTAAATAATCCATATTAGCATGATTAAACCTGTAGTGCCAAAGGGCTAATTCACTGGTTGTTTCAGTTGACAGATTATACATTTTACTTCCTACCTTTTTGCCGTCCGTTTTATTTTTAATGTAGTGCGAGGGTTTAAAAAAATAAAGACCATTGGTACGTTTGGCATAAAAAATTGCTTCACCTGCTTTATTGTATACCCAAATTTTACCGTTTGTACCTATAAACTTTGCACCAGCACTTTCCACCTTCAAACCAGATATCAAATTCTTACGCAATTTCGGTGAGTACATCACATCCGTCAGCTTTATAATATGTACTTTTCCATTAAGACGTACACCAAACTCTACAGTTCCAACACCTTCTACCTCACTTTCTAAGTTTCCTATCACGAGAGACATTGTGGTGTTTTGTACTGGTTTATATGTGGAAAATAAACTTTTGTTGTTGCAGAAATGATTAGATGCACCTGTATCAAATACCCAAATTTTGTTTATTACTGCATTAGGTTTACTAGCTTCAACATTAAGGAGATTTTCGTTTACTTTAACATCACAATAATTACTAGATTTTACTTTTCGTTTTGTACCACTTTTATTTCTATTAAAACTAAGCTTTACTCTGCAATTGGCTATTACATGTCCATATTTTTTACACCGGAAGCAGGGACCTAACTTGTTGGGGTTTTCATTTGTATGTTTTTGCGTGTCCTCAACAGTTGTGGATAACAAAGTACTCTCGTAATTACTTGTGTCCCCCTTCACTTGACGAATGCGTCCCTCCTCTACAAGTAGTTCGTCTAAGATTTTCTGAAAGGTAAAGTCTTTCTCTGGCCAACGATAAATCGTTTGTACTATATTCTGAAAGTTAGAATCTAAATATCGAATGAGCTGAAATCCCTGATATAACTCCTCAACAGGGTGACCTAAGTCGCGTAATTTAAGTATTGTTTTCTTTACTTTAGCAGCAAATAATCCAATTCCTTCTTCCGCAACATAACGATGCGAGAAAAATTCATCTAAAAGTTGTATAGTTCTAGCTCTAGAAGAGGGTTCGAAATGCTTTTTAAGCGTGTCCCATGCAACATCACCCGAATCTACCGTTGATATAAGTGAGCGAAGATCAGGGCTAACACCCAAATATATCGTCGAATATGCCCTCGCTTTACGCAAATTGTAGTCTAGTATTTCCTTTTGTGTAGCTTTATCGTCTAAAGCGGGTTCAGTTTTATCAATAAATTTCCAAACTCCCCTTTCCATTAACAAAACCTTCATGTCATCTTTCCAGGTGTTCCAGTTCGATGCATTAAGCATCTCTATTTGGTTGTGACTTTCGTGAATATGCGAGCACATTATTACCACTTTACAACACTAATTTACAAGAAGTATAATAAACACATGCATATGATGAAAATTTAAATATAACTTACAACACGGGAGAGTCCTATTTCATACTGATGAAACCGAAACATTACTGCAAGGAAAAGTTCCATAGTCTGTTAAAAGGCTCCTTTAAGCTTGGCTGAAACGCCGATATGCTCGGCCCCCATCGAAGCAACTCAATAAAAGTCCATTTCCACGCAAGGAATAACACGCCAACTTGAAAACTAAACACTAAAACGGGGATTCGAAAGCTTGACTGGTGACGGAACTCTTGAAGGCACAAGATGATGATACTTGTAGAATACGACAACACTAGAGCCGGAACACTTGCTTCATAACGCCGCTACACTCCTCGGTGAAGACACCTCGGTAACGCCGAATGACGGAAAACACAGGCCGGTGCTTGAGTTGAAAATGACAATGTGCACGTATGCTGTCATTATTAAAAGTCAGCAATGAGCAGTTTTACAATGGGATTGCTCGGCCCATAACCAAAATCTTAGAAGATATTATTCGCATTTTGCCAGCAGTGGTGATTTAACACTTGAAATTATGAGACATCATTAAGAAACCAAAAGTTCTTTAATTAAAATAAATATCATAAAGTTCAAATACATTCACGCTCGCTGAGCGTCTTACAGAACTAGCATACACAGAATATACAGAGGCTAGAATCAAGTAGCATGCCATAGAAATGCAAAAAACTCGCAGGCAAAAGGAACCACATTATATACGTACAATTCACATGTGCAACAGTTAATTTGCATAAAACAAGGTTCTGAAGGCCACTCAGAAACAAAATGTCTCCGTTACTATGGAGATATGCTGCAGCGATCACGGCTCATGAGAAAAACCAAAAGAAGAACTGCGGGAGAAAACGTGACGTCACGCGGCGAGTAAAGTTGCCGACGAACTTCGGCGAACGCCGGAGAGGGGAAACAAACGCGCGGGAGGCTAGCATGTCTCCCCTGCACTGTTTATTCGACGTTAAACTGACTATTAACTAAGCTTGAAAAAATTTCTCGGTGCTCGATCTGTTTCTTCTTGGCTGGCTATCGGGTCTCTCAGATCGGCGAAGCTATGAGCGGAAAATCGGCGATGTATTGACGGATTATAGACCTCGTGGGCAGTGCCGGATTAACAATATAGCAGAAGTAGCAAATGCTACGGGCCCCGCGCTTTTAGGGGCCCCGCGCCTTCAGCTTAAAAGTTTTCGTTTTCTTCCCCCTCCCAGTTTTTTCATAGCAAAGGATAATTATCCTAACTTTTCTTACTTCCTTTTTTCGTTTCGCAGTAGGATGCTATTTCGTTCAATCCCATATTTTTGTCTACGCGACTATGTATACATGATTTGTAGACAGGTTTTGTAGATATGAACTGACACGGTGACGATCTTTTCGAATGTGTTGGCCAGATAACATGGAGGTGGGAGAGAATAAAATGCTGAAAGTCGCACAAAGTTATAGAATTCAATTCCATACATGTGTTTTATGGAACAAGAAAAACAAATATGGTACACTCATGGATTAGGATGCCCCTTCCAAACAGTATTTAAAATTTTGAAGTATAGTTGTAATATGCTAGGCGAAGATTCAGTCAGTGGTGCCTGTGGTCAAAACTGTTAGTGCAGCCGGAAGCATATGAGCCCCCCCCCCCCCCCTTCCTCCGGACAGGAATGTAAAATCGTTGTTACTGAATTCGAAAGCTGTCGGATTAAGCCCTCACCGAGGGGAAAAAAAAGAAATTACATAAAAAATGTACGAGATCCTATTTTACTTCCATAAAATGGACATAAATTTCAACCAGCCGCTCTTATCCTCAAAATTGCATTAATCAGTGTCTGATTTGAAGTTTCCTTAGAATTTTCTTTTGTAACGATAACTTCAGAAGAAAAGAAAAAAAAAAGAAAACTTACTTTTTAGCACCAGAGTGCTATTAATTTCAACCTTGCTTTTTGTGTAGACACGATTTTGGTACAATTAGCGAGTCGAGTCACTTTTCAAATATGTTTGGCAAGATAACGTGGAGGGGGGGGGGCGTTAATAAAATGTTGAAAGTCGCACAAGGTTTGCAATTTTTGATAAATGATCGCTAAACTGGGTGCCAAAACGCTACAATTTATTATATTTTGAGTATAGTTAGAAAACGCCTGGCGAATATTGTAAAATAGTTTTAGTAGGCGATTTAAATATAGATTCCAAAGATGGGTTTTATAAAACAAGGAAGAAAAATACTGCTCACTCATGAATACTGATACACTTTCCAACCTTATGGAATAAGGAAGAAAATAGGGACGATGCAAAAATTATGATACGCTTTTAATATATAACACTTTGGTGCGTATTTAAAATCTGAAAGGGTTTCAGATTTTCTTCTTTAAAAAAAAAAAAAAAATACAGCTGAAACATGTTCTGATTATTATTTTTTTTTTTATAAGTCAAATCAATCCTCCTTTCTTTTAAACTTGCGAATCGGTCAGTGATGTTCTCATAAAAAGGCGTTGTTTTAATTCAGATACCAATAATTTTAAAAGCTCTTTAAAATTTCCCATGTTTAAAGAATTTTCCGGATCGCCATGTCCTCTAAATGCCAGTTCTCGCTTTCTTAAAAACAATACTGCTTTCAGGGGTAATTAATTGTCCATTCATAAGCGTCTATTCAGGCTTACCTTCTTGATAAATTCAGCAATATTAAGTCGAGAGTTTTCCGAACATATATTCTCCTTACCTCCTCCCTCACTTCTCGAGCCAATCAGTCAGTCGAATTCACAAGTGCAGCGGTCGTTTGAAAATCTTTCATCAGCTGAGTCTTAGCTGCGGACCCCCATTATAACCTATGCCGGAGGGACTGCTTACGTAGACGTTGTCATGGATTTGGTGCTGCCAATTTTCTTATCAGCGCTCTGGGCATAACCAAGGATTTTCTCAATTGAATTGCGGGAAGATTAAAGTACTTTTTTTCTGAATGAGCGATCCGGCCACAATACGTTTTTTTTGTTTGGTTTTTTTTTTAAATTTACCATAGGAATTCCGTAATTCTAATCTGAATTTAGGAAAATTAGTAGAATAAATTATTTTAAAGTATGTGCTGATAATTTCAAGTGCAGCCCGGCCGTACTTGCTATATCCCACGAGCCGCCACTGGATTCAGTATACGATTTTAAGATAGATTTCGATTCCAGATGTGTTTTATGGAACAAGGGAGAAAAATACGGCTCTCATGAATAATGATACTTTCCAACTTAATGGAATAAGGAAAGAAAATAGGGAGGACGCATGAATTATGATACGCTTTTAATATATGGCACTTTAGTGCGTATTTAAAACGTGAAAGTGTTTAAGATTTTCTTACTTTTTTTTGGGGGGGGGGGGATAAGACAGTTTTTGAAGCTCTATTATGGAACTGTAAGTCCATTGTAGATAACTTCTTGAAAGAATATGCATAAACTTAATGTAGCTGTTAAATGATCGCATTATTTATTTAACTGATTACCTAGGTGAAACTGAATGAGTATTCTAAAGACAGCAATAAGACACTTATACAGGAGTGTATTCAACACACTGTAGAACAAAACATGCGGTAGCCAGAAAAAAAAAATTCAGAGAGGGTCCAAACGGGGGGGAAAGGCAGAATTTTTCAAAAAACAAGAAAAAAAAGTCATCATCATTATCTTTTTGTTGACAAAAATCGCAACTTGGGGGAGGGGGTATTCAGACCCTTGGACACCCACTTAAGTAATGCCTTAGAATGAATCCAGAAATAAACAAAGCATGGAAAGAAAACTAAGTGCCAAAATGAAATAAGATAGTCAGGGCCGGATCAAGGACGAATTAAAGGGAGGGTGTCGGAGGGGGCGACCTCCCCTCCCAAGAAAAGAGAAATTAAGGTAACAATCTTATTTTACTTCCTTAAAATGGATGCGTATGTGAATCTGCCAACTAATCGCCTCCACTCACAAAATTGCATTACGGATTATTAATTAGGCTAAGTAGGCTGTAGCCTATCGACCCAGATCCTTTCAGGGGCTTTTGCAGTAACAGATATAAATAAGTTGTAATTAAACTTTTCAAAATGACTATGTGCAGAAAATATTTGTGGCTATTTCTGATCATTTTCTCTGGAAAGCGAGCTGAGCTTCTGCATGAGCCGAAGTCCATAGGAATGTAGGAATAAAAAAAGCGCACCATAAAAAAAGATAGCCCCACACGAAACAATAATTTTTATTTAAATATAGGGCATTAACTTTTCTTTTTGTGGTAGATATAAGGATGGTATTTAATCGGATGTTGGGCCTTCACCAAGTTCTTTTATTTTAGAGTAAAAAGGGGAGGGGTGACTTTGGTGATATTCGAAGGTGTATGGAGTAGGCGGTAAGCCATCTTTAGAAAGCTTTTGGTATTAGGCTTGAATTATTTTTTATTTTTTACATTTTGCAATGTTTGAACACGGGCATTTCGAATTAGTATTTCGAACGGTAATAATATATAGTATGTAAACCATTTATTATATTTTGAGACCTCACAATTCTGATAAATTATCATATTAAACATAGAAATTAACCGCGTTAAATGTAAAGGAATTGTTTTTGGCCTGACAAAATCACAGGCCAAGGTCGCGATATTCAGTAAGTTCTTTCAGATAAAGTAATTAGAACGGGGGATCTTTGCACAAAGCCAAGACTGTCGGGTGTCCGGGAAGCCATAACCCCTGGCAAACTGAAAACAAAGAGGTTTTCTGATACTCAAGCTCCACAAAGAAACTGACAAAATACTTGATCACATTTAAGATTATTATATCCAGCAAAAACATTTGAAAGTAATACGATAATGAACGTTTTATCCGAATTTTTAATTATTTATTATATCGATTATTCTATGAAGAAAACATTGAAAAATTTTTAACAAAATATTTTGGATCATTTTTACGAGGGTAGGTTGAAAAGTAATGCACACATGCTTATAGAACATTGAACGAAATGGCGTTTAAAAGCGCTTTAAGCGTTGGGGAAGTAGCAATTCCCCTCTATACGCATGTGCCGTTTGAATGCATTCCGTCCATGCAGTGTATTTTGTTAGTGGATGTATAGTACGCTGTATCTGCCTATCCTCAGTTTGGTCTCTTACGAATTAACCCATTAAACAAATGGCGTTAAAAATGTGTAACCTAGTATTAGTAAAGACCTTCCAAATAATCATTTTACAAGTATTTATTTTTAGAGGGGAAAAAACTGTGTTTAAATTCAAAGTTTAAAGTACATTTTGTTTTCGAAGGTTCTAAAAATTTATAGAAACAATTATAAGTGTATGTAAACTTGCCAAGTTGTATGTTTGCATATGGGAAAGGGGGTAGGTATGTTAGAAACTCGAATATATACCCATGAACGTTCATAAAAAAACGGAGTTGTAGATATAAATACCTTTAAACATATTCGGACTCACTATCTATTTACCCCCTCTCCAAAAAAAAAAAAAATAAATATTTTTTATTTTGAGGGGCATTTTTTCCGCACGCCTTTTTACTAGGAGAAATTGATTTGCCTAGTGTTAGCTCTCATTTGCTCTTACTAAATCAAGTAAAGTTCACAAAAGTTGTTTCATTTTATTATCACACAAAACCTAGACATCAGCGCAGGGAAGGGCGAGGGAGGAAGATTTAGACTAAATCCCTCCCAAATCTAATACGTCGGAAGATTTAGTTTTTTTTACATCAATTAGCATTAGCAATCCCATTAACTAATTAACTCACACTAAAAATAAAAAATAATATAATTAGCACTATTTATTTTCTCGGTTAATTTATCTATACTACTGTAGTGAGGAGTGAAATCCTCCCCTTAAAAAAAAAGAAAACCTTCACTGAACTAAGGGCCCCTTGGCAACATTTGCTACAGGCCCCGCGCTGTCTTAATCCGGCACTGCTCGTGGGGGTGACAAACATTAACAGTCGAAGATAGCCGCCTCCCTGACCAGCATACAACGGCTCTTTAGAACGTCGACAACACAATGTATGTTTGATCTCTTTTAAACGCTATTTTTTGCTGTAATTTTTTCCTCGACCTATTTTCGACATTTTGACATCGGGAATACGTAATATATACGTGTGTGCGCTTGCTGGGTTTTATTCATACATGAGGTGCAATATTGATAAGTTATCCTTCTAATTATTTATACATGGTCATTCTTGCGTATTTCCACAAGCCTTTTTCAAAAGTTTATCTTAAAAATTTATTGAGTTTTATAAAGAGGAGAAATAGAGCTTTATAAGATAAATTTATATTTTATAAAACTTAAAAAAAATTAATCAAGTAACTTTCACAAATTTCATGACAATTGGTAAACAGCTGAAGTGTGAATTTCTAGGGTTCTGGCATACCGCACATCCATTTTCTCTAGCTGTAATCTGAATTTGGGTTAAAACCCCCCCTTAAAAAGTCCTCCACCCAGGGCTTAATTTGCATATAAGCTCACCGGAGCTCAGCTCCTGTACTTCTTTTTTCATAGTGAATTTTCACATTTTAGGAAAACCCAATGGAACACCTGAATACTGCACTCCAGAGCCCACCAGTACATTAACTCGAAATTTCCCCCATTTCCACACACAAACTGGTTTTAGCAGACAGACCAATCAAGATTTGTTTCGTCTTGAACTGATCTGAGAGTCCTGAGGCCAACAGATTTTGGGTCTTCTACTGTGGATTGTTTAGATTGCTTCATACTAATTTCAGACTTTCATTGACATAGTTTCATTATTTCAGTGAAATAATGAAACTATGTCCAACACTATTACATGGAAAAAAATCTTTGAATTATCATTATTTTAATAGAATGTACTACCAATTCTCGTATTGCATGGATCGAGGAAGTTTGCTGTACGCCACTGAGTATTCGCATGAGCTCTAGGGTATATTAAAGCTCCGGTGCTTTTTTTTTTGCCTAGAAATTAAGCCCTGCCTCTGCCCAAGGCATGCCTTAATTAAGCAGACAACCCTCGTGTATATCTGCTATAACCACAAAACCTAAATAATTTTCATGATAATTTACAGTGAAAGTAAAGTTTAATGCAAATCTCTACTTATTATAAAAGATGATGTCTGTCGGTGGCGCTACGGAAAACGGCTACACCTAGGAACACCAAATTTGGTACTCGGGAAGTTCTAGACATGAATTTGTGTACCTCAAAGCGATTTTTCCAAAATTCGACCTGGATTTTTTTTTTTTTTTTTTTTTTTTTTTTTATGCTTTATGCAATTTTTGGTAATTTTCTCACCTAATTTGTAATAACGGCGGTAATTACGCTTGCAGCAAAACAGCATTTGTATCATCGGATAGAGGAGAAAATTTTCTTTTAAAAACATTTTATTCTGACTATGTAACATAATTTGTAGATTTTTAAGAATTTTTATATTAAGTATCTGTTTTGACAAATTTTTCATAAAATAATTTTAAAACTGCCGCAATTTGAATTCTATCCGTCAG
Organism: Cheiracanthium punctorium; assembly: GCA_038373885.1. Taxonomy (NCBI): domain Eukaryota; kingdom Metazoa; phylum Arthropoda; class Arachnida; order Araneae; family Cheiracanthiidae; genus Cheiracanthium; species Cheiracanthium punctorium. Next base: position 317,910 of record JAWZYV010001740.1, on the reverse strand, counting down.
AACTTTCTGATATTTTGACAAATCTGAAACATTCCATTCTCCCCCTTTTAAAGTAAAAAAAGAAAACATTATATAAATTAGGTGATTTTTTACGAATTTTAATGTAACATGATCTTTAGAATTTAATAGCATCAACTCATTGATTTTATGCCATTATATTAATAAAATCATGGCACGAGAATTTATGCTGGGTTGTACAGAAAGGATTAGAAAAAAAAATGTTTTGCAACATATTGATAGTTTTTAAATGGAGCACTGGGTGTTCAATTCGAAAGTGAGGATCTATGATGTCAATTTCTTAAACATAGGTAAAAATTATCCTACAATTTTAATGCATTTATTCCTGCTCTTTTTTTTAACACAAGGAGGCGATATTTTGATTAAAACTTACTATAGAAATAAACTAAGAAATTCATGATTATTATTATTATAAGCTGTATTTTAATCTGTTGCTTATTTAAAAATTGAAATATTTTAACACAGCTGAAAATGTTCATTTTAAAGTGCGATTTATTAAAAAGTTTCTATATACTTTTTACACCTTAAAAACACACTTTTGTGAAAACACACCTTTCTTTTTCACATTTAATTATGCTACATTCATATATGTTTCCTAATATATGCATGTTGCAAGTATAGTTTTATTTTAACGTTGGATTATGTTCCTCCATAGTGGTACTATTCCTATATAGAGCAAAAAAATTTTCAACGTAGTCGTAAATTTTAATGATACCATTTCAAAACTACTGTGCAAAATATCCAAATTAACTCCTTCAACCAACTGGGGTATCCTTTATGGCAGTTAAACAGTAGCGTCATAAATTTAAAAAAAGCATGAAATTTATAATCTCTGCAACTCTAGCATCCTGTCACAATTAAAGTGATTCTAAGTAGCTGCTTGAGATTACACAGTTTGATGTTTTCAGGAGACAGCGCCCTTGGAGGATTTAAAAGATATCGCTATATTGGATACATGGATATTCAAATTGCCGCCGCCTGGATATTTTCCACCACAGCAAGATCAAATGTTTTGCGGTACTAAATATGCCAGTCATACAAAGCTATGCATAAGTTAAATATATATGGAGAGTAGGGTGTCCCCAAAAAAATGAAAGTCATTATTTTTTTTCGCATACCCTCTTATTTTTTTCCTTTTATGTCAAAACAATTGTAAACAAAGTTTCATGTAATTTTAACAACGGCAACCCGTGCCGACTTTAGATCAAAGTTGAACGTAAAATCTTGTATGGGGAAATACTATGTAAAGATTGTGAAATGCATTTTTCTTTGGTACGTAAGACACCATTTTAGTCAAAGTAAATATTTCTATTATAGCAAAAGAAGCATATTATAGTAAAAGAAACATTATACATATTTTCGTTTCAACGTTTGTTTTTACAATCACGATGGATTTTCGTGTGTTCTTGTACACAACGTAGCAAAAATTGTCTTAGTTCCTCCTCAACCATTATTAAACCATACAAGTCCTGCATCATGTTTACCGCTCTTTCAGCTGTATCGTTCACTATTCTAAGCATTGATATTGTTTATTTAGCATCTAGAAATGCAGCGTTATTCCATGAAGAGGGACTCTCATTGAGAAAACTGTCATCAATTTTGAGTCTAGGAAATAATAACGAACAACGATTTTATATCTTCGAATACAGACAGATATAAAATGATCGATGCTTTTTTCTATGAAAAATAAATTAAAACAACAGGTATCAATTACGTGATGTATATAATTAACTAAATAAAAATCTACACAATCAATATATCAGACTCACCATACAATGGAACACGAAGTTCGTCCTTCAATGGAATGTATTTCTTCTTATGGGCCGAGACATTTTCTCTATGTAAATTTTCCACCATTTTAAATTTTGTTTCTTCGTCCACATCATCATCAAAAAGTGCTAATATTGCTATTTTATCAGTCAAATACCATAAATGCTGGAGAAATTTCTGTAAAGCAGCTTTCGAGATATTTTCATCCACATTTTCGTAAGCTTCCAAAGATTTCAAAAAGCACAAACCTTTGTAGTGTGCTTTAACTGCCAAAATGCATCGAAACCATGGTTTAACGTACATTGTCACGATAAACAAGCAGACGTCTAACAATGCTTCCCTATCCTTTGTGTTTAATTTCATCTGAGAACTAAATAACGATAGTTTTAGGGAGTAAATCGCTCGGGCCATCCATCTAGCTTGGTGGATGGCACCCGGAGATCTCACTTTTTTTTTGCATCTCCAGCTAAAAATACGATAGAAAGTCCAATCAAGTCTCGATAGCCTTCTCTGGCCATATCAGTTTTAAGTTCAGCCCGGTAAAACAAGCAAATTTTCAAGTTCGGATACAGTTAGGAACGATTTCACTGTATCTCTATAGCATTGCATTTTAGTGGTATCGATGTTCTTCCAATTCTCTTTGAGCTTTTTAAAGGAAAAGGATATCGGGGCTTGTTATCACTTGTTTAATTTTCACTTCGACAGATATAAAATGATCAGTTCGTATGCATGATGACTGCAAGCGAAAAGAAGATTTTTGCTCTAGAAGCGCGCAAGCGCCATTAAAACGACATGTATTCGATTCTGTAGTATCACAACAGATAATTTGGACTTTTTCTTCGAGGTTCCAATCTAAGACTGCCTGCCAAATAGCCTGCACCTGTTCTTTGCCTGCAGAATTTTCCAGTTTTTGCACAGCAATGAGTGTTCTTTGAGTCTATATGAAATAACTATGGGCAAGCCTTCTTCTTTAAATTTTAAAGCACTCAAAGCAGGTAAGAAATTGCCGTCCCAATGTAAGGTCACTACATCCGGTACCTCGTTTTGGAAATCAATTTTTATGTTTTCCGCACGTTCCTTCCTTTTTTCTGTTCGGATCCTTTGAATTGAAGACTTACTTATCGGAAATTCGTCAATGTTAAGTCCAAGTGTATCAATAGTAGCTTCAAGAATAAACACAGAATCTCGTATACTTATCTGATACCTGTTTAATGCAGCAACTAAATTTGGAATAATGAAATCTTTCCTCATTACAGATTTACTTGTCCCAGGTTCTGAGCTTTCGACTGGTGTTAGGAAATTTTCTAAATCTATATTTTCACTAGAATTCGATGAGGAATCGTCTTGCAATGATATCGAAGATATTTGATTCGCCGATTGACTTCTTTGACAGTTCGAAGTCGTGCCGTTTCCTCTTTTTTGGCCAGTTTTTTATCCACTCCTCCTAAATGACCGTGCCGGCCCGGCTCTCTTTGGCGCTGCAAGAACATCCTATCTTCCTGTATTTTCATTAATTTAAGTGGATCAGCATGTGCAATATCGAACAAATTGTCCAAATTTCTTGAAAATTCTTGTTGTCGCCGCTTGAATACGTCTTGTGATTTCTTTGAATTTATTTGTCTCTCCAAACTTCATACATATTTACAAGCTTCCTTACACAATTCGGCAACGATTTTGTAGGTATGCGTGCCTTTTACCAAAAGATGGTACATTCGCGAATAGCGAGATTTGCACTTTCATTAACAGTTAAATTCCCTTCTCGAATATTGTAAAACAAAACCGAGAGAACTTGCCCATGCGACGGAAGTTTTGAACCGTTTATTTGATGCTTTATGTTCCCTGTTAAAAATATCCTATTTTTAGAACTACGTAATTCCACTGCCATGCTCTGTTCGCTGATTAAAAACTATACAAGCATTTATTAACAAAACAGATTAGAATAAGCACATTGATACGTAGACGTACGCTGTCCTGTGTAAACTAATACTGATACGTTTCACGAATAGCCCGTTGTCACTATCGAAGTATTCCAAAACCTGTCTTTTTCCGTTTTGTTTTAATTTTACCATTTGTAGGTGGGGGGCGCTCCGCCACAGACACGAGTCTTCAGCGTTCGCTTGTTTTAGTATACACATGTACTGACTAACGCGTTCAAATGCAAGTCGGCACGGGTTGCCGTTGTTCAAATTACATGAAACTTTGTTTACAATTGTTTTGACATAAAAGGAAAAATATAAGAGGGTATGCGAAAAAAAATAACGACTTTCATTTTTTTTGGGACACCCTAATGGAGAGTTTCCTTAATGGCAGACATTATGTGAAATGATTATTGTTTATGCTAATGCATAATTGCCATAGAATAAAGAGTCCCATTTGGCCAAATAATGTAAGCTGTTTCTTTAAATCGAGCCTTGAAAAGGGAGAAGCGAAGATATAGTATTAATATGTGTAATAGTTAGTGTTAGTAGATTTGTAACTATAATATGAATAAATCACAATATACCATATTAATAAATATTTCATGAAGTTAAGTGTTCTGTTTATCATTTTTCAACAGTTGTCTTACAACCAACTATACGATAAGTAATTCTAATTTGTGTTAATATATCCTGCAGTAATTTCAACTCAGGAGATTGCTTGTACTTCTTTAACAATGAAATTCTGCTTTGTCACTTGCAGATATGATTTTAGTAAAATATTCTCTTTTTCCCGTATGAAGTATGATAAACCATTTCATATACAGTGTCTGAGGTATTTAATGCTAGAACTTGAACCTAAAAAACAGTATGACATAGAAATAAGACATTTTGAAAGTAAAGTGTTCTCTGCAAATTGTTAAGTTTTTCACTTTTTTGATCGCGAATGACACTGACGTAGTTTTTTAAGTCATTATATCGCAATGATGCCAGGTTAGTACTCATGACGCAAACTTTACATCAATAATTTTGTCAGTCAATACAACTATAAACAATACAGTCAATACAACTTTTGTCAACTTTACATCAATAATTTTGTCATAATTTTGACAGTCAAATAATTTTGTTTTTTTATAGATTCTACATTACTGGAATTAATTCAAATTACACATATAAGGAAAATTTTCGTATCCTACCGTGGAAGAACGGGCACGCAGTTCGTATTAAATATAAAAATCGTAATCGTTTCCAATTCCTATTACTGAGGTTGTCCTAAAAACCTTGACCTAGAGTTTTCTTTAAATAGTGATAATAGACATATAGACTAAGTTACAGTGTTACTTAAGGTATCAAATAAAATTTTCAGAAGATTAAATGTAAATAAATACAAACTTTTATTTTTTATACAGCCCTCTTACAAAAATTCCCAGTAAGTAAAATATGCCCTCATACATTAGTCAGTGATGTAGAAAGTTTCACCTTTTCTCATAAAAAGGGCCTACAGATATACTTAATCTAAGTTAGTGAGGTGCAATAAGCCTTGCAAAATCAATAATAGTAAAAACGTCATTATAAAAACTATTCTAATAAAACTAATTAACCATTAAATTTAATCACAGTTATATATAACCAATATTTTAAATTTTTAAGTAATGAGTTTTAAATCATTCTAAACCAGTTTCTTTAAAAAAAAATTTTCTTTAGCATTTAGAAATTAAAATTTTGTTTAAAAACATTACCATTAGGCTAACATTTAATTTAGAGTTTTTTTTAAAGTTGTTTTTAATTGACTTATTAATAGCATAATTTAATTTTAAAAAAGAATCTTGAAAATAAGAGTACTATTGTTTAAATTGAATATTTTCAAAAGCAAAAATACTTATATATAAATATAAAATGGTTACCAAAATTGTGGACACATTGGTTTTTTTAACTTGTATGCTTATAGGAAGTGCTACGTTTGAAATATGCAAACTCATCTATCATTTTAAAGAGAATTTAATACTGATTTCAATGCGCAAAACTAAATTTAAATATGTGCATCAGAATAAAAGTTGTAAGTACTTTAATCTGAAAAACAAATACTGTGATGAAGTAGATTGTATTTTTTAACTTTTCAGGTCAATCACTGTTATTTTTCTTAACTTGAACGTCAGCTCAATGAAACTTCGATGTGAAGCTATAATAAAAAATTAAGGCTACCCTACAATCTTCTGATGACTTTCTGCAATCTTCAGTACCTAATGCATCTCAATAACTATTGCCGTTTAACTTCTTTTGTATTGCAAATATTAAAATTTTGTTTTTTGAATTGAAATCAGTATGAGGCCATAGGTTGTGCATCCCTGTTTTAAGATATTTATTTCTTCAACCATGGTTTCATGCCATTTTCCCCATTTGGGCATGTCCAAGTATTTGAAGTAGGTAGTAGAAACTTCGGCACAATGTGCCTCTGGCTCGGAGTCGGTATTTTCATCATCCACAGGAGTTCACAAACAGAAAAAATTAGTCTTTTGGATCAAAAAATGGTTTTAGACTCATAATATTTCTGAGCATCATTCATGCACCGAAGTCTAACTCCTTTTTCAGGAAAATAATAAACATCTACCCTGCCAGCAGATTTACCAGACTTACCCCCTTTCTTTCCCAGTTAGAAATGGAGGATTTTAATGTCTTCATTTTGTGAAACACCTGGGCCTTCAGGCCAAAAATTTGTATGTTCCACCTCCTCCTTAGTATTAGGAGTGTCCGAAATATTCTCAATTATTTTGATCTGCTTTGTTTCAACAACACATTTTCTTCCAGGATACCAGATCCTGTAACCTAAAGTATTTCGAGCATAGCTGACTTATATACCCTTACGGGCATTGCATTCTAGCTTATGCCTATACCTGCTGGGTAATATTTACATATGCTAAACTACCAATTTTTCTCAAATGCCTTATAAAACAACTTTTCTCACGCCAAACATTCAAGGGTGCTTTATCACAAAGTTTCCTATGTGGGAATCTATTTCTCAAAAAATAATTGTGTGTGTGTGTGTGTGTTGGTTTTTTTACCAACTCTGCCCACAAATTTCTTTGAAGATTAGTTTGTGCCAAAGTTGCTCTAAGCCCCCCTCAATCAAAGTTCTGTTAAGCCTTTCAGTTACACCATTTATATGTGGTGAATAGACATTTGTTCTTTCTATTTTTATTCCCTTATCTCTCAGGTATTTTTAAAAATAGTTAGCACACAATTCACCAGCATTATCAGTTGTAATGGCCTTAATTTTTCTCACAGTATATGTTTCAACACTTTCTTTAAAAAATTTAAAATACTTAAAAACATCATTTTTATGCTGTAGAAAATACACAAAAGAATATCTTAAAAAATCATCAATTATAGACCCAAAAAACCTTGCACCACCCATTGATGGTAATGGAGCAAGACCCCAGATATCTAAGTGAATAAATTCTAAAATGTCTGTTGACCTAATAGCTTCACTTTCTGGGAATGGTTCCCTACAGCTTTTAGCTAAATTACAAGCCTTGCAGAAAAAATCATTCCATTCATTTTTTTCTAGTCCATATACATTTTTGTATTTGCAAACGATTTTAAAGTTCTACAGCTAAATTGGCTGTGATGTTCGTGCCACATTCCCAAATTATTTGTAGTGACTTATTATTTCTAATGACTTTACTCCCCCAAATGCCACCAAAATTTGGCGATTTTGGAGGAATAAAATCCTACTCGATCACACCCAGCCCACTTCTTCAGCTAAAAAGTACCTCAAACTCTCATCTGGTAAGTTAACTCTTTTTAGAAGGGTTTTTAACTCTTAAGTTAGCTCCAATGAAGGTATTAGAATTATCTGACATTAATTTCCTCTTCCACCAAAAGATGTTTAGAGCTTGTAACATATACAGGTTGTCCCAAAACGACCGCATAAACTTTGCACAGCTAGATTTCTTGCTGGGAATACATAAAAAATGGCCAAAGAACTGCGCTTGTGCGATCCATAGTTTTCGAGAAAAATAGGAAATACAAAATTTGACGTCACATCCAGTGCAAGGATAAACAACTAGAAACATTAAAGTGGACACTGGATTACATATGTGGGACTCTGTGTTATGGCCGCTACAATCTGGCACCTCTGGATTGCTTTTAATGAAAACGACTGGAAGAATTGATCTATAGAGTCCTAAATACAACAAATAGTGATTCAGGCCCTCCGTGCTGGTGTTTTTATGCGGATACCAGATGGAACGTGAGCAGTTGGGCACTACACTGCGCATGCATGCAAGTCTCGATATGCACAGCGGACATTTCGAGCATCATATTATGAGAGCATATGCAAAAAAAAAAAACTATGTTCATGATTCCAATAAAGGCACTTTTTGTGCACCGGCAATGACGTCATACTTTGCTTTTTGTATTTTTCTGGTAAACTATGGATCGTACAGGAACGCTTCTTTGGGCAGTTTTTATGTACTCCCAATGAGGAATCTAGCTGTGCAGAGTTTATGCAGTTGTTTTGGGACACCCTGTATCCTACCACATAAATCTGACTTGATTTCTAAGGAAGGGTGAAAACACCCTTCCTTGGTTTTTAAATGTAACAAAAAATAGGCTGCAGTAGTCAACTCCTTTTTTAGAGAACAGGAAGCTTTGATTTACACGTTCTCTTGGCAGATTGCCCATTATTTGAGAAGTGACTATTGGTCTATTTTTAAAGCAGATAACAGTCATACAATTCTGCAACAGTTATTCCGACTATTGATAGGTCAGAACATCTGCCTTATGTAAAAAAGCAAAGCTTGTGGGTCTAAATGAAAATATTTCAAGTGGAAGTATTTTAAAATGATCTTTGTTAATTGATGATCCTTAGGTAAGACCATTGGGAATTTAGAAGAATAGGGCAAATCTGATTGAGATAAATGCCCTCCAACTCTTATTGTTTATGTTTTCTCCTCATCCAAAAAGCCATTCAGAGATGGCAGTCTGCTCTTACCTGGGACAGGATAACTTCTTTTCAGGCATGTAATTTCTTCCTTAAATGCATCTTGTTGAGCAGGGCGAATAAAAAAATGTTTCTAATGACTTGAACTCTGAACTTCTTAAAGGCCCACTTCTTTTATCCTGGGGATGGTTACAATTAAAAATAAAAATATGTACACAAATTAATTTCACATGCTCCTTAGATATGTTAAGAATGTAATTAAACACAGATGCATCATTTCTAATGGTTAATAAAGTTAAATTATCAGTGAGTGACGAGTCAGTACTAAAGTTTTTTTCTAAGTTCACATTCATAGTTTCTGATCATGGTTCCACATCAGAAACTATGATCTGGACTATCAGGTGATCTGGAAACCTGATCTGGAACACTTTCACTCCTTGGAATTTAATCTTTACTTAGGAAAGTCGATCAGTTCCACCACTTGGAATTTACTACAAGATTTTCACAACTGATGACTCGTATAAGAAGATCAGTTGGATTCTCTGGACCTGGACAGTGAAACCAGTTGGAAGAATCTGTTAGAGTTTGAATTTCTTTGATGCTGTTCACAATGAAGGGTTTCCACTTGCTGGCTGAACCCCTGATCTAAAACAATGTAATTTTTGAGTCAGTATAAAGGTAAATGGAATCTGTCCCTTTTGGTGCAACACTTGGTATACCTCCTTAGCAAGCATGCAGCCAATAATGTGCCCATTAGTTCTAGGCATGGAAGTGACACTTTTTCAAGGGTGCTACTCTAGATTTTTAGTGATAATCCATGCACTGTAGTTCATTGTAAATACATGGCAGCACCAAAAGCCTTGGAACTAGAATCATCAAATGTGCAAAGACAGTTTCTTGTTGGCGTGATCGGAAGTCTTAAAAGGAGTTCATGGTATTCGTAGTTTGGTTACATGTTTGTTATGTGGTATAAATAAGAACTCGATACTGCAATCACAAATTTATTAAAATCGACTAAATACAGCAGTGTGTACAAGCATGCCATTCTGGCCTCAGATTCATCGTATTTATACATTCTGCTAAGCTACAGTTACAGTTAATGATTCATTACGATTACGATACACACATCAAGTACTTAATCACATCACGTCACATCTCCCCCCTTTTAAAAAGATCCAAACTGTAAAAGCCTCACATCAAAATAAAAAAAGTTCTTCAAATCTAATAAAGTTCATAGTCCTTGTACCTCGCCGGAAATTTAACAGTGCGCCTTGGTCTTTCCGGTAACACTTGCTCAAAAGCCGTTGAAAGCGAACCACTCGCAGAAGCCGCTTCAGGTCTCAATACAGTTGATTCCCTCTCACCAGGTAACGGGGGCGGGGACGGCGAAACCAGTGCTTCCTGTTGCGGGACTGAAGAATCACCAGATGAAGTCAATGTTGAAGCCACTTGTGGAGGCAAAGAATCCGTGGCTGGACTGCTCAGGTTACGGGCTGGACGAAGATGAACTGTTTCTTCTCAGAATTCCTGTCGGAGTCGGTATCAGATAAGATCGAGGTGCATCATGTCTCTGCAACACTTCCCCTGGAATCCACCTTCGATGTCCCATCTGTAAATAAACTTGATCGCCTTTCTGCAAAGGAGATAAATCTTTAGTTTGTCTGTTATAATACTTTTTACTTCGCTCCTTTTTATCACGTAATTTCCTTCCAAAGGGAGTAGCAATGGTACATAACTTTTTAGATTCTTCAGACAATGGAATTTGTAAAAATGCATTCGGCGCATCCAATACAGAAAAACACCGAGAACCCTCAATCTCTGAAAATAAGACACTTTGATTCGGAATGGGATGGTGTTCCGTCTTGACGTATTTATTAAGAGTTCTTGGATCCATACATATTCTTACTTCTCCATTAGGCTTTTGCACTATAACTATGGGATGAACCCATTCAGTGGGTTCACTCACTCTTTCAAGAACCCCCAACTTCACCATTCTATCCAACTCCACCTTGACTTTATCTTTTATAGCATGTGGTATAACACGAGGAGCAGCAATCTTAGGCAGTGCATGATCAGATAGTTTTATATCATAAGTATAAGGCAACTTACCTAAATTTCCCTCAAAAACGTCTTTATACTGCTCAAAAATATTAGCTGACTCCACCATATCAATTTGCTGCTTATTATTGCGCTTTATAATTTCCAATTTTTCAGAAGCTGCCAATCCCAGCAGAGCACTTGAATGTTGGTTAACTACAAAAAACTGCAAAAGTTCACTCCTCCCTCAATATTTGCTATTCAATTCACACGTTCCAACTACCCTTAAATGATGCACCGAAATGGTGCACCAAAATCACAGTCTTTTGCTAAAACTTTCAAATTAGTAACAAATTTATCAACAGTTTCCATTTCTTTTTGAATACAATTAAAAAATCAATACCTTGCAAAAACTGTGTTCTTCCTAGGTGCAAAATGCTCAGTAAACTTTTGTATTACTACAGAGTAATTCACCCTCTCCTCATTTGTCAATTCGAAACTATTATATATATCCAAACATTGAGGACCCATTAAATTCAATAGCAGTGCAATCTTAATATTATCAGATTTAGCAATCTTCTCAGACGCTACAAAGTATATCTCAAAAGACTGTTTAAATTTATTCCAATTAGCAGCGAGATTTCCATTCATTTCAAAAGTAAACAGCAGTTTTGCAGAAGCCTCCATAACTATTCATATACACCAAAAACAAACTGCTTACCAAATACAATCCAACAAGCTTCCCTCACGACTTCGCCGCACTCACTTCCATAAGAATGTTTTCAAACACCAAGTCTACTTTCCCGCTGCCACCATGTTATGTGGTATAAATAAGAACTCGATACTGCAATCACAAATTTATTAAAATCGACTAAATACAGCAGTGTGTACAAGCATGCCATTCTGGCCTCAGATTCATCGTATTTATACATTCTGCTAAGCTACAGTTACAGTTTACGATTCATTACGATTACGATACACACATCAAGTACTTAATCACATCACGTCACAATGTGGAAGTTCAGAAACCCATTTTTCCCAAATCTTTAAAATGTCGGTAGGCAAGTCGTCATCCCAAGACACCTGCCTAATCCATAATTCTTGAAAGGGGCATTTTAATCTGGTCTTAAAAGGCGATATGAGACTTAAAGGGTCGAAAATTCTGCCTGCTGCTTGCAATATGCCATGTTTTGTGTTTTTTGCATTACTTAAAATTTCTAACAATTTATCAATGTCCATCACGAGGAAATCCAGTTTAGGTTGCCACAATTAACCCTTAGACTTTGTACAGTTGTTTTTCAATTTCATTAGAGGATTGAGGTAAGATACTAAATCTTAGATTTTTCCATGTTTTCATAAGTGATACGTTATTAGAAACCCACTTTCTTAAATTCATGCCAGCTTCCAACATTATTTTGTGAGAGTCGTGTGAAATAATCTATGCATCTTCAACTGTGTCAGCATCAGTGACTAGATCGTCCACATAAATAAAATTATTAAGCACCTCTGTAGCTGCTGGGTATTGTCTTTGAAATTTAGAAATGTGCTTCTTGATGGTGGCCAAAAGTAAAAGAGGACTTGCATTGAAATTTGTACACAATGATACTAAAATTGTCATTATTTACAGGATTATTGTTTATGAAAAGAAATTGTAAGATGTCTCTGTCCTTTTCATTTATAGAAATCTGAAGGAATGCCTTCTCAATATCTGCCAGCATAGCAATTTTGTTGAAACAAAAGTGCATTAATAAATGAAAAATATTTGGATTTAAATTATTTTCAGCATCTAAACAATCATTAAGAGACAATTGTGAATTGTCATGAGAGCTGTCATCGAATATGATGCGACATTTTGTGTATATGCTATCCTGTTTTATCACCGTATGATGTGGTAAATAAAATACTAATCTATCAGGTGGGTTTTTCAAAGTAGGAAAAACTTAGATAAGTATTTAGATTAAAATATAAAATATTTCTCAATATATGAACAATCATTAACTTTTAATAAGCTTTTAATTAATTATGAACTTTTAATGAGAGCCTTAACTCGCCTTTCCGCAATATCCAAATTATCTTCTGAAAGTGTCCAATTCCTTATCCAAGGGAGACCAATTTCATATCTTTTATCTTTATATGCCAAAGTTTCGTAGAACCTTTCTAATGCCTGCACGTTGTTAGCACTATTGGGATCACCCCTTATTCCTAAATTTTAAAGTTCCTAGAACACCTTTAAATCAAATTCACACTGATTTTCAGTAAATGAAACTTAGGAGTTGTGTTGTTACCTTGATTGTTCAACATTCCTGTAACCATCCAACCTAAATGAATCTATTGCAAAATGACCGTATTATCATTAACTTTAATCTGACCATTCAATAATAATTCATAAAACACATCTCCTAACAAAATTTGAACCCGCTGAGGCTTATAAAATTCAGAGTTAGCATAAATTAAGTTCTGCTGCAGATGCAGATTAGAAATGTCAATCGATCTAGAAGGGGCCAAGTCTGTTATTTTTGGCATGACTAACATATTTATTATTTTCCAAAAATCTCCTTTATTAGAAACCTCAGCCTGAATTCCCTCTTTAACCCTGAAAGTAGAGCTATTCAATCCCGTGATTAATAAATTAACATTATAGTTTTTTAAACCTAAAACCTCATTCGTTTTGTTACTGGCTAGAGAAACCTCACTACCGCTGTCTAATAGCACATAGAAAGGTAAAAAAGAGCCACTTATCTCTAATATAAACTATTGCTGTAGTCAGTAATGCATTGGATCATGCAGCAAACATATTGCTTGTTAACTGATAACAGTTTGATGATAGTGTACTTGACCCACTTTCATGTTTAGGCTCTCCGCTTCTCTGAGCATGGCTTGGAGATTCGACACCAAAGATCTGCAGGCAAACAATAACTTTCTCTTCCCATCCTGACAAATTTGCATTGGAAGGAGCAATACTTTCTTTTTCAACTCGTGGATTTGCTGCTGTTGATTTATTGCAAATTGTGCTGTGGTGATTTGAAAACATCATTTACATTTGTAATTTAATTTGCGTGCAAGAAGTGACCTTGTGGGTTCCTAAGCAGTTTCAGGAAACTTGAAATCTATGAATGCAATTTAGCCTATCTGGTAAAGATAAATTTAGATAACATTTGCCTTTGAAAATAAAATGGAGCAGATTGCATATAGGATAGAGTGCTTTGTCATTTTACAAAACAAGACTTTTTTACTTCAAAAAATATTTTTGTTTGGGTTTTGATAGTAGAATGCTCTGTAATGAAACATTGCCCAGAGCTTGGCTTCTCTTTAATAAAAAAAATCTATGAAGTTATCGCACTTACGTATTTCATTACAATCTAGAGTCATTTTATAGCTCTTCCCAGATTCTTTGCCGATTTTCTGAAACACAATATTAATTAAATGTCTTCAGATAAACTATTGTTTTCTAAGCCTAGTTGTTTTAATGCTCTTAAATGACTCAGTAAATTATCTACTAAACTTGTTATTTCCTTGGCACTCTCAATTTTGATTTTACTAATATTCATAAGCTCCGATACATGACTGTTCACAATTAAGCATTTATTTTCGTATCTCTTTTTTTTAGTGCTTTCAAGTAAAGATGAATACGAGTCATCTATATTTTGATACTGCTTTGCAGAACCTCTAAGAGCCAACTAACAAATAATAAAGTTTCTGTGCTTCTGTTAATTCTTTATTTTCCTCAATAGAGTCAGGGTTTCGGACCTGCCCACAAACACAAAAAAAAAAATCAGTTTTTTTTTTTTTTTTTTTAAACCAATAAAACCCACACAGAAATGGGTTTTTTGGGTTTTATTAAATATTATCAAGATTTTTCTTTCATTTAAATCATTCGTTATTTGACATTAAATACATATAATATTACCTACATAACTTAGTGCATTATATTAGATATATATATTTCGTTATATTATATTACATTCTATATAGATACCAGTTTAACCTTTTACATGCCAATGTTCCTTTTTTGGAATATCATGTTTAATATATATATATTTTTTTAATAAACTGATATCTATCAGTTTGAAAAAAAATACTGCTTATTATTGAAAGTGTGATTGATTTTTTTTGATATATTAAGTATTTTCCAAATGTAAAAATTTCAGCCCAGAAAAATTTCTAAAAATTGCCTTTTTTTACAATTTTTACAGTACACAAGAAAAAAAATTCTATAAAATTCCCAAAATTTCAAATTCACCCGAAAATTCCCCTATTGTATTTCCAATGGATAAATTCAAAGAAATAATTTTTAAAAATCAAAATATATCAAGGTATCTTTTCTCAATCTTGCATAAAAGTGCAATGTTCCAAAAAAGGAACATATGTATGTGTTGCCTGTGTTCCTTTATATTCAGTGCTTATATCTGCTGTACATAAGTCTGTCAAAGGCATAACCTATATTTTATTTATTTTTGAAGGGTGAAGGACTGGAGGGGGAGGAGGGTAAGGGGAAGTTGTCATATCTTTTACCCCTTTGCCAGTAGGAGGTGGATAGTTAGTGCTGCATTCCTCTGATTTGAGCTCAGATAGCTACTTGTTTCTTCTGTTAGTAATGAATGTGTGCTTCACAAGGGTTTGTTTGTTTATTTTTATGTCCTTTTTATATAGAGGGAACTCATGGGAGGAAGTGACATCAAGTCACGTGCTTGATTTTCTTTCTATGCTCTGCAATTTTCGAAGCCATTTCAGTAAGAACTTGTATAGATGTTTGTAGAAACTATGTAGATGGTGCAGTCGAAGAAATTTCTAACTATAGACAACGTTGATTTTTTAAAAAGTTCCATTTCGGATGATTGAAATAAGTCATAGAAATTTGTCAATTGCCTCTTGTTGTAAACGGGTGCATTACTGATGAAGAAATATATTATAATAGTTTTGAGCTGATTACACCTGGAGATGTGTGGGGAAATAAATTTTTAGAAGATCAATTAATTTAAATTTGTTTCAGACGAAGCTTAATATCAACATTACCCTGTGCTCATCAGTGGAAATCTGCAAAAAATTCGGATGTACATGTTCTTACATTATAAGGGTATTTTTTAGTATGCCCCCCCCCCCCCCCACTAAAAAAAAAAAAAAAAAAAAAAAAAACTATAAACATGTGTTTTGAATGCAAGAAAATTCTCCATGTACACTTCCTATCATAGACATTGTGAAAAAAATGCTAAGAAATTAGTGTTTTAGTGGGTTTTAAAATTTTTGTGCTGCTCGTTGAAATTCTAAGCCACCCGCTAAAGAATAAAATATTTTATTTTTTCTTGATCAGGTAGCTGACATTTTGAAAACTGCATTTATTTATATTATCTGTATTATTAGTCAAGAGTATTCAAGTGTAAAATTGCTTTTATCGTTCTTTTATACTTTATGCATTGCATTTCTTATAAAATATTATGCTAATTTTAAAATTGCAATTTTTTTTTGCTTAAATTTTAGTCACTTAGCACCTAATTATCAAGTAAAACTTTATTATTGCATAAAATTATAGAGTTATCATACAGCGTTTTGTTGTTTACATGAAGCAAATACAGAAAAGGTAAGATAGCATTACATGCCTATGTTCCAAAAATGGAACATCCAAGAAATCAGTGAAGGAAATTTTTTAATGGCAATTTTTTTGTTTTATAGCATTGATTCTCAAACTAGGGGGTGCGCCCCACTAGGGAGGTGCGAAGACATGATGAGGGGGGCGCGGGCGGCGCTTTTACTCCAGACGCCCGCGCATTCCCTCGCCGTACGCGACTTGCGAGAACACATGTGCACTTGATGCAAAAACAAACAAGCGTCGTGTTATTGTTGTTATTTGTGTGTAAGAGTAGTGACAGTGACCGATGTATTATTTCTTTTATTTCGCCATGAGCTCTGCTAAAAAACGCAAATATAATGATTATATTAAATACGGTTTTGTTTCTATGAATAAAAGTGGCATCGACCAGCCGCAGTGTGTTATTTGTTATGAAGTACTGAGCAATGATGCTATGAGACCTTCGCGTTTGTAACATCATTTGCCAACAAAACACAGCGATTTAAAAGACAAGCCAAAGGAGTTTTTCGCTTCAAAATCTGCAAGTTTGAAGCGCATGAAATTGGATAGTAATGGAACGTTTGCTCAGTCATCTGAGAAAGTGGTCGAAGCTTCCTATGAATTGTCGCTACTTATTGCAAAAGCCAAGAAAAGCCATACTATCGGAGAAACACTCGTTAAACCCTGCTTATTGAAAGCAGCTGATATCGTTCTTGGAACAGAAAGTAAACAAAAATTTTCACAAATACCTCTTTCTGATAATACTGTGAAACGTCGTATTGATGATATTGTTGAAGATATAAAAAAAATCAAGTAGTGGAGGCCGTGAAAGAATCATGTTTTTTTGCAATACAGTTGGATGAGAGTACGGATGTGGCACAATGCTGTCAACTGCTAGTTTTCGTTCGATACATAAAAAACGAAACAATCAAAGACGAGTTACTGTTTTCAACAGAGTTAATGACAACTTCGAAAGCAATTGATATAATGACAGCAATCTCTGGATTCTTTGATAAACATGAACTGTCGTGGAAAAAGTTGATAGGTGTGTGCACAGACGGCGCTCCGGCGATGCTTGGATCTCGTTCAGGATTCGTGCAGTTGGTCAAAGAAAAAAATCCCAATGCAATTACTATTCACTGTTTTATACACCAGCAAGCCTTGGCAGCTAAAACACTTTCAAACGAACTCTATGACGTCTTAAAATTATGCATTAAAATTGTAAATTATGTTAAGAAGAGTGCATTATACATGCGGCTTTTTACGGCTCTCTGTGAAGATTTGGGCACAGAACACAAGACATTGTTATTTCATACAGAGGTGCGCTGGCTCTCAAAAGGAAATATGTTGGCAAGATTGTTTGAACTGCGAGATGAAGTTATCCAGTTTTTAGAAATGCAAAAACAAACAGAATTGTTTGTGGAATTTAAAAAACCATGGGTCCAAGTAATATTTGCTTATCTATCAGATTTTTTTGACTCATTGAACACTTTGAACTTGAAATTACAAGGCGGAGATTCGAACATAATTTATCATCCGGATGCTATCATGGCATACAGTGAGAAGTTGCAACTGTGGAGACGCAAAATTTTAGCTTCCAACTATTCCTGCTTTCCTAAACTATTTGCGATCGCAGAAGAAGCATGCTTTAAAGAGATTTTGGATGAAATTGATACCAAGAATAAAATATCAAACCATTTGCAGCAACTCACGGATGAATTCAAGTGCTACTTTCCTGATTCGTGCAATAATATTATTTATCGATTAGCGATCGATCCTTTTCACGTTGACATAGAAATGCTGCCAGATGCATTACAAGAGCAAGCTTTGGAAATCAAAAATGATTCTGCTGCCCAATATGATTTTCAGAAGATGGATAAGGCACAATTTTGGGTTAAATATCTCAAAGTTTATCCCAGCACAGCAGAGCAAGCACTAAAATTGTTTTTACCCTTTTCAAGCACTTACTTGTGTGAAAAAGCGTTTTCAGCAGTTGTAGCAATAAAAACAAAGTACAGAAGCAAACTAGATATTGCTAGTGATCTACGTTGTGCACTTTCTTCTATTGAACCCAGAATTGGAAATCTTGTCAAAATCATGCAAGCTCATCCGTCACATTGATTCTTCTTAAAATAAGTATGTAAAAGCATATTTTTATAATAAAACATCTGAAAATGTATTTTTGGTCTTTATTATTTTATTTTACAATAGCTTGGCGAGCCCCCTTGCTACTACTTGCTGGGCCCTGGGCCGAAGGGAGGCGTAAGCATGTTCATTTAAGCAGTAGGGAGGCGTGATACTTATAAGTTTGGGAACCTCTGTTTTATAGTTTGGGTGTTTTCTAATGTAATTTTGATGAATTAATTATATCTTTTATTCCTGGATCATAGTGCGGCATTTAAAGGGTTAATTTTTTATAATTATTTTTCCAACTTCAACATAAAGATCAATAACGTTTTTAAAAATAATACCTTGAGCTAATTCTATGTGCAATATTTGTTTTGAAATGAACAGGTGTAGAGTGTAGGAAGGGATAACTTAGTAATTTAATAAATAAGTTTTCCAATATGAATAAAATATGTAATTATCAGTATAATGACAAAAAATAATCCTTTCCCAGGTAAGAAAAGAATGGGATATGTCTCTTTCAACTTACAAGCATGCATCTCAAGAATGAAATCAGGTGCAGGAAATCAGCCTGTATTGTATTAATTGCTGTATTACTTAACTACTGAGAAATATAAAACTAATTCATTATACATTGTTTATGTGGGATTTAATATCAGACATATCAGTTCCAGATTGTTTAAAGTAAAAAGAAATATATATATTTAAAGCAAAAATTAATAACTATAAGGAAAATTATTAAATAGTAGTTCTATAATAAGTTTGCCTGCAAAGGGAGTTTACTGACTTTTATTCTAACTAGAAACACTCAAGATAACATATACAGCCCTAATCAGACCTTTGCTTGAATATGCATCTCCTATCTGGATGAAGGCTGCCAAGACCAATCTTGAAAAACTTGAGGCAATTCAGAGAAATGCAGCCAGCGTTATCTGTGGTTTGAGAAATACAACTCTGGGAAATATTGCTGAGTTCGAGGCTGGCCTTGTTCCTCTTAGGTATAAGTGGGACTTAAATCTGACTAAAATTGTTGAAAAATGTGTCAACCTCCAAAACCACAGAACTAGCAATTTAATTAAGGAATGAATTTCATCTTTTAGAATAAAAAGGAAATGTATGCATTCAATCCTACAGTATGAAATGCCTATAACTTGTCCCAACAACAGTGATGGCGCCAGACTTTCCCCGACGGAAGGGCCATCTTCCCCGACAGGGGGGCCAAACGATAAAACCCCAAAATTTTACGTTTCAGTACTTGCACAGCCTCTCAAAAAAGTATTCGAGTAAGAGATAATTTCCTACTTTGGTTTCGTATATTAAAAATTATGTTGAGATGGTCATTAATTATCTGTTCTTGGTTAACAGGAAAGCCCAGTGATTTTCACCAGTCGTAGTTAAAAAGGTCGTTACGAAGGCAATTGTCAGCAGATCGGGCAACCTTGCTTACCCTAGAAATGTGGATCTTGTTCTCTGGTTTCTTCGAATCCCGAGAAACATACTCCGAGCTGCAGATAATCAATATTCAGTGTATGAATATCGAATATTTCCAAGCAGAATGAGAATGGAAGTGAACGGAACCTCTACGGTCGGGTCAGACACTTAGAATGGAATTTTTTATCTGGTTGCAAAACTTCCTTCGTTTTTTCTAAACCAACAAATTCTCTAAAAAAAAAAATCCTCCGACGACATTCCCTGACATGGGGGGCCAGTGATCACCCCCGATCCCCCCGCTGGCGCCACCCCTGCCCAACAAACTATCTCTACTTTTTTCCAACCTTGTCATGAGAGGAAAGAGCTGATCGTTAATCTCTCCATTGGGAATTCTTTAAAAAAACAAGATGAACTCCCATGTCTCTTGAGGGCTGTAGCTCTTGAGAAGATTAATTATTTTGGTTCGGATTACATTAAGATCTATACTGATGGGTCTAAGCGCATTGATGGAAATTCTGAAAGTGGGGCAGTTATTGAGTTTAACAATCAGTCTCGGGACATTGAGTCATACAAACCGCAGAGGTTGTTCAGTCATTAATGCTGAACTTAAATTACTTTGATAAATCTATGCCAAGTAAGATTGTTTTCTTTGTAGATTCCCTGGCAGTCCTCCAGGAACTACAGAGGTGTTATACTAATTCAAAATCAACATCCAGGGATATTGTGACATGCCTTGACTAACTTCACAAGGACTCCTCATTAACATTCAATGTATCCCTTCCCACATTGGGCTGGTGGGAAATGAAATGGCCGACAGGCTTGCTGAGGTAGCTGCAATTCCCAATGCAGCTATAGACTTTGATCTTTTTTAAATCTTGTCAAAAGCAGATACTTAAACAACAAGGTATTCTAAGTGTGTCCCACCACTGGTAGGTGCCGGATAAGCATGGAACTCTCATTGATTCTGGGTTAAGTCGCTGTGATTTTCCTTGCTTATCCTGTCTTTGGACTGGTAACATGAGAACTCTTAAATGTATTGGAGGAGAAAAGGTGGTCCCTACATGCACCATCTGCAGTGAACATCTGGCTTCACCTGAGTATATTCTTGCGTGCATGGGCTTGTCTGAGAATAATCTGTTTTCATCAAACTCTTTACAGATTCTGGACTTTCTAAATGTTTTTAACCTGTTCAGTATTGTATAATTGTGTCCATGGAACTGTGTATTTACACTTGGGATAATAATAATGATATAAAATTCTAACTAGAAAATATAACTGACTTAAAAAACATAAAGGTAAAAAAATTCATAAATTTAAAAAGTAATGGAAAACAACCAATCAAAAACAACACATTTTCTAAGTAAGCAATAATATACTTTTATGCATAGTCATAACACAAATTAGGAGCCTTTTATGAATGCCAGCAGAAAAAGATGGTACTGCATTAAAGTTGAAGTTATTTTTATATTTTAATTAATTATTATTTTGTAATGAAAGTTTTCTTTTAGACTAAAATTGTTCTCTTTTGAAATAAAACTATAAAATCACAAATGTGTTATTCTCTAAAAAAATCTTAATAAAACCCTTAAAACCCAAAAATACAGAATAAAACCCATCTGTTTTTTTTTTTTTTTTTTTTTTTTTTTTTTTTTTAAACCTGGATTTTTTTACAACCCCAATAAGAGTTGTAAATTGCAATTTAAAATTCATCCACTCTGTATAGTGCCCAGAAAATTGGGGTAATGCTATAGAGCATAGCTTGATTTTGTAGTATTACACTACCACGGCCGTGAAAGAAAGTCTTAGCAAAGGTAAAATTTAGATTTCCAGTTTAGCAAATTTCCAAAACAAAATTAAGATTTAGATAAGATAGACCGTGCGTTGTGTCCGCCAAGGTTTGATAAACAACCCAAAGTTTTGTTGTGTGTGTTAGCCGGCAAGGCTAAGACACACAGCCTTGCCGGATGTGTGTGTTAGAGGTGTGGTAAAATAAACACAGAGACATTGCTTTAGATCACCAAAATACAAATTTTATTTAACAACAAAAGGGTAAACATCTAGTAGCCTCACAACAGTAGTATATCAAGAAATAAAAGTAAGAAAATCACTTTGCAGGGGTATTACAGCGCGTGGTAGAAATGCACAAAAAAAATCTTAGAGTGCTTTAGTTTCCCATAAATAGGTAAAGAAAAAAAAAAAAAAATGAATAAACTGCTTATTTAAAAAATTGCCATGACAGTAAGTGGCTCGATTGGGATCCCAAGCAAAGGTTAAGTTAAAATATTGTATTGCTGCAGCAAAAAAAAAAAAAAAAAATGTATGTATGTATATATATATATATATATATATATATATATATATATATATATATATATATATTTATATATCTTTTTTTTTAACCTATCAAAAGAAAAATTGGGCAATCAAGTCCCCACCTTCCCATGCCTAGACAAGGCAGCAAATGAAATCCCTCTCAAAATCCTAGTCTGTTACTTAAATCCCCTCAATTACTATCCAACAGATGAGCTAAATTAGTAAACAAAGAAACACATTACACTCTATGACTTCCCCAATTTAACAAATTTATGATATGCTAACTATCACAATCAAGAAATTTCAGTGAGCTAGATCGGTATGACAAGCAAATAAAACATAAATTATGACCCCCAAAATAGTCAGGTGATTAACAACATTAACAGAACTCATCAATTGACAAAAAATATAAATTTGGTGTTACAGGTAAGTTACACAACAGGATATTACTTGAAGAGAAGAATCTGTTAGCTTTATCAATTTGTTTCAAATTTGCCCCCCCCCCCATTAAACGTAACAAGTTCCTTAATAAAGAAGAGAGTTCTAGCACGGTTTGAAGCATGAAGACACTGTGATCAAGCTTATCGAGGAGAATTTGTAGCATAAGGAAGATAGAGGGAGAAAAACAGAGCAATCTCACCCACGGATCCAGTGGCAGGCCTGGTCTTGGCATTTCAGGGCATTGACGGTCGGACGCTGGTGGCTCCTGGAGCCGGCATCGTAGTTTCTCCTTGGAAGGGAACACAGACTTATGGCTGGCACAATCAGGCGTCGGGAGAATTTGCAGTCCACTCAGAGCATTCTATTTAGCACTAGTGGCTCCCGATCTGGGGGATGATGATTTCAGAGCAGGTGAACAAAACGTCTCCATCAAACAGGGCGTGGGGGCCTCAGGCCCAATTCATCAGAAAAAAAGAGAGGGAACTTAATGGCGGCGACGGTGATACATCGGCAAGGTGGCCAAGAAGAGGCAGTCGGCAAACAACAGGAACATGTTATAAATGAAGTAAGGCATCTGGGTGTTTACGGACAAACAAACAAACAAAAAAAAAATTAAAACGGTGATCTTTGAGTAGCTGGCCCTCTGGCCTATGGGCTAAGCGATCACATCATAAACTTGTACTATGGGGCGACAAAAATGCCGGGCTAGGCCTCTAGTGTGCGAGCGGAGAGTCAGGAAAAAAATCATCCTAGCAGCACCACGTCAGCTCTCAGAATGACCCTCTTTTTTCTCCTTCCGCGAGCAGCTTCGCAGAGACGCCGTCTCCGTTGGAGCGTGCCATCTCAGCCGCTGAGGTTCGAGAACATTCCAGCGCTTTCCACCCCGTGAAAAACGAACGAGGGGAAAAGAAGGGAGAAGAAAAAAATGGCAGCTAGCGACCGGTAAGAGGCTTCTACACGCGAAAAAAAAAAACGATCTTGGCCGAGAAGAAACGCCGGCTAGATTGAGCAGAGCGGCCATCTTGAATTGGGGAAAAATTACTTAATTGATCAAAAATGCATTAAAAACGTTATTAAATTTCCTAAAAAATTTAGCGGGAGATAGCTAATCGTCCGAGACAACCCTGGGTAAAATTGGAGTTAAAAATTTAAATCCGAAGTGGGTAAAAATTATTTAAAAACCGGACTTGAACAAAAGATTATTGCAAGAAGTGAGTTAGGCTATTGAAGGGAAAAAAAAGAAAACTTAATAGTTAGCAGAAAATCGGCCGAATTTACATGATAATTAAATTTACACCTCCGGAAACAGGGAAAACAAAGGCAGAATTAATTTAAAGAAAAAAAGGGTAATTATTTAGAAAGACACCCCCCCCCCAAAAAAAGGGGGTAATTAGTAGTAATTTAAAAAACAAGCCATTGAGCTATAGAAGAAGAGTCACCCAGACCATTATATCTCCTGACAAAAGGTACTTAAATTGAACTTCCAAGTTAATTACTAACATTCGACAATAAACAATTAATGGTTAATACAATTAAAAAA
The DNA here is from genome assembly GCA_038373885.1 of Cheiracanthium punctorium. Classification (NCBI taxonomy): domain Eukaryota; kingdom Metazoa; phylum Arthropoda; class Arachnida; order Araneae; family Cheiracanthiidae; genus Cheiracanthium; species Cheiracanthium punctorium. The sequence goes on along the minus strand of JAWZYV010001740.1, from coordinate 293,812 downwards.
ATAAAAATTACTGCATTTGATTTGTAAAAACATAATCCCCCAAAAAACAATACAACAATTTTGCACAATTTGAACTATCATTTCGAACAACACCATCATGATTATTCAATGGAGCAGAACTTGGATTTGATAAATCAAGTAATCTTACCTCAATTGCCACTAGTTGGTCTCCGATTTCAATAATAGATATCTGGAACTCGTCAAGCTCTTTATCATGTATAGTTGAATAACATTCATTACACAGGCCATCAGTTTTCTTCTTCAGGCCTTGCCCTATATTAAACTTGAGTTCAACTTCTTGTTGAGACATCTTTTCGTCCCTTAATACTGCCTCTCTTCCTGTTAAAAACAACTGTTGGGGCTTGCTTGGTCGTCATGGCTAAACTGCAGGGGCAAGGCGTGATTATATGCCATAGTCATCGCTCCTTACAGATTTATCCCCCTCTTCCCCGCCAACACAAGTGCACATCCACACACTGTGTTATAAGTTCTAATGAAACGATCGACTAAAAGAAAATTTTGATCATTTTTGTATAACAAAGGTGTGATGCAAATAGTCAAAAAATATTATGTTCATATATTTTATCAACATTTAAGTTAAATATTTAGTATAAAAATATACCCCCCCCCCCCCAAAAAAAAAAAAAAAAAAAAAACTATTCTAGTCTAAGCTGAATTTCTTATTTGATTCGGTTGATACTGATGATTCATTAAAAAAAAAAGAAAGAAAACATAACTCAAAAGAAATACTCGACGTTGTTATTGGACTATGATTTATTTTTTATGTAAAACAATATACATAAGACCGACCACATTAACACAGTAAATTTGTCTTACACTCGAATACTTTTATAAGATGGTGTAAGAATAAAGAACATTTTGGGATGTACTTCAAAGCAAATTAGATTATCTAACGTTTCAAAAAAAAAAAAAAAATCCTAAATGGTTATCTGTATTATTTATTTAGAGATTTAATAATTAAAAATAAAAAAAATCTTAACTAGTTATTAGTAGTAGTATTTATTTAGAGATTTATTAATTAGAAATGGGAAATTATTGCATTTTTTTGCATTAAAGTATCTCTCTATTCTAAAAAAAGTAAGGGCCGCTGTCGTCGCCGCTGTCAAAAGCTTGTTCGCCTATCTTCTCCTAAACCGTGGGGATTTGAATTTCGACTAAGGTGCCCACTAGGATGTATCATGAAAATTTTTTTTTGGAAAATCAAACTTTCAAGTTGATAAAACGTTGTCACTGTCATCACATATCAACCAAAAAAAAATTTTTTGAAATCGAAAAATATTTAGGTCTCCCAGAATTAACTTGAAATTCAACTTTTTTGACCTAAAATGTGTATTTTAAAAAAATATATATATACATGAATATAAAGTATATTTATATTGTTTAAGTACAAAAACTAAGTTTAGAAAGACAACAGACTTTAAAAAAATTCATTTGTACCATTAACTATATTAGTCTGCCGGAATCTAATTTTAAAAACCTTGCTATTTTATCAAATATTTAAAAATTTCCAGACGATATTTTACATTGGTAAATTTCTAGCAACAGTGCAAATAAAATGTATATTAATTTTTCATTAGTTTATGAGTTTCTCAGTTTCTTTTTTATTTCGGGGGGGGGGAGGGGGAGGGGTGACATTAGAAAAAAATTTTGGAGGAACAAAAATATATTAAAATTAAAAATCAGAAAGTGTGATCTTTAGATGAAAAGATTACAAAAGATATAAACACACACATAAAGGTTACAAATAAAGAACATTGAATATGTAAAGATTATTCAAAATAAATCTTGATTTCACTGTCTATTTATTTTGATAATTGTAGGCAGTGCATCACAAATGCAAGTAGCTTTTCCAACCTGCAACCTGATCTATTAGAAACTCCAGTGTTTGTGGACGTACCATCACATCCAAGAGCTTTGATAGTTGTCACATCAATGCAGTTACATTCCATGTGTTTCATTATTGATGATACACTATCTTTCCCAGAACCACTGTTTGCAGTTACATGACCAAGATATATTGAACCTGGTTCTTCAACCAAAGATATGTGTTCTTCTTATATAGTTTTCCGGACAGATTTACCACTACATTTTCTTTGACTATAGTTTCATCTTTCCGACCATCAAAATAGAGAGAAATTATTTCTGAGGTGCGAGTTGCAATACTTTCACGGCACTTTACTCTTTCACGAAAAACTTTCGATTTATCAATTACCGCCGTCTGATTTTCTGGTGTCACAACTTTTAAATCCTGTAAAAGAGCACTTGCTAGTTGCGGTCCTGCTCTATTGGAAATTGCTCTGCGATCACATGCTCTGGAAAATGATGGCAGATCTACTAGAAGGACTTGCTTTACTGAAAAGCTAGAATTTTCCTTTTTTTGGTATTTTATTTTTTATAGCTAAAACACTTTCATCACTTGAATCCTGTTGAGTGGAATCGCTGTCAGTGTCACTAACAATACCTTCATGTCGTAAAGTAGGAATATTTGTTAATTGGAGACTTCAGTTTAACTCGAATTGTATGGACTTTTCCTTTAGCACGTTTCTCGATTTTTTTTTTTTTTACTCTCTACTGTGTCAATTCCTCCTATAACCTTAAGCCTCAGGTTTCGTTGGTCATTCAAGAACTTGTGTTCCAGTTGTGGAACCTTCCTTTGCGCTGGACACAAACATTTCTCTAAATCTATACATTTGCATGAACAAATATCAAAAGATTATTTACAATGTCAGATTTTGAACTTTTCAATGGACTTTTTAAAGCTCTTGGCATTTTTTGCGTTACACCCTGATGTCTTTTTCATCTTTTCAGATCTCTCGTGTAGTTTTAAAATCATAAAAACAATGTTGCTTTCAGATAAAACAGGAATAGAAGTCTTATTCTAGTTCTTCTAGTTTTTCTTCTAGTTTACGGGCCACTCGCATTGCAACTACCCTTTTCTTTGGTTGATGACATCCTTCAGACTTCAACTGATTTCTTACGTAGGAATATTTGTTAATTGGAGACTTCAGTTTAACTCAAATTGTATGGACTTTTCCTTTAGCCCGTTCCTCGATTTTTTTTTAAACTCTCTACTGTGTCAATTCCTCCTATAACCATAAGCGTCAGGTTTCGTTGGTCATTCAAGAACTTGTGCTCCAGTTGTGGAACCTTCCTTTGTGCTGGACACAAAAATTTCTCTCATTTTTCTAATTTCTCTCAAAAATTTCTCTCAAAATCTATACATTTGCATGAGCAAATATCAACCCTTCCTTTGCGCTGGACACAAACATTTCTCTAAATCTATACATTTGCATGAGCAAATATCAACCCTTCCTTTGCGCTGGACACAAACATTTCTCTAAATTTATACATTTGCATGAACAAATATCAAAAGATTATTTACAATGTCAGATTTTGAACTTTTCAACGGACGTTTTAAAGCTCTTGGCATTTTTTGTGTTACACCCTGATGACTTTTTCATCTTTTCAGATCTCTCGTGTAGTTTTAAAATCATAAAAACAATGTTGCTTGCAGATGAAACAGGAATAGAAGTCTTCTTCCATATTTCTTCCAGCTTACAGGTCACTCGCATTGCAACTACCTTTTTCTTTGGTTGATGACATCCTTCAGACTTCAACTGATTTCTTACCCATTCAAAATAACGTAGTACATCAATTTTAGTAGGTAAAGCATTGCTATCACTTATATCTAGAGGTTGGCCGACAATTGGATCGTCAGCAGTTTTCCTTGTATATGAAGAATGAGTTTTTCTACTCATGATGGTAAAACAACAAAACCAAATTGAACTCAATCACAAATCAAAAACATAAATGTTCACTAAATGGACGCTTCGTACATAAAAAACGCTAAAAACAAACTGAAAAAGAAAGGAAGGGTGGACGAGGGAGCGATAGAAGTAATCATGTGATGGTCTTGCACTTCCCTTATCTCCAAAGTCATGGGGGAGCTAAAGTTTTATCACCTTGAAATCTGAGCCCCATATTCGCCTACAAAAATATTCTTGCTATTTCGGAATTCTGTACTGCAGTGTCTGTATTATAAATGCAATGATTGAAAATTTGAAAGATTCTTCAACATTTCTTAAATACGGCTAGTTGACAAAAAATTGGAGATTTTCATTACGATTCCGGGAGATCTAAATCTTCAATTTCAGTCGCAATGCATTTTTTTATTGATAGATTCTATCTGAAATTGCCCAGTTTTGCTGTTGAATATTTAATTTTGATTTATACATACTTTATAAAAAAATGTTTAAAAATATCATTTTGACTAAAAAACTGACAACTTAGGGGTCATTCCGGAAGACCTAAATATTTTTCGATTTCAAAAATTTTTTTTTGGGTAGGTATGTGGTGACAGTAACAACTTTTTATCAATTGAAAGTTTGATTTTCCAAAAAAAAAAAAAAAAATTCGTGATACACCCTAGTGCCCACAGATTCCAAAAATTCCGAGGAACCTGCTAAGCTGACTTAAATTTCGAAAATTGAATTATTTTAGAAGATATTAATAAAGAACTGAAAAAATAAGCATAATGTTTTCTAGATTTGGCATAAAATCATTCATTCATTTGCAACAAAGCGTTTCCAAGTATCTAGAATCGCGTGAAATTTACAAACATGGGTTAGAATTATGCCTATTTTACGCCAAAATAAAAACTATATGAAATAAGTAACTCAAAATGTGTTACACAAAGTTCACAATTTTCAAATAGTAAGTTCGGTTAGACAACAGGAATTTAGAATTAGCGATTATTAGTTTTTCCAAAACAGAATAACTAATATCTTGAAAATGAAAAATAATTAAAATGCAGATTATTTTAAAGATGGTTTGGTCCAGCTGGATTATTTGCTACCAGTAGAAATATTTGGCGGTGTTAACTATGCCATTATAGCAGTTATAGTACACTTTGGATATTTGTTAGCGCGACGAGATGGTATATTTGGCGGTGTTAACTATGCCATTATAGCAGTTATAGTACACTTTGGATATTTGTTAGCGCGACGAGATGGTATAATTCGTGGTGCTAAGTACGCCAATCTGCAAACGATTATGTAAATGAAAATATGGATAATGGTTTTCCGGTAACCTTAAATGAACAGTAATTATAGGTTGTGAGCATGTGCAATAATCGCCAAATAATGAAAAGTCGCCATTGGTGGCAAGCTATCCTATCTGTTCCGTAGTTTTTATTAACTTTACATGTATGCAAGTTGCCAAATAATGAAAAATCACCATGGGTGGCAAATTCCCAAGGTGTCCAATAGGTTGTACATAATTAAAAATACAGCTGAAACACATGTTCTGATTTTATTATGCTTTAGCTCTTAATTAATATAAATTTGAATGGCAACATTAAATGTCATTGTGTTTCTGAGGAGTGCAAATAATTTTTCCAGCAATTATTAGCGGAGTTCACACTCCAGGGGGAGTATAGTTCAGGACCCGTACAACATGGATTCCCATAACAAAATATCTTCACTGTTATGAGGGGGAGGGGGTCTACTGTAGTGTGAAGTTTAAATTTTTATGTACCAATGAACATGCAAGAACCAAGCAATGTGTAGCTCAGTAACATTCTATCTGATCCAATCTTTGGGTTTTGTCTTTTGAAATTACCGTAATTTATGGAAGAAACTCCGCACCCACGAAAATGAGCTTAGTTAGCTAGAAAATCATCAGAAACGCCGCACCCGGCATAAACGCCACAGCCGCGATCGTTGGGGGGGGGGGGGGTGATCGTGGTCAGAAGAAGTCAATGCCAAATGAAATTCAATTTCTAAAATAATTTCTTAATTAACATAAAATAAATAAAAAATATGTTGCATTACTTATTAGACCTAATTTATTAGAAAAGCTATTAAGTTGATCGGATATATTTCGGGAGAAATTGGATAAACGGTAAAAAAAAGAATCTCCTTTTTTCTCCCCCTTCCCATAGAATGTTTTAAAGTATTTACCGCTATTTTACGAAGCTTACGATTTCTGTTTTCAAATAATCAGATATCAGTGTTCATATTCACAAAGGCGAATTTATAGAAATAAAAAAATAAGTTCTAAAAACCTTCTTGCATCCACACAAAGTTCGTACAGACTACCAGGTGCCATTAAAATGAAAACAGCAATCGATGTGTGAGAAGAAGCTCCAGTTAAAAGTAAACATCCCCCCCCCGCGGACGGCCATCTGTTGATTACGTAATGAGCTTGCTTCAGCAAATTGTTGTTTTAAACTGAATGTTGTGTAACAACACTTGATCGTTCTATTTATTTATTATTTTTGATATTTATAATATTGGGATTTATTCTAAAAGCACTCAGCATTTCTTGAGCATACCAATTAGTTGGCAGTGTTTATTCGATAGAGTTTTCTTGCACAGGGCGCAAAGCCGCACGGCGATTAAAAAAAAAATAACTTTTAGATTAACTTTATTTTTTTTGGGGGGGGGGGGAAGGGTTAAACTCGCACCGGGCACAACATAGACTAATTTTGGCTGAAATTCAGTATTTTAAGAACAATAGAGGTTCATGTGAAAAACGGGTGCATTTAATAGAGGGTAGTGCACTTTTGTGGTATTTTACAGAACTTTAACCCTTCAAAATATATATTCAAAACTTCATTAACATTTTATTATAGTTCTAAAATGTAGATGTAAAAGATTTACTTCTATTTTTTCTTTTCTTTTTACTTAATGTTGAGATTAATCACACTTACTCCCTGGTTTGTGTTTTGTATATGTATATTTGACTTCAGTAGTTTGGCAACGCTCTGGCTGTTGTTGTAGTAAGTGCGTAGTTGTAGCTTGTACGTTGATGTGTAAGTGCACTGTCATGTGCGTTATTCCATTTTTTTTAAACTTAATAAAATCTTTTTATAACTTTCATCGGCCTCTGATGTCATTTTATCTTAACAGCAGAGCGTGGTTCTGATATTGAACACGTTTTAAGTGAGGAATTCTACTGCTTGAATTTTGTTCTAAGGTGAATAACGTGTAAGTGATATTTTGAAATGGCAGCACGTGATGATAACACTAAGTACTGTGTTGAACCGTTTAGCGGTAAGAACTTTGCTTTATTTAAACGTCGTGTTGAAGCAGTTTTTGCTACAAAGGACCTTGAAAAATATTTGGATAGTGAAGCCGATGAAACGAAAGCAGCTGAGGTCAAGGATGCGAAAAGAGCGTACGCTTTACTGTTAACCCTTCTAGATGATACCATATTGGCAACTATGGCGACAGAATCTTCTGCATGTCAGATGTGGACTAGTTTAAAGCAGAAATATCTAAAGGTTAGTGCTGTAAGTCAAATTTTAGTAAGAAAGAAACTTGCGACTTTAAAGAAACGCCGAGATATCGGCATGCAGCAACATATTAATGAACTGTTGGCTATTGTGAACGAATTGCGACTCTCGGGTGCAGAAGTAAAGGATATGGATGTGGTTATTTACTTGCTGATGTCATTGCCTGCGGATTATGATGTTATTAAATCAACAATTGAAAATCAGCCTAACGAAATCCTTACATTGGACTTTGTTATGCAGAGACTTTTGAATGCCGAAGAGTTGAAAGATGAAAAAAACTCGGATACTATTCGTGTTTCTGCATCAAGTGATAATGTAGCATTTAGCGCGGATAAGCGAGACATAATTTGCCACAAATGCAAAAACAAAGGCCACGTTGCCAAGTTTTGTAAAAGAAAATTAGTATGCTTTGGCTGTGGACGTCCAGGGCACTACGGGAGGGACTGTAGATTTAAACAAAAATTCGAAGCTGCTGCAGTGACATTTATAGTTGGTGAGCCTGTTGAGAATTTCATTCTGGACTCTGGAGCATCCTCACACATGTGTAGTAAAGGTGAGTGGTTTGAAGAGATTAAGCCTTCTTCTGGAACTATTGAATGTGCTTCGAAAAGTGATGTTTTGAAAATAGAAGGTATTGGCGCAGTACCTGGAATATTAAATGGCAGAAAAATAATTCTAACAGATGTGTTGTATGTGCCTGACTTGAACGGTCAATTAATATCTGTTAAGAACATTCAGAAGATAGGCTGCAGTGTGACTTTTAAGAATGATGTAGCTGTTATTGAGAAGAGTGGTGAAAGGTTTGAATTTGCCAGACTAAGGGCTCTATTCTGCCACGTACGTTTAAGCGAACGTTTGGATGTGTGACATCATATTGACGTCATTCGTAACCATCTACCGTATGTTGGTATTCTGCAAGGTACGCTAGAGCTTTAGGTGCGGATTCTAACTTCCGTATGTTTACATTCTGGCATACGTTTCAACCCGCCAAGAAAATCGTGGCGTTAGAGAATCCGTACGCTGAAAAGGCTTCAAATCAAAAGGGCGGCAGCTGCTTTGCAGATGTTATTTTATCAGCGTGATAGAAGAGCGCGAAGAGGCATGAAGGGATAGGATATTATATTAATAGGATGAAAAAATATTTTAACATAGGAAGAGGGAAATTTTACAAGATAACAACTCATTAATTTTTACTTCAAAGGTATTGAAAATTGCTATTCGGTGTTAAAATGAGCTAAATTTTTAGAAATACGAAGTGAAATATAGCTGCTGCTATTGTAAAAATTAAGTAGGTGCGTCTTTAAATATGATGGCTCCTTACGCATACTTTAAATTAAAGTGTACGTCAGGCCAGTAGCCAGCGAGGGATAAAATTACGGGCAGTTCCCTCCCAGAAAAGAATCCTCAGCATACTTTTAAAACTCAAGCCGCCCGTTTGAAAGCCCAGAGGATTTTTCTCAGTGCCGTATTCGAGGGGGGGGGCAAGGGGCCCTGGGCACCCTCATAAAATGTAAAATAATTATAAAAATCAGCTATTTTAAAACATTTATATTAACTATTCTAAAAAAAAATTAAAATCCCTCCCCCCCTCTCCCGAAGTATAAACCTAAATGCGCCGCTGATTTTGGTGACCGGTTTGCCAACATACCAATCTTCTAGATTGCTTTTACAGTACATCATATTTGTATTATTTCTAGTGTTAAAAAATACTACAAATTAAATATTGAGTGCTTAATACATTTTGTCATGTGAAATATAAAATTTGCTGAAGAGTGTTTATTATTTTGGTTTGTCTGCCTGTCCGTCAGTGCTCTAACTGATGTAAATACAGAGGCTGTTTACACTTTTTTAGAGCGTTTTGAGGCCGCATATAGTTTATATGCTTAAAATATGACTATTTTTTAAATGTTCAATCCGATAGCCCTTTTTCTTGACCATAAATCTACATCGTGATTCCATGATAGATGGGCATTTATAAAAAATTCCATTGCTTTTTATTTCACTTTCACAATTTTCTAGAATCATAGTACATTTGGGCGCTCCTGTAAAGGAACTACAAATAGAGGCGCTATGAAGAGCTCTGCTTTGTAATTCTTAATAAAATATAACAATTTTGTTCCATTTGACCATTTGATTGATCGGTTTTGCAATTAAGTCAAAGCTACACTAGAGCTATCTGTAAAGGGGGTTGGTTTGTCTTGGGTGAAAAGCTTTTTATGGGGTTCAAATGCGTATTCACGTTACATCTGGAGAAACCGCCCAAGACTCAAGACAGTTAGTTCGACAGCCACGCGGTAGGTCAGAACCATGGACTTATACACTTCAGTCATCTACTATGTTTAGTGTCTTATCCATTCGGCCATAGTCGGATTTTCTTTTGTTTGAAATAGCCGAATGTCCCTAAAATAAGCTTTAAAGAATGACTGCCCATAGAGCAAAATGTATTCATTTATTTTGAGTGCTCCTGTAAAAGCTGTATGAATTCTACAAACAAGAGTTTCAATACCGTACATGGCGCAGTGCATAGGGATAACATATAGAACTTCGTAGTGGTCGATGAATATTTACGGCTGTTAGCACACGGACAGGTGGATAGAACAGATTGACAGAACTGAAATTATAATCACTTTTCAGTTTTGTTGGAAAGCGTTAAAACATATTAGAATCACTAACAATAGTTAAGATATTACGGAAATTTTATAATGAAAATTAAGTCAACCACAAAAACTTGCGCATGTTCAGGACTTTTTGCCTGCATTGTAATTTTATTAACATACGCAATTAAATTAGTAAAAACAATAAAGTAAATGAAATAGCCAGAGATGTGCTTTCGTAACACTTTAAGGATCTCCGAGGCGGGAAGGGAGGAGAAAAAAACAATTGAAAATACATAGCCATCCTGGGATACTGCCTCCATCTAGTCGAATCGCCTGGCTGCGGGCCTGTCAGTGCCGGATTAACAATATAGCAGATTTAGCAAATGCTACGGGCCCCGCGCTTTTGGGGGCCCCGCGCCTTTACCTTGAAAGTTTTCGTCTTTCCCCCTCAAGATCTAGCTTTTTTGACACTTTCCAACAAGGTAGAAAAGTTAAGATTTCGGTTTGTCTGTCTGTCCGTCCTTGACTCGCGTCAATAGGCATTGATTTCTACGAAATTTATATATGTTATTCTTATCCGCAGTACCATGTACCCTATTGTAAAGGATCTATGTAGCATTTATAGATTTTTTTCTACAGGAGCACTCAAAATAGTCCCAATACATTGCGCTCTATGGGAAGTTATTCTTTAAAGCGTATCACCCTACTAACTACAAGGGGTGATCAAATGAAAAGGTACGAAACGACACTTTGGGTACAAATGTAGACTTTATTCAAAATATACACCACAGGCCTGAGCACAACGATCCCACTGACGAACAAGTCGCAGGATTCCTTGTTCCCAGAATTCCTGTGGCCGTGACGAGACCCAGTCCGTCACAGCGTCCTTGAGTACGTCGTCCGAGTTGAAGCGCTTCCCTTTCAGGTGGTTTCTTCAGTGGAACCAACACATGGAAATCGCAGGGCGACATGTCCGGACTGTAGGGCGGATGGTCCAACGTCTCCCACTTGAACGTGGCCAGTTCCTTGGCGAAAACGGACATTTCATTTTCTCATTGACTTGTGGGACACACAGCCTTCCCAGTATACGATCATCCTCCTGCGATGAATAGTGGCCGGTTTAACACCTTCCGCTGTCAGAAATCGGATAACGCCTCGCTGCCCCTAAATCGCCGAATTTTGCAATGTGAACACCATCCTGTCCTCACACGCACTGCCGCGTCAATTGGACGTAGGAGGGTGCTTTTTACAAGAGCTTCTGCTCTCTCCTGCGGGCCCCCGCATGTTCCTATCCACACAAAAGGCACGAATCGCATTCCTAGATGTCTCGCTACGTGCTCTCATAGCTGCATGGACAAATATGATAACGGTTAGGTTGTTGCGACGTTTCGTACCTTTTCATTTGATCACCCCTTGTAGTTGCGCTGAACCCTGACTTCAAGATAAAACTTTTTCCTCTATGACTGCAAAAAGATTACAAAGTCAAGGACAAAAAGCTTAACAACTTCTACATCGTTTGTACGATCCGCTTGAAATTTTTCACAAGTTTGTAAAAAAATATAGAAAACAATCTGTCAATTTTAAAAATCTGAAAATCCACCCGTTCCTTCATTTTTAAGCGATTTTTTGCTATTTTCAGCACCATTTCGTTTCCGAGAGTCAGAAAAATTGAATCATTTGCGTGACAAAATGACCTATTTTAAGTGAAAATGACGTCATACAATTGGGGGGGGATTCCAATACGTTTAAAATAATTTCTCCCGATTACACAGTTTATTATTTTTTTCCCCCACAAGTAAATCGTCTATTGGATATTCGAATGTTTATGTATACAAAACGAAAGCTTTCGACTGCGAAAAGATTCCGCGCGTTTCCAGATGAGCATGAAATTCGATTTGGGTCTGTAATAAAAATTGAATATGAACTTATTTATTTTAGGTGGATGAAAATTAAATATATTGAATGAAAGACAAATTTCCTTAAAATGTTTTTTCTTTCGCCCGTTGTAATTGCCTTCACAACAGGCTTTGACTTCTAGTTTTAGAGATATTCTGCTCTTTGAAATGAAACAAAATTGAATGTTATTAAGGATTACAAAATGAAGCTTTGCATCGAAAATAGTGTCTGTATAGTTAAAAGTTTTTCTATATGGGAGCATTTAAAATAATTTCAATACAATACGGTCAATGGCAGTTTAGAGACAGGCATCTATTTTAAGCATATAATACTATCCTGCAATATGATTAGCTAATAATCCGACGACGATCGTGTGCCTCCTTCAAAATTTGAGCCAAAAGCCGGCAATGTTGGCGACTTTTGCGATAAATTGCCAAATTGGGTGCGAAAAAAATGCTTTGAAAAATGAACCGAACTTGGCGATATTTTTATTATTTTACGATAAATCAAAAAAGGTATTTACGTATTATCCCGGCGGTCATTAACGCCAAACTATTTTTTCCTCAAATTTCCTGGCAAACTGTTGGCAGTCGTATTCCGAACCATCAATAATTTCATGTGTCTGGCATTTATCTTTGCGAAAAAGTTGCTCGTCTTGGCAGATCGCCTGGATTGTAGTACCTCGAAAAATGTCTAATGTAATTATATTAAGCTATGTCGATTTCTTTGGAAATTTTGAAAAGTCGTTACTCGCACTTTAATTAACTGATTTATTGTATTGTGTTTTGTTAAGGGCTATGTGCTTAGGAGTATGAGGGGGTCTCCGACCGACGAAAATTTGTTAATGCATTAGAACCCAAAACGGGTTAACGTCCTTATGATTTCAGTTATTTGTCTGTTCTGATGTCCACCCATCCAGTGTTCTAATTGCTGTGGATACACATCGATTTGTGCGAAATTTATGTTTTTTCTATGTACAGTACCAGCTACCATATTGAAAATGGTGTATGTAGCATTTATATTTCTTTTACAGGAGAAAAAAATCCAATGTATAGCACAGTCTAAAAAACAGAACTAAAAGAGGGGGGGGGGGTCTCCCCCTGTATCTGTTGATACAGGAATGACTGAATCAACAGTCATTCTTGAAAACATATTTTAGAGATATTCGATTTTTGAAAGAAAACAAAGTTGGCATATATATTACTAAGGCTCTCAAAATGATGCTCTCCATTGAGAATAACGTCCGTATTATTAATAGTTCTACAGGAGCACTCAAAAGTATTCCCATTGCAGTCTGTGGCATTTGAGAGACACTAATACATTTCTAGCACAAGACAATGAGTATAAAATTTTTATATTTTTCAGTTAAACGCTAAAAAAAAATTAAAGGTCTTTTACAGGGTCTCATAAAATTGCATTTATAGTGATAATACAACATTTTTTTATCTACGAAATCTCGCCAGGTTTAACTAAAAAACATAGCAGATTTGGCGCAAAAATACTTTGTATTGGAAAGTGTTTTATAATCTATGAGCTTGGCATGATTTATCTTTCTTGATTTTTTAAGGCAACAGATAAATTTTGTAATTCTTTTTTTCTTTCTTTCTTTCTTTTCATTTTCATTTATTTATTTTTTGGATAAGACAATTTCTAAAGCTCTATATAGTGGAACTGTAAATCAGTTGTAGACAACTCATTGAAAGAATATATGTATAACTCGGCTGTTCGAGCCTTGTCAATGGGAGATCCCCCTGAACCCTCCTAATTTTTTAGTTTCATGATTGCCATATTAAAACGGCATTAATGGACTATGTCATTTTATCTCTCATCTATCGTGTATTTCACCTGGTAACCCCATGTTGAAATTTTTAGGATTGTAACCTATTTATAGAAAAATACATGTGATGCACATTCTACAGCTTAGTAAATATTGTAACAATAGATTAAAGCTCTTGTGAACTAATAGTATTTAAATATATGTAAAATATACTTGTGATGTATATTCTACAGCTTACGAAATATTGTAACAATAGATTAAAGCAGTTGTGAACTAATAGTATTTAAATAAACGGATGAAATTTTTAAACAATCATTTTATCAAATAAATGCAACCTTACGGAGCTTATAGAAAACGGTGGTTTACGTAACACATACAACATTTTCAGCAGACATTTATTCTTACTTTTATGTCGCGTTTTCGTAACGCATTTTCGTGTCTTATTTTTATGTCACATTTTCAAAAGGGGGTGAGAGATAAAATGACATAGTCATTAATATATTTAATGTGGCTGTTGCATGCCTGCATTATTTAGTCAACTCATTACCTAGGCGAAACTGAATGAGTATTCTAAAGTCAGCAATAAGAACACACACAAGAGTATATCCAACAATACTGTGGAACAAAAACACGGTTCTCAGTAAAAGAATTTCAGGGAGCATCCAAAAGGGGGGAAATAAAAGAAAGACAGAAAGAAAGGCTGTGTCATTATCTTTTCGTTGACTAAAAGCGAAACTCGGACAAACGGAGGAGGGGTTATCCAGATCCTTGCACCACCCACCTATGGCCTTTAGAAAATGGAGTCCTTTCCAATAATGTTACATTTTTGTCTTTATTTGAAGAATGAATCCAGAAATAAACAAAATATAGAAAGAAAACTAAGTGCCGAAACAAAAAAACAGACTCAGGGTCTGATCAAGGTCGGATTAAAGGGAGGGGGTCGGAGGAGGTGACCGCCCCTCCCGAGAAAAATGAAATTAATGTAAACAATCCCAACTTACTTCCATAAAATTTATGTATATATATATATATATGTGTGTGTGTGTGTGTGTGTGTGTGTGAATCTTCCATCCAAGCCTCCACCCACAAAATTGTATTAATCCGTCAGTGGGCCGGATTATTCATTAGGCTGTAGTCTATCTGTCCCGATCATTTCAGGGACTTTTCAGTAACAAGTCGAAAGAATTTTTTAATGAAGTTATATAATCAAACTTTTTCAAAATGACTCAATAGAACGGAAATATTTGTGCCTATTTCTGAAGATGTTCTCTGGAACGCGAGTTGACCTTCCGCATTTCCCCAAGAGCTGAGATCCATAGGATTAAGATTGTAGGAAAAATGCGCCGCATAATCAATAATAATCCCCCACGAAACAATAATTTTTATTTAAATATTGGACATAAAGTTATTTTGTTTCAGTAAATATGAGGATGGTATTTTAAACGGATGTTGGGCAGCCCCAAAGTTCTTTTATTTTACAGTAAAGGCATTTTACAGGCATCCACGGCATTTTACGGCATTTTACGCCAAAGCCACACATCTAAAAGGTATTTTACAGTGTGGCTTTGGCGAAATTCTAAGGTGTACTAGGGTGTAAACTATCTTAGAAGGCTTTTGGTAGTTGGCTTGCTTTGTTTTTACTTAATTATTTATTTTACATTTTACAATATTTAAACAAAGGCGAATTATTTTTTGAAACAATAATAATATATAGAATGTAAGTCATATTTTTATAGTTGGGGAATCCACTATTACGATAACTTATCTTATTAATCTCGGAAATTAACCACGTTAAATATGAAAGAATTGATTTTTGGCCGGTCGAAACCACAGGTCAAGTGCGCGAATGCCAGTACGTTCGTTCAAATAAAATAATTAGAACCGAGAGGATCTTCGCACGGTCGGGGTATCAGAGAAGCCATAACCTCAGGCAAACTGAAAACAAAAAGAATTCTCGGATACTCTTGATCCACAAAGAAACTCACAAATTACTTATCACATTTAAGATTATTATGTCTTGCAAAAACATTTCAACGTAATACGATAATGAATGTTTTATCCGAATTTTTTATTATTTATTATATAGATTATTCTATTCCTCTTATAAAGATTTTTTTTGAGCAAAATATTTTATATCATTTTAACGAAGATAAGTTGAAAAGTAATGTACATATGCTTGTAGAACACTAACGAAATAACCTTTAGAAGTGTTCCAAGCGGTATGTGGAAGTAACAGTTCCCCTGTACAAGCGTGTACAGTTTAAATGCCTTCCGTGTATGAATTATTTTGAATGGTGGAGGTATTATTGTGCTAGATCTATCTATCCCCAGTTCGATTTCTTATGAATTAACCCATTAAATAAATTAAGAGAAGTTAAAAATATGTAACCTATAATTAGTAAAGACCGTCCAGATAATGAAATAATTTTACAAGCATGTATTTTTATAGGGGAAAAAATAGTGTTTAAGGGCACAGTTTAAAGTACATATTGTTTTCGATGGTTTTAAAAATTTTACAGAAACAATTATTATTTTATGTGTGTAAACTTGTCTAGTTATATGTTTGCATATGGGAAAGGTGGGAAGTGTTAGAAATTCCAAATATATATCCATGAACATTAACATTCATTTAAAAAAAACCTGAGTTGTACGAATAAATAACTTTAAAAATCGTCAGTCTCACTATCTATTTGCCCCCCCCCCCCCACTTTATTTTGACGGGAATTTTTTCCGCACACTAATTTACTTGGAGAAATTGATTTGTCTAGTGTTAACTCAAATTTGTTCATTTTGAATCAAGAAAATTCGTAAAAGTTGTGTTTTATTTTATTATCGTACAAAACCTACAGATTAGCTCACCCAAGGTGGAGGAAGGGCTGGGATAAACCTCTCGCAAATATAACACGTGGGACCTTTTAGTTTTGTTTACATCTAATTAGCATTAGTAATACCATTAATTAGCACTAAACATAAATTGTAATGTAATTAGCACTATTTATTTTCTCATTCAATTTAGCTCTATTACTTTAATGTGTGGGTGAACATATATATATATATATATATATATATATATATATATATATATATATATATATATATATATATATATATATATTATAGGTGCTTCACTGAGCAGGGGGCCCCTTGGTAACATTTGCTACGGGCCCCGCGCTGTCTTAATCCGGCACTGGGGCCTGTCATTCGTAAACTATTGGTATATATAACTTTCCTCTTCGAAAATGCAAGTGCCTTTTTTTCCGGAGCTGAGCTGTACAATAGGTGTATTTTATGTTATTTAAAATTACTTATTTGTATCATGCAGTTTAACAGAACGTTATTATCACCTTCAAAAATATTCTATATTTATAACATAAATAAACCGTTTATAGATGTTTTTTTCTTTTCTTTTTTTTTCTTTTGTTCTTGTTGTTAATCTCACATTCATCAAACTTCGCTAACTGAAAATTCGTTTCTAAAGGAAGTTTTAACAGTTTTCAAAGCAGGTAACAAAAGTTCGAACTTCAGTGTTATCCAAATACATTTTCACTCAAGAAGAATCCTAATGATCCATATTTACAAATAAAATAATATAAAAAAATAAATAAAGAGAAAATTAAAAGTACAAAAGATTTTGAGCTGTCAGAAAATATCTTTCATAAAATGACAGACGAATTTCACGATTAACTATTAAACTAAACTTTTATCCTTAAATTAAAAATATATTGATTTGCCTTGGGGGGGAAAATATGACATAAGTTGGTATTTACAAAAGTGTAACTTTTTATAAATGAAAGAGATGAATTTTTTCCTTAAACGAGACTTATTTCCTCTTTGCATTTTAATCAATTTAATTATTAATTGACAGTAATGAAATCACTTACCTAGAGTTTACTTTTAACTGCAAGGTTCTTTAATCTATAATATATATAACTAAGTAGCCACACACCAGCAGGATTCCAAACATGAAGCAGAATTAAATTAATATCTGCTCCAACGATCAGAATCCAGCTAGTAAATACTACACCATACACATGCAGTTGCGAATTTCTAAGTAGGCTAACAAGGCTATAACGTACAAAGACAATAAAGCAGACGATTGCTTTCGTTCTGCCTATAGGTAGCCCTTTTGTTCAAGCAGCAAATTTATGAATTCGTCTCTGACACCGTATGTTCCTACCTATGAAAGAATTTTAATAAAAAAAGATTATCTAGCTTAACTAAGCACACATTATATAATACTGAAGCACAACATGCTACATGACACTTATGTTTTAGTCCTTTAAAAATATGTTTAGAAAATAAAATTTAAGAATTCTACTATATAGCTTATCTTACAAATAATAAAGAGATGAGAAACATACATACCATGGTACTTGAGCAGTTTTAAGAAATAGATATGTATATGTACGTACGAGTGATATACTGTATATTTAAAAAACATAAGGTGAATAAACAATTTTAATCTTTTGAAGTTCACAAAAAATAATCAAACTACAGGCAAACTTGCAATGATAATAATCAATCTATAGTTATATTCAATACAAATTACATATTTAGAATTCTCAAATGAGGTCCATTCTATGAAAAAGAACACCTTGACACAGAGTTTAACAGTAACTATGCATTTAAATAATCTAACACCCATTACAAAATTAAATACCATTATTATAAAGAAAATACATTAAATAAAGTTTTTATTGTTGAAAAAAATCGCTTCAATGTATAAATATTGTCTTCGCTGATCAGATCGCTATTTATAAAACATGATTGATCCATTATATAACAAGTAATCATGTAAAATGATATATAAAACATTCCAAAATACACAATAAATTCATAAATAATTTATGAAACAAAAGTAATACACATTTTGTTTTTATTTGTGTTCAACTATATTCATTATCAAGTTAAAAAACACAAAAATATAATACAACACTAGTATAGGACTAATAAATGCCTGCATAACGGGTACATAATGTTTATTTACGTTCTCAGATCGTTAGGCTTAGACGATTTCAACTATTATCAAAGAATTAATTATATTTATAGTCATTCAATTTACTTTAAATTTATACAAGAGTTAAAACTTACTGCACTGTAGTTGAAAATGAGGTGAAATGCCATATTTTTGTTGAATATTAAAGTTATCAAACAATTAAAAAACCTTCTGGGAAATCAACAGGGAAATAAGTTTGCTTGAAGTACGCAGAACCCGGCTGTAACTTATCACTTCGACAGTTTACAAGTTTTCACTGCTTTCCGAAAATCGTCTGCCGAATTTTCATTGGCTATAATCAATAGGAAGCGACGTAAAAATCATCACTCTTGTTTGTGTGACATCGACGTTTTGGGACGAACTGTTTGGAATTTGCTCCGCCTTCCGCACGCTGTGGTCTGTTTCGAACGTTCGTTTGGAGGGCTTCCAGAATACCAATTTTTCGAACGTTCGTTAACTAGGATGCGGCACGGATAAGTTTTGGATGACGTCACAAATCCGAACGTTCGCTTTAACGTACGTGGCAGAATAGAGCCCTAAATGAAAAAGGACAGTATGTGAGTCAATTTGAGCCCATTAAGGCTTCAACATACCTTGCAAATCATGATGCTGAATTATGGCACAGACGCATGGGGCACTCATCCAACAAAGTTTTAAAAGAAATGGGTTTGCCAGTTTCAGAGTCAAGTTTCTGTGAAGAGTGTATTATGACAAAACATTCCAACACTCCAATGGGCAAAGGCCCTAGAAGCAGAGAGCGTATGCCAGGGAGAATGGTTCACACTGATATCTGTGGTCCCATTGATCCACCTACTAGGGAAGGCGAAAAATATTTTTTTCTATCGTAGACGACTATTCAAGATTTTGTGAAGTGCACTTCCTGAAGCAAAAAAGTGATATTCTTGATGTTTTCAAATTGTTCATAAAGCAGAATCCTGATCTCTACAAAATCCGGTGTGATAATGCCAAGGAATATGTGTCTGGTGAACTAGCTCGCTACTGCAAGAGGAATGGCGTTATGATAGATCCTGCTCCACCTTATACACCTTCTTTGAATGGTGTTGCGGAGAGAGCTAATAGATATCTTCTAGAGAAGGCTCGAGCTCTAATGTATGAGGCAATGCTTCCAAAATCATGTTGGGGATATGCTGTACAGACAGCTGCATATCTCAAAAATCGAATTTCAAACCAGACTGTTGGAGATCTACCTTTTAAGCTCAAATATGGTGAGTCACCTGATTTGAACATCATCAAGGTTTTTGGATGTGATGCGTATATGAGAGTTCCTGATCACTTAAGAAAGAAGTTGGATCCAAAATCCAAAAAGATGATTTTTATTGGATACACTACTATGGGTTATCGTTTATTGGACCCAGTCACAAATCGTGTTGTGGTATCTCGAAATGTGCTATTCAGTGAAGAGAAAAAGAGATGTATTTCAATTCAGGATGTTTTCTCCATAGAAGGTAAAGATGATCCTGATAAAAAGGTGATCTCTGATGCAGGTGACGCAGAATCTAAATGTCTCGAAGAAAATATTAGGCCAAGAAGAAATGTGAAATTACCTGCCAGGTTAAATGATTACTTTGTATATGAAGCTAATACTGTAGCTCTTAATTCTGTGTCATTTGAGGATATAGATACATTGCCAAAAGAAGAGCAAGTCCTATGGAGGAAGGCCATGAATGAGGAAATGGAGTCTCTCAATAAAAATGAAGTATGGAAGCTGGTTGAATTGCCAAAGGATGAAAAACCAATATCCTGTAAGTGGGTGCTGCACATCAAGCGAAACAATACATATAAAGCTAGGCTGGTTGCTCGTGGCTTTGAACAGGAGCCAGGCATTGATTATTTTGAGACCTATGCTCCTGTTATTGGTATGCCATCACTTCGTCTTGTGCTGGCGATCATTATTCAAAAGAATCTTGAAGTCTATGCATTAGATGTGAAGACCGCATTTCTGAATGGTGATCTCCAAGAAACAATCTACATGGAGCAACCAAAGGGCTTCGATGACAACAGTGGACGTGTATGCAAGCTTCTTAAGTCTTTATGGACTTAAACAAGCACCCAGGCAGTGGTTCAAGAAATTCACTGATTTTATAATTCGTTTAAACTTCCAGCAGCTCATCTGTGAAGCATGTATTTTTGTGAGAAGATCTAAACAGTATGAAATCTTTATTGTTTTGTATGTAGATGACCTGCTTATTGCTGGATCTGATGATTCAGAGGTAAGAGTTGTGATTCAGTTGCTCAGAAATGAATTTGAGATGTCCAAGGCTGAAATTGCAAGTGAATTCCTTGGAATAAGTTTTAAATATCATCACAACAAACTTTCTTTAAGCCAAAAGGCTTATGTTGAGAAAATATTAAATAAATTCAGGATGGCAGATTGTAAGCCATCTGATACTCCTCTAGTGCCCAAGTCAACTACATCAAATTTTGTGAATAGTGAAAGGTTTCATGGTCCCTATCGTGAACTTATAGGTGCCTTGCTGTACCTATCAATGGCGACTCGCCCTGACATTTTATATTCTGTGAACCTTCTGAGTCAGATACAAGAACAACCCACTAATAGTGCTTGGGCTGGTCTGAAGAGAATTCTTCGATACTTAAAAGGGACATCTGAACTCCAATTATCTTTCTGTAGATCTGATAGTGATAATATTATGATTAATGTTTATGTTGATGCTGATTGGGGAGCAGATACATATGATAGAAAATCAGTTTCTGGGTATATTATTTTCTTTAATGATTGTCCTGTAACTTGGTCTGTTAGAAAGCAAACATCTATTGCTCTGTCCTCAACTGAGGCAGAAATTTTGGCTTTAGCAAATGTTTTTCAAGATGTAATTGTACTATACAATGTAACTAAAGAAGTTTTAGGGGTTGATAACATTAATGTTTCAGTTTATGAAGATAATCAGTCTGCTATTAAAGCTATACTAAATGAAAATAATTGTGCTAGATTGAAACATTTGGATATCAAATTAAAATATGTTAGGGATATTGTAAAACAGTATAATATAGATATTTTGTATGTGTCTACTGAAAATCAATTAGCTGATCTATTTACAAAATGTTTATCTAAACCCAGATTATGTTACTTAAGAGATAAATGTAAATTAATGTGTGATTAAGGGAGGGTGTTGAGATTAATCACACTTACTCCCTGGTTTGGGTTTTGTATATGTATATTTGACTTCAGTAGTTTGGCAACGCTCTGGCTGTTGTTGTAGTAAGTGCGTAGTTGTAGCTTGTACGTTGATGTGTAAGTGCACTGTCATGTGCGTTATTCCATTTTTTTTAAACTTAATAAAATCTTTTTATAACTTTCATCGGCCTCTGATGTCATTTTATCTTAACAGCAGAGCGTGGTTCTGATATTGAACACGTTTTAAGTGAGGAATTCTACTGCTTGAATTTTGTTCTAAGGTGAATAACGTGTAAGTGATATTTTGAAATGGCAGCACGTGATGATAACACTAAGTACTGTGTTGAACCGTTTAGCGGTAAGAACTTTGCTTTATTTAAACGTCGTGTTGAAGCAGTTTTTGCTGCAAAGGACCTTGAAAAATATTTGGATAGTGAAGCCGATGAAACGAAAGCTGCTGAGGTCAAGGATGCGAAAAGAGCGTACGCTTTACTGTTAACCCTTCTAGATGATACCATATTGGCAACTATGGCGACAGAATCTTCTGCATGTCAGATGTGGACTAGTTTAAAGCAGAAATATCTAAAGGTTAGTGCTGTAAGTCAAATTTTAGTAAGAAAGAAACTTGCGACTTTAAAGAAACGCCGAGATATCGGCATGCAGCAACATATTAATGAACTGTTGGCTATTGTGAACGAATTGCGACTCTCGGGTGCAGAAGTAAAGGATATGGATGTGGTTATTTACTTGCTGATGTCATTGCCTGCGGATTATGATGTTATTAAATCAACAATTGAAAATCAGCCTAACGAAATCCTTACATTGGACTTTGTTATGCAGAGACTTTTGAATGCCGAAGAGTTGAAAGATGAAAAAAACTCGGATACTATTCGTGTTTCTGCATCAAGTGATAATGTAGCATTTAGCGCGGATAAGCGAGACATAATTTGCCACAAATGCAAAAACAAAGGCCACGTTGCCAAGTTTTGTAAAAGAAAATTAGTATGCTTTGGCTGTGGACGTCCAGGGCACTACGGGAGGGACTGTAGATTTAAACAAAAATTCGAAGCTGCTGCAGTGACATTTATAGTTGGTGAGCCTGTTGAGAATTTCATTCTGGACTCTGGAGCATCCTCACACATGTGTAGTAAAGGTGAGTGGTTTGAAGAGATTAAGCCTTCTTCTGGAACTATTGAATGTGCTTCGAAAAGTGATGTTTTGAAAATAGAAGGTATTGGCGCAGTACCTGGAATATTAAATGGCAGAAAAATAATTCTAACAGATGTGTTGTATGTGCCTGACTTGAACGGTCAATTAATATCTGTTAAGAACATTCAGAAGACAGGCTGCAGTGTGACTTTTAAGAATGATGTAGCTGTTATTGAGAAGAGTGGTGAAAGGTTTGAATTTGCCAGACTAAGGGCTCTATTCTGCCACGTACGTTTAAGCGAACGTTCGGATGTGTGACATCATATTGACGTCATTCGTAACCATCTACCGTATGTTGGTATTCTGCAAGGTACGCTAGAGCTTTAGGTGCGGATTCTAACTTCCGTATGTTTACATTCTGGCATACGTTTCAACCCGCCAAGAAAATCATGGCGTTAGAGAATCCGTACGCTGAAAATGCTTCAAATCAAAAGGGCGGCAGCTGCTTTGCAGATGTTATTTTATCAGCGTGATAGAAGAGCGCGAAGAGGCATGAAGGGATAGGATATTATATTAATAGGATGAAAAAATATTTTAACATAGGAAGAGGGAAATTTTACAAGATAACAACTCATTAATTTTTACTTCAAAGGTATTGAAAATTGCTATTCGGTGTTAAAATGAGCTAAATTTTTAGAAATACGAAGTGAAATATAGCTGCTGCTATTGTAAAAATTAAGTAGGTGCGTCTTTAAATATGATGGCTCCTTACGCATACTTTAAATTAAAGTGTACGTCAGGCCAGTAGCCAGCGAGGGATAAAATTACGGGCAGTTCCCTCCCAGAAAAGAATCCTCAGCATACTTTTAAAACTCAAGCCGCCCGTTTGAAAGCCCAGAGGATTTTTCTCAGTGCCGTATTCAAGGGGGGGGGCAAGGGGCCCTGGGCACCCTCATAAAATGTAAAATAATTATAAAAATCAGCTATTTTAAAACATTTATATTAACTATTCTAAAAAAAAATTAAAATCCCTCCCCCCCTCTCCCGAAGTATAAACCTAAATGCGCCGCTGATTTTGGTGACCGGTTTGCCAACATACCAATCTTCTAGATTGCTTTTACAGTACATCATATTTGTATTATTTCTAGTGTTAAAAAATACTCATCTCAGGGCGCTCTGACTTTCTCCAAAACTGAATCAAAGATTAAACCTCTTTTCTATGGGGGTAGGTTCGCATTCTGATTCGCTACGCTGTGATCTGTGCACGCTAAAGAGTACGTGTCGGTGGTGGCGCCATCTTTTGAGAAAATTATCACTAAATAAATTTTTCGATTTTTCGTTGAAGATCGGCTAAAAAAAATTAAAATATTGTAAACGCCGCACTTACTATTTTTGAACTTTTAAACTCATAAACGCCGCGGCGTTTCTTCCATAAATTACGGTATGTCTTTTTTACGAATAAGCCTTATAAGGGGCCGAATGCCTCATACAAAAAGCGAGCGTAGCGAGTCTGGGGGCCTTGGCCCCTAGTTTATCAAAAGAACAAACAAAATATTTTCAACATAACAAGCAATTTTATTATATTCAGAATAAGTTACACGAAACAGCAGTGCATTTTCTTGTTATATAAAGAAATGATGCAAGAATTTTGAGTAAGAAGAGACAAGAAATGATTTAATTTCAAAAATCATTTTAAAAATGATTTTATTTATTTTAATTTAAGAGCTAAAAATGTTAAAAAATGAGAGTTAAAAATGATTTTATTTATATCAAATTAAAAGCATAGACATTGCCGTTCTGTCTTTTGTTCAGATCAACTTTCGCATGCACACATATTTACATATTTTTTGTACAATCAATCAGTACACAGTCGTCTAGTGGTGTTAAAACGCTGGTTGGATGCTATCTTTTTAGAGATGACCCGGCTCACTTTTCACCATATATTCCTCCCGAAATTTTCGCGCTATTTGATTGGCCAAGGAACCGCGCACCTCATCGGACGAGATGCTCTGTTATCAGCGCATCTCTTTTCGGGTCGGTACGATTTCCTTTATGACCAAAAGATGGCAGCAGTAAGAATCTTGTATTCTTATATACCAAATTGGAGGTTCCTCTGCGAAAACAAACAAAGAAATAACAAAATTACCTTATAAGCTGTTCCTTTGCAAAAAATATTATTCAATTGCGAAAATTGTATAAAAATAGGTCCTTAAATACGCTGAGTTCAAAACTCTTTCACATTTTTCAGAAACCTGCTACTCATCTGTGCATCATGCGCAGACTGAAGGCCTCGCCCCTGCTAAACTGTCGTAATCTTTCGCACTAATCGAAACTAACAACTCTCCTGCAAAGTACAGACCACTAAATGTCCATGAGAGCTCAGGAAATTCTTAATGAACTGTAATGTGCTGGTTCAATGCAGTTATGAAGTAATTTCACTCTTTGTAAAACTTAGCAATTCCTTTAATAGCAATTGAGACATAGGTTAAAATGGCAGTGGTTGGTTTGCTGCACATATGAAGCTCGCATATGGAGCTGCTCAAACTCTGAACTACATCGGAAAAAACACTCAAAATACTGGTGTTAAACAATAAAGTAAATAAAAAACTTTGTCAAAAACACACATAAGATGTTATAGGTAAGTGGATACGCACGTTTCAACCAAAAATTGTTTTGGCCTTCTTCAGTCCAAGCCCTACGTTGCAAGCAACACAGGGAACTGAAAAGAGAAAAACAAGCAAGATGTTGCCACAAGGGGCAAAGAAAAGTCGAACAAAACCACGGACAGGGGAGAAAAAAATATAAATAAAAAAAAGGGGGAAAGGAAGGAAGCACAAAAATACAGAAATAAAAAAGGAATAAATAAATAATAAAAAAGGAACACACGAATACAAACACACACACACAAAAAGAGAAAACAGAACAAAACAAAACAAAACTAACAGAACACAACAATTTTTATTTATTTTTTTTTTTTTTAATAAATAAAACCACGGACAGGACAGCACAAAATATATAAATCTTTTTTTTTTTTTTTAAATATATATATATATATATATATAAACGTAAAGGAAGACAGTAACACACGTACACACACAATAAATAAATAAATAAATAAAAAAGGGGGGGAGTAGACGAAGAAAGTGAAAAGAAACTTACAACAGCAGCTTCCAAGCAGAATGAACGAAAGGAACGGAAGAACCATCGTTCACAAGACGTTCTAAGTCCTGGGTAATGGAAAAACCATCCAAAAAATCCAGATGGGACAAAGACTGAGGAGTGCACAAAATCTTAGCCTTAGAAAACTGAAAACGATGATTGGAATTCCAACAATGTGAGGCAATAGAAGATTTGGAAAGTTCATGCTTAGAAACATATCTCTCATGCTCTTTGAGCCTAAATTTGAGAGCTCTTCTGGTCTGACCAATATAGCCCAAATCACAAGATCCACAAGGAATATAATAAACACCCCAATGGTTCTCAGTAGGAATAGGATCTTTAAGGGAAGAAAATTTAAGTTTATTAACAGGTTTGAAAATGACATTGAAACCGAAATTTTTGAGAAGTTTAGAAATTTTGTAGCATAAAGGTGAAAAGAAAGGTAGTACAATTAAATCGTTGTGAAAATTAAAAGTATTAGTAGAAGTATTAGTCTTATTAAATTTAGAAACAGCTTTATCAATAATAGAGGGGCTAAAACCACGAGAAACAGCTAAGGATTTTAAGTAACTAATTTCATTATTAAGAGATGAAGAATCAGAGCAAATTTTGATAGCACGAGACACGTAAGTGTAAAAAGCAGAAAGTTTTTGCTGGTAAGGATGATTAGATAGGGCATGAGGAGGTAAAGATATAGAAAAGGGTTTGCGGAAAACAGAAGTAGAGAAACCGTCAGGATTCCTAGAAACAAGAACATCCAAAAAAGGTAAATAATTGTTGCACTCCTCTTCTAGAGTAAATTGGATACACGGATCAACAGAATTAACAATCAAAAGTAAATTAGAAATATCACAATTGGAATCCACTAGAACGAAAGTATCATCAACATACCTGACCCAGCACGGAAAATTAATGACCTTGAAGAGCTTCTCTTCAAAATAATGCATATAAATATCACATAAGAGAGGAGAGAGAGAATTACCCATAGCAAGACCCTCGGTTTGTTTATAGAAAGAGCCATTAAAAATGAAAGCAGTTTGTTTAATACAAACGCTTACTAAAGCTATAAACTCCTTAATCTCAATAGAAGAATAATGAAACTCGCGTAAATGCTTTTCCAAACAGTCAATCGCACCTTGGATAGGAACATTAGTAAATAAAGATTTAACATCAAGAGAAAGCATTTTACAATTAGTAGGAGAAAGAGGTTTAACTTTGTTAACGAAATCATAAGAGTTTTTAACAGTGTGGGTATTACTAGCAGTCAAAGGAGAGTATGCGAGAGAAAACGTGCAAGGTTATAAGAAGCAGTACCAATGTTAGAAACAATCGGGCGAAAGGCAAGAGAAGGTTTGTGAATTTTAGGAAGGGCCTAGAAACGAGCACAGTTAGCAATAGAAGGAATAACAAAACGTTTAGTTTGAGCATTTAAGATTACAGAGGACTTCACAGTGTGTTTAATTTCAGAAAGGTGACTGTTAGTAGGATCAGAATTTAATTTAGTGTATGGACCAGTGGTTAGCATGTTATTAATACTATCAACATAAAAAGATTTATCAAGTAAAACAGTCTGGCTGCCTTTATCAGCTTTAGTAATGAGTAAATTAGGGTTAGAGTTGAGTTCTTTGAGAGCAGTTTTTTGAGAACGAGAAAGGTTAGATTTGGCATGCATATTATTTGACGGGATAGTATTAGCAATAAGATTTTGGTTCATAATCGGTAAGTTTTTTGCACTTGTTGCACCCTCACATAAATTCTCAAGTAAGGAGGAAGCATGCTAAAATTTATTATAGTTCTCTCACTGTTATTAATCATTGCATATCTACTTGTAAAAAAAAAAAAAAAAAAAAACCCAGTATAATAAACTTCATTGTTTTCCAGAATGCTTCCTTTGGGGATTCAAATGCTCACCATGGTGCTCACTCAAGTGGTTTCACTGACATGGGTTTCGGACAAGAATATCGTCCGTCTAAAAAACTGTCATATGTCCCTCAGTCTGACATAGAAAGTGAGAGAGAAGATCCCCCAACTCTGAATTTAGATGGCATTTCTAAAGATCAACTCATGGCAGCTATACAAACCTTGAAAGCAAGATCTTACAAATATAAAAATAAATATGCTGAAGTAAGTATATTACAAATTTGTTAGTTCAATGTTTTTGTTCTGATAATTATTTAAGAATTTCTCTTTATTTAACCGCTATAAAATACAGTGCAGCATCCATAATCCGGCACTAGTCTCGTTTTTTTTTTTTTTTTTTTTTCTCCCCCTCCCCCAAAGGGATCTGGAATCTCAAAATCTGGAACTTTTAATGTTGATTTTGATTGATGTATGGCTATATTATTTTTTTTTTCTTCTTCAATAGATCGTTTTTCACCGAATATTTTTCTTTTTGTTTTGTATTTCGGCCCTAACATTTCTTTGCCGATCACCATTACTGATGCAATTATTTGAATCGATGCATTCTCTACTACTGAGATAAAAACTAAAGTAAATATGGCTTGGTTTGCTTATTACATTTAAATTAATTGCAGTCAAAGGTGCAGTGTAAGAATTCAAAGATAACGTGAGTGCTTTCATAGAACATTAATATGTATGAGTTTTTAAAACGAGACAGCATTTTTACACATCATCGTAAACATGGGGCTTCGGCTCCTTTCTGACACATTGCCTTGTTTCCAGACATCCTGTAACCCTGCAAAAAGCAATAACTATCGCGGGAAGGGAAGGAATTCGCCAGTGCTTTGAAAAGCAGGAGGGAAAAGAGGGGGAATTAGTATGTTTCGACGTAATTAAGAAGCTGTGAAGAGACTGAAGAGTGTAAAATTCCGAATAATTCAGCTTGCAAAAAAAAAAAAAAAAACTCTATGGTACAAACTATGGGGAGATTTAATGAAACCCTTGGGGGAGGTGACCTCTAATATTTATTATTTTATTTAATAAAAAGTTAGAGGTCACCTTTATAAGTGGAATTCCAAAATCCGGAATGGCCATGTTCCTGAGCATTTTGGATTTCAGGACCCCTCAGTCCCCTACTGCCCTTTTGACATCGTGGGTAAAAACAGGTTTTCTTGTACGAGCAGTGCCAGGAACAAGGAAGTGGGAGAAAGGTTGTTCAGAGAGTAATACTATAAGAAGGTTATTCTTATTTTATTCTACGTGTCTCATTCTGAGCGGTGATTTTTATGTTACTTTAACCTTTAGATATATCTCATTTTTCTTTAAATTTGTGTTAAAAATGTCTTCCAAGGGTGTCAAACGTCCTCACAAGAGTGTATCAATCGCTGATAAAGTGGATATATTAAAGAAACTGGATGCAGGTACGTCTGTAAAAAGAATTTGCGCGGAGTTCGGCATTGGATCATCCACTGTGTATGATCTTTAAATAAATTTCTATAACATATCAACTTTTTAGTATGCAGCAAGTGAGACAGTAAAAGTTTTTTTTTAAAACTATTTAACAAGAAATATTAATTAGTTATATTTTCTTTCTTCATTTTCTTAATATTTTTTGTTCAATAGTTATAAAAAGTTGCACTTCGAAGATTAAAAATATTTTATATTGCACTTCAAAGATACTATATATTCTTATCTGTCATTATTTACAAGATCTATTTTTAAACAAATTTTTAAAAAGATATGTATATTAAGTCCACACATATATCAAATAATATTTGATTTAAACTTTGAAGATGACTTTTTACGCATGCTATATGAAGGTTCATAACAGTATTTAAATGCACATTATTGATTTGCTCATGTAAATCACACTAAATTTCATTAAAAAGTAATCTTAACTGAACGAGCAATAGAATATAAGTGAAATTTGTTAAATTATACTGTATAATAATAAAATTCTATCTTAAATTTATCTTATTATTATTAATCTATTAGACGGGACTATTTTGGTTAATTAATTTACCAACTATGCAAAAAATTCCAAAGCTGGAGATCAAATTTGGGACTGCCACTTAATGTGCAAGTGTTCTACAAGCGCAATTTTTCTCTATTTTGACTTTAGTCAGAATTTCAAGCCAGTAAATTAAACTATATAGATTTATGTATGCATTGTGTATTTAATGCATGTCACATGTATTTGTTGTATTTTAGGTTGTGAAGAATTTCAAGGAACTGAGCGAAGAAAAGATGAAAATTGAAGTAAGAATTTGTCTTGCATAAATAATATTCATTTTCAAACTTTTTAAGTGGAATTGGTTTAATTTTTTCAACAATGTTTACATGAAAGTTATGTACTTTTGCTCTGTTTGAAATAAATTTTCCTCTAATTTGTGTAATTATTATAAATAACTAATTTTTAGAAAGGATATAATCATCAGACATCATGTATCACTTAATTGCATTAAATTATGACAATTAAAACTATATTTAAATTTATTCTTGAATTAATTTTCTAATCTTTTAATACCTTAGTTAGCAAAATTTTATGTGGTTTTAAAAGAAATGGGGCAAAATTAGTCTTACTGTCAGAATGAAGCTGATATATACTTCATGTCAACCAACTGTCACTAGGCTTTGATTTTAGTATATGCTTTGGGCAACTCTTGCAACCAACTAATTTCATGCAACATAGTCTCCTTATTTTATTAACAAGTTAAAAGGTTTGGTAAAATATAAGTTATTTGGTTTTGGATACATTTTTAAATTTTGTCTGTGCTTTTAAAAATTTCCAGCTGATGATCAAGCTTTAAAAACAGAGCTCATTACTTTGATTACAGTTCGCCCCAGAAAAAGTTTGAGTATTTCTTCACAAAACAGTGATGTAGTTGAGGGGAACACAGGCTTCAGGTATATCCTTATATTTATTCTTGAGGGGTACACTCAAATGTGTTTTAGCATTATTAAATTTTCATTTTTCTATTTTGCATCAGAAAGGAAAAGAAAAAGGAGGGCATATTCATTTTTCTGGATCACTGAGAACTTTACACATTCATTTGCAGTGACTAGACATACTAGCCACCAACTTGTAACATTTATGCGGTTGATTGCAAAAATACAATAGTTCATTTTCTTATTGCTCTTTGCTAGATAGTAACGAGATTCTTACAATAGGATAAAGGGTGAAGTGTTATGCACATTTTTCACCAATGTGACAGATATTTTACTGGAAAGTAATTGATGTTTAATTAAATTACTCATCAAAAATAAATTGTGTAAAAATACCATATACTCCAAACCATAATACTCCATAACTGCTAACACTTCCATTTTTGCTGGAAGTTTACCGTTTTTCATGTTGATTTTCAGTATTCCTTTTTTTTTTATTCCATTTCTTCTGGTATTTCAAAAAAGTAATGTCTTCCGTTTTTGTAAATTTTTCGTTGAGTATTACACGTCAGCATTCCAATTTTGATCTTATGCCATCCCGTCCAAGAACAAATATTTTTCCTTTAGTACATATTTTATTTAAACTTACAATGCCACGAGACTAAAAATTTACTCTTATTTCAAATTAAAAATTTTGAACCATTTTTACCGTATATACCCTATTAAAGAAAAAAAATTATTGAAGAAGACGGGTTCAGATTCAAGTGAAAATGATATTAAATAACTAAAGTTGAGACAAAGAATGCTTTGACTAGGTTAAAATATGTACCCCTTGTGTGTTATGTTTGCCTTGTTAGTTTTCATAGCTAACAATAAAAACATGAATTATAAAACTTAGCATGTTCATACTTTTTTTTTTACTTTTCAGATGTTATGCTTAAAAACTATTTCTTATATAGAGGACTACTTTCTTCTTTCTCTAATGTATTTCAGTGGCGTATCTAACAGCTGGTGGCTGCCAGAGGCCCCGATTGCCACCAGAGGTTCCACCTTTAAAAACTTTTCAAAAGAAATATTAAATAATCACAAAATCAAAACAATACATTACGAGTAAAAACTTGATAATTAGGGATCAGTCTTCATATGCTTTGAAGTGGCTGTTTCCACTCTCTTCCTTGTTGTCCAGCCTCTAGGCCATACATGGGCAAACCCAAGCCCGCGGGTCGGATGTTGCCCACTACGGCATTTGATCCAGTAGAGGAACATTTCAAATTCCTATCGAAAACCCATATAAACCATTCAAAATCCCATATATACGGCTGTGACTTACTAATATCCTAATGTTTGGCCCGCAACTTTCCCAGGGTTGCTCATCCCTGCTCTAAGCCGGCCATAGTACTGTCCAGCAGTGTTTCCAGAAACTTTTACACATAAATCACAAAATGTTGATAAATATGGATTCACAAGAAATACCATCAACTTTTCCTAATGTAAAAATAACTTTTAAAATATTTTTAACTCTGCACTAGAGGTGGGGAAAACCATTATTTTCAAAGAACAGTTGTTCACTGTTCCCATTCTTTTTTAAAGAACAGTTCTTTTTTCTGTTCTTTTGAGAACAGGTTCTTAGATTTATGGTAGCTATATTATGACTATTTTATTAAATTTAAAAATGAAAATATACGTCTTAACATGTATTACACTTTAGTACAATTGTAAAACCCGCAGTGGTCTGGGCACTAAACTCTGTTCCCATAAGAACACGAAAATTGAAGCAGCATCCGGCTTAGTCAGTGCTTGGGAGGGTCAACTTCCTCTTGGCTCGACTGCTGTGGGACCGTGTACCCCAATGGGAGCTGGTGCACGTAAAATCAGTCGTGGCTTCAATGTCCTCCAAATTGTTAAATGATACCTCTGGGGGTGCCAATTTCAGGGGGTGGGTCCCTCCTCTGGAATTGGTTCAAAATTAAGGGACCCCAAGCTGAGTCAGACTTCCTTCCACTGGGGCTCACTGAAATGGAAGCAGCCCCTTCCGCCCATCGCCTGCCTATTAGAGGGATCTGGCACCGTCCCACGATTGCCAGAAGGCATTAGCAGCAACAACAACAATTGTAAAATGTTTTAAAAAAAACTTTGCAGCCAACATTCTGGCTTTCTTCAATCAAGTATATTAACAGTAATTTTTGGTAAAAATATTTTAATTATATTAACGTTCTATAATATACTGTTAAATGTGCATATCTTTTTAAAATCAAAATTTTTTCCGATGCTTTTTATTTACTTTTGTTATCCTTACTCATAGCATGTATGTAAAAATAAATGGAAAAACTGAAATTCTAGAGAGAATTATTTAGGCCAGGCTTAATTTTCGATTACTTACCTGAGTAATACAATATTGCTTACATTAGTAAACAATATTTGATTCTGAAAGCTCCTAAAATGACATAATATTCATAACTGTTATGTTACACATGTTAATCATAATTGATTAGACTTGTCAGTATTTTAATTAAATATAATGAAACACTATAGAAGAGCTAAAGAACTAGTATACTTCGTCTGTGTCGCTTTCATTAATTTAAAAGCCGTATTTAGTAAAAGACAATATTACAAAATCTTCATTTTTTAAACATTAATTTACTTGAACTGAATATAAATTTAAGTACAGTAATGGCTGATTCAATATACACGATATAGATATATAATTGTATATACTTCATACACAGCATGATAAACAATATTAGATTCACTTAAAAAATATAAATTACAAATTTTTGTTAATTTTTGACTGGATTAATTTATTTAGATAACTGTTATCATTATTTACAAGACATAAAAATGATCCAACCACAGAAGTGTTTATTCAACGATTCGATGAACAATATTAAAAGATGCTAATGCAATAGCTAAATCTAAATTAAGAGAAAAATCTATTCCAACGAAACACCAGTTTTGTTTTTGTTTTTTCTGCTTCAGCACTACTACAGCAGACTGCCGAAGCTGACATCTGCGATAAAATCCCCCCCCCCCCACCGCCTTTCCTAGTCTTATTCCCAGTCCACCCACACCATAAATTTCATGATAAAGCGAAAGTAACGCAACCGGAAGATATCATTTTCAATACCCCCACTCTGGAATACATTCGGGAAAGCTTTGATCCTATAGTCAAAGGCGTAACTCTTGGAGGAGCGGGAGAATTGTAGGACCGCTGGAGAGGGAGTACCCCCTTCAAGGCTGTGCCCAGGGGTCTGGTCCACCACACCCCTGAAATTTAAAATTTTGTTAACAAACTAATAAAGATGAAGTCTTTGTGAAAAATTAATTCAACCTTTCTTTCGTTTGGTACCCCTCTGAAATTTCTGTCCGTATAAATTTTTTTCTGGATACGGCTCTGCCCCCTTGTACCTGAGGAGGTGAATCAGGAAGTCTGCTCCCCCCCAATTTAAAATGTTTTTAACAAAATAATAATGATGAAATCGTTTTATGAAAAATTCACCCTTTTCTGCCGTTTGGCCCGCCTCTTTACCTTAAGAAAACATTTATTGTTCCAGGTCTAGCTCCAGAAGGTTATGGATGCGGCTGGAATAATAATAAAAAAAAACATTCCTTCTTTGGTTGCAACTACAAATAAAAATATACTAGCTGGAACCCGTCGAATTCGACGGTTGCTTTATTGACTGTAATATTCAACAATAAATGGGAACGATCAAGAATGTCACCAAGGTCTTGAACAAAACTAACAGGAAAAATCAAAGAGCGACGCAGACGGAATATGACTTGTGACAGAAAGTAAACAAAAGGTTTCACGCCAGTTCTTAGCAACTGTACAATGACGATGAAATGATTGAAATCTTTAAAATTTGTTTTTAACTATCTTTATTAAGTAAAAAAAAAGAATAGATATTAAATGACGAATGAGGAAATACAGTTACATATTCTAATTCAGCATTTCGTTGAAGATGATATTTTGGGTAAAGTCATCGACCACGAAACGTCCAGTTGAATTCTCTTAAATGATCTTGACTGCCACAGCATTCTTTGATCTAACCATTGAAAGAGTGACATACAACATTCCGTGAGAAAATACGGGCGCAGAAAGGTAAACGCCATAAGTATGAAGGGAAAATAGTGAAAAATTTCAGAATTCTGCAAGAGACTAAAAAAATGTAATCTGCTAAATGGCGATTGTGCGCTGCCTGCTTTATTTGCCTTTTCTCAAGCTACCCTCGATGGTAAAGATCCAGTATGAGACAGAAAACTGAAAAATTAAAGAAATAAAAGATAAATCGCTAACTAAAGAAGGAGTTTATAACTGCCGTCAATGTCGTTAACAAACCACAATGTATTTATATTGAGAAAAGTTTGAAAAAAATCTGAAACACTTTCATATTTTAAATACTCACTAAAATGCTGTATATTAAAAGCGTATCATAATCCCTGCGCCGTCCCTATTTTTCTTCCTTGTTTCATTAAATTGAAAAGCATATCATTATTCATAGCCGTGCCTTTACTTAGGAAGAAAAAAAATTTTCTTCCTTGTTGCACAAAACATTTCTTTGGAATCGAAATCTATAGCTGCTAAAACTGTTTTACAATCTTCGCCAAACATATTCCAACTATACTTCACCATTTTAAATACTGTTCAGAATGAGCATCATAATCCATGAGTGTGCTATATTTGTCTTTCTCGTTGCATAAAACAGATCTTTGGAATTAATATCTATATTAAATTTGCCTACTAAAGCTATTTTACAACCATCGCCAGGCATGGTTCGGTTTTTAAGTTTTTTTGCCGCAAACGTGGCGATCAATTATCAAAAATCGCAAACCTTGTCAGACTTATTCTCCCCTCCCCCTTTCCGCGTTATGTGGCAAACACATTTAAAAAGATTTCCAATGTGACAGTTCATCTCTACAAAACCTGTCTACAAATCATATCGACAGAATCGAGTAGACAAAGTCTGGGCATGAACAAAATAGCACCCTAGTGCTAAAAAGTGATAAAGCGCTAAAATAAAGAAGGCTTTTTATGACAGCAAAATCTATTTAATAAACCACAATGTTATTTCTATGGCGAAAAATTGCATATTTGAAGTTCCGCTACGGAGCTTACGCATATCAATCGTTTACGTAAGATCGTTTTTTAGAACAGCACATTTATTATCACTGCACACTGTTGCCACACAACATTTACAAACGGATGCAATTTTTAACAAATATTTTTCCAAATAAATCAAACCTTGCGGAGCTTACGCATAAAAATATCGTCTGCCAACAATGGGGTTAATAAACCACAATGTTATTTCTCTGACGAAAATAAAAATATCGTCTGCATTAATAAACCACAATGTTATTTCTACGGTGAAAATTTGCACGTTTGTCGTTCCGCCACGCCTAAACCGTTCGACTTTTTCTGATTTTCTCTTTTGATGGCACATCTAGGGGCCCAGACCTTTCTTCAGACACCTTAACCGAGTTTTTACACCCAGCCGTTCTCTCGATTCGGTTGTCGAAAGAAAAACATGTTTCAAAATAATATATAGATGTCTCGGGCTCCAGCTTACAAGATATGGCTTTGGTTCCAACGACAAACATTTTTAGCTCTAAAGTTTGGACTCGAACTCAAAATATTAAATAAATCCATTACATGGCTCCGAAAATCCAGATTAAATGGCTTCCGACCAGGGCCATACCAACAAAATAATTTCAGAGTCGGGGAGCATGGTATATCAAGATAAAAATTTCAGGATATATCCCCTACACCCAATTTCTGTCTAATTTAGCAAGATAATTTTTTATTATTGCACAAACACTTTGTTCATTTATACATCACTGCATTTCATACCTCTCACCATAGATGCCGGCAGAAGAATATTTCCCAGGGGGGGGCAAAGATTACTTCAACGTATAGTTACCATGTTCAAAAGAGCAAGGGAAAACACTGCATACAAAAATCCGGGGGGGGGGGGGGAATTGCCCCCTTTGCCCTATGCTGCCGGCGCCCATGCCCCTCACAATCCCCACACAGAAAAAAATTTCTGGCTACGTCCCTGTATAAATACACCATGTACATATAATGTAATAACTTCGGGGGAGTGGCGTCCGAACTCATAGGACCCCTCCCCTGTATAAGTACGGCCTTGCTTCTGACTCCAAGTCTGCAACTTTGACCCTAGCTCAAAACTTAATTGAAGTAAAAGAACAGGGAACAGATCAATAAAAAGAACACCTTTCACCAAAGAACACTTCATTTAACCTGCTCATCAAAAGAACGCCTTTTACTCCGTTCCTCGAAAAAACACCTAGCTCTCCGTTCTGCGAAAGAACGCTGAACTAGGTGTTCCAGCTGAACACCTCACCAGCCATGATCAAAGAACTGTTTCTTTTTCAGCCAATAGGAGAGGGCCACTCGGAACAGGTTCTTTTTCAGCCAATAACAGATGGATCAAGCGAAGGTGCGTTTTATATGGAGATAGTGTAATGCTTATATTATTGTTTGACGTTGATAAAATATTTTTTTTAGATTTGTTTGTGTTTCAGACTATTAAATTTTTTACTTTGATTGAAATTGAGTAGTTTGGCTGGAATAATAAAAATTGACGAATTGTTTTCCTGTGAGTGCATTTCGCATTGAACATATAAGAAAGTTTCTTATTCTTAACCCGAGTCCACTCTAAAATTATAGTAGGTTGGGTTAAAGTTCTATACCCCCCCCCCCCTCCAGATAATGATCTTTGTTATCATTATTTCTCAAAATAACTAAGATTCCACAATTAGAATTTCATAAAGCTAAAATTGTGAACTTCTGTCCCCACCATCAGATACGTAGCCAATGTGGGGGAGGGGGGGGGAAGGGGGTCTGGCTCCCCAGAATTTAAATTTTTCTTAGCAAAAAAATATTAATCATGACTTTCAATGAGAAATTTCACCTTTAAGGCATTTTCCAAAATTTCTCTTTTCAACACGCTTGCCTGCCATAAAATTTTGAAGCGTCAGACCTTAATGAACTGAGAACATGTTTTTGCAGTGATCACTGAACAGGGTGTTCCCGTTCTTTCTTGAGAACAGGTTCAAAAGAACAGGGTGTTCATTCTTTCCCCATCTCTACTCTGCACACATCAAATGCTTCACATGAAAGGTATTTATCTGTTTATAAAACATGTGAAGAACGATTTAAGAACAACAGGAAGGAACAATTAAACAGTTACGTTTTATTATATACAGGGTGAATCTGAGAAAGTGGCCAAAATTGTATGGGGCGATAGAACACATCTACAAGAGCAAATTTTGTCATAGAAAGTATGGGCGGAACACAAACAGGGAGCCGCTAGGTGGCATTGTAAATGATGTAAAAGGTTGGTCAAAACACAAGTGGTGAGAAATTAAAAAGTGGTTTTCTATTGGTATATTTAAAGAATTAACACAAGAATGAGAGGAGATACTTAGGAAACAATTTATTAACAGTAATGGAATTGATGTACCTGTCCAAAGAAATTGCTCAAAAGAGCATCCCGGGGGAGAATGTACACGAAGTGCATATCTGCCGTTTCATGGTTCGTATAACCAGCCATCCTCTCGGTGATCCATGAAAGAAAATGCCTTTGGATATGGCCCGACCAGTGGCATTGTGCATAGTGCACTGAACTGGAAGACAGAAGGTGCCTGGTTCGTAACCAGGTCGCATCTGCCGACCTAACTGCTCAGAAAGATCGTGGCATTTCTACCAATAAAATTGGAACGCTGGCTTCGGATGGAGCAGGCGTGATGATTGGCAAAAAAAAAAAAAAAAAAAAAAAAAGGTGTTGGTGCTCAGTTGCGGGCACACTCACCATTCTTAACACAGGTGCGTTGTGTTGCCCATAGGCTGTCATTAGCATCATCACAGGCTGCAAAGTAAATATTATCAATTGCAAATTTTCAGCAAACAGCAGATCACATTTATAAACACTTTTCTAATTCTGCTGTACGATACAATCGCTTGCAGGAAATAGAATTCGTGCTGGAAATAGATGCTTTATCACTAAAGCAACCAACTCCAATAAGATAGTTGTCTATCTTTCCCGCCATAGCTGCAATTAATAGGTGTTGGGAAGCAATTTTTGCTGAATTAGAGCAAGAAAAAGCCATTAAAAAAAATCAAGCTACCCCAGCAATATACAATGTAATAACAAAATTCTCATTTATTTATATTGTTAAATTGTTACTTGATGTTCATACTTGGAAAATTACGCAAAATGTTCCAAAAAGAAGGTTTGGATTTGTCAACTGTCCCAGCCATTATTAGAGTAGGGCAAAAAGTTGTTTGAAAGCTACGAAAACTAAGTATGGATCCCACTTAGAGCTTCTTTGATGAAGTACAAGCCAATAAAAAAAATGCATGTATTTACAGAGATATCCAGCCAGGGGTTTAGCCAGAAAGTTTTCATGGGGGGGGGGGTTACGACTACTGCAGCTCACATATATGCATACATGCTTGTGATAAGGGAGTAAAGAATATACATTTTGTATGGCAAAAAATTCCTCATGGGGGGGGGGGGGGTTACAACCCCCCCCCCTTGGTTATGCCCCTGTATCCAGCCAAAGGAAGCAACTTATCAGCATCAGAAATATCAGGGGTGGGAATTCTGTGCCATACCGCGCCAAAACTTAAAACCTGCACCATGCTGCTACAAAAGCGCTTTATCGTAGGATTCTGTGCCAAAAGAACAAACAGCTACTCTGCTCATTACAAACTGACTTTAAAAAAAGCGCCAACTTGCCGTACGTTATGTTTCCGTGCTCGCACAACCGACTCCTATTACGTCACTCTAAAAGAACGTAATTGGTCGAGAATGGACCAAGCAGAAAAGCAGAAGAACTGAGAAAAGAGAAAAAATGCCATTGATCATCATTTATGGCCAGCCCAGCACTGCACTCAAGATAAGGTACATCGTGTGAGAACTTTCGGCCAGCGGCAGGCTTGCTTCATTTTAGCGAACCACCAACCCCATGAATTCTGTTCTGTCCATGAAACTGGAAAATGTCGAAAGGTAAGAATATCGTCAGTATATTTACTTGATTTTAAGCATGTTTTTTAAAGATAAGACAAAATATTTTTTTCTTTCGTTTTCTTTATAAATTGTGCTGATATCCTAAAGATTGTTATGCTCTTAAGATTTTCCATTTTAGTTTTATTGCTTTTCATTATTTTCATAAGTTTTGTTTCCTTTTAATATTTTGATTTTTAAAATGTTAAAAATATATTTCCATTACGGGGTATCACAATAGTTTAGAAGCATGAAATAGAATCGAATAAATCTTGACATCGGAACATTTTGAGATCGAATTTTAAATCATCCTTAAAATTCTTCAGGCTTTAATTTTCTTTTAAATAACTATTAGCGCTAGGTTAATTTTAGCGCAGATCTAGAAAAAAAAAAGGCACCGATAAAATGCATAATAATTAACCCGCGGCAGTACGTGGGCTATTCTCGAAACACGCGCACCTGCCGGGCAAATCCGATAGAACCAAGTCCGATATTTATTTTTGTAGTGCAATTAAAGAAAAAATTACTTTTCTCTTATGAAATATTTGGTAAATTGACACAAAAACAATAAAGAAAAAGGAAGATTAATAATTATCAAGAAATGTTTAACCGTTATTCATAAGAATAGATAAAAACTGAAACTAACTTCTGTATGCATTTATTAAAAACGAAAGTACATAGTTAATCTAAAAAGTAGTATATCTTGCACTTTATGCACATTTATTTCTCTTAAACAAACTATGAAAACTATTGCGCCCGCGCCAGGTCAAATAGGCTTCAAACCCAGCTCGCGTTCTGCCGAGTCAGGTTCTTTTTTTCCATTTCATCCAGGGAAGGGAAAAAAAAAGTTGTTTGGAAGATTTTCGGGGAGGGTGAGTGAATGTTAGTATCTGGGCCGCCATTTTGTTTCTTTAACATAAAGCATTAATAAACTGGATTATTGCCTGTTTTTTTAAATATTTAAGTAATTACACTCTACACAGTCATGAAAGTTTTCCGCAGAATTCCCGGTTTTCTTTATTAAATTTTTGATACGAGGAAAGTTTTGATGAGTATGCATCCCGGTTTCAATCTTTTCCCATCCTTCTTGAAAAAATATATTTTGCTTTTATTATTCCTTCATTTAAACCTCAAGTGCTGTAAGAGTAAAAATTAACTTATATTTTAAGTTTAGTTGTAATTTTTTTTGTTTGGGGGGGGGGGGCATAATATAATACAAAAAAACAAGTAAAGAAAAATTATCAAAAGAGACCAGTTCAAATATGTATGAAAGTAATTAAAAAACTTTGTAAAAAACACACATAAGAAGTAATAGGTAAGAGGATACGCACGTTTCGTTCAAAAATTGTTTTGAACTTCATCAGTCCAAGCCCTTCGTCGTAAAGAACACAGGGAGCTGAAAAGAGATAAACAAGCAAGATGTTGCCACAAGGGGCAAAGAAAAGTCGAACAAAACCACGGAGAGGGGAGAAAAAAATTAAAATATGGGATAAAAAGGAAAGGAAAGAAGCACAAAAAATACAGAAATAAAAAGGAATAAATAAAATAATAATAATAATAATGGGAACACACGAGTACAAACACACACACAAAAAAGAGAAAACAGAAAAAAAAAAAAAATAGAACACATATTTTTTTTTTTAATCAATTAAAAACCACGAACAGGACAGCACAATATATATATATATATAATATATATATATATATATATATATATAAATATAATATATAAATATAATATATAAATATAATATATAAATATATATATATAAATATAATATATTATATTTATATATATATATTGTGCTGTCCTGTTCGTGGTTTTTAATTGATAAAAAAAAAAAAGTTTTTTTTTTTTTTTTTTTTTTTTTTTTGGTTCTGTTTTCTCTTTTTTGTGTGTGTTTGTACTCGTGTGTTCCCTTTATTATTATTATTATTTTTATTTTATTTATTCCTTTTTATTTCTGTATTTTTTGTGCTTCTTTCCTTTCCTTTTTATCCCATATTTTAATTTTTTTCTCCCCTCTCCGTGGTTTTGTTCAACTTTTCTTTGCCCCTTGTGGCAACATCTTGCTTGTTTATCTCTTTTCAGCTCCCTGTGTTCTTTACGACGAAGGGCTTGGACTGACGAAGTTCAAAACAATTTTTGAACGAAACGTGCGTATCCTCTTACCTATTACTTTTTATGCGTGTTTTTTACAAAGTTTTTTAATTACTTTATCGTTTAACACCAGTATTTTGAGTGATTTTTCAGATGTATGAAAGTGTTAAAGTAAATGTTAAAAGAAATACTTTGACTATGATATATAAAAACAAATAAGAAATAAACATAACATGTTCATATTTTTTGTTCTTTTAATATTATGCTTTTTTGTGTGTGTTACTCCTCACCAGTGGCGGATCCAGAAATTTTTTTTGGAGGGTCTAAATTTTTAAAAAAGCTTATTTCACCCAAAGAAAATGTACTATAAATCAAAATTTTAGTCTAAACCAATGTGCATGCTTTTGGGAGGGGGGCTAAGTTGTAAAATATGATCATTTCAGCAATTTAAAGTGTATAATAAAGCAGAATGTTACCCTGTAGCAATCTCTTTGGGGGGGCCTGAAGCCCCCTTACCCCACCCCTAGATCTGCTACTGCTCCTCACCTTACACATTTATGTATATATTTTTACATTATATATTTTTATATCGCCTAACATTATGTTTTTAGTATTAATATACTATTCTAAAAGGAAAGCTTACTTTACTGAATTTGTGATTTTTTAAAAGAAAATTGTTTCGTGCGTTATTTTCTGCTTTGTGTTCCAAACTTTACTTCGTGTGATTTCCTCTTTTTTTTTTTAAATTTTGCCACTCTAAGTAATATTTAACAACTGTTTACTTTTTTATTTTCTTAAATTTAATTAATTGTACTGAAAAGCATTCTATTGAGTTAATTGTTCCACTGTATAATTACACTTGTGGGTTTATAAAAAGGCGACATTGCTTGTTCATATGAAAATTGTAGTCTTTTATTATTTATACTGTATGTTACATTTTTAAATTGCAGTATAAAACATAGTTTTATTTAATGTGTTTATCTTTTGAATTATTGTTTACACATTTTATATTGAAAGCATATGCTTAATGTTGTTAATAGACCTTAGATTAGACACCTTAAGGCAGCATGAGAATTTTCACGTCAAATTGTAGGTTACTGCTTTTTGTAGTCCATGCATTCTTAAAGTCTATTTTTATTTTAGGGAGGTGTACCGTGTTTAACCCTGCTGTACTGGGGGAAATTGATGAGAATGGAGATCTAATTGGAAAATGGTGCTCTACTGGAACCAAACCCGAAGTAGCACATTGTAATGTTTGTAACTCTGTAATCAACTGTACGCAGCATGGGGTATCAGCAGTTAAGCGTCATGCTTCTGGTAAAAAACATAGAGTTGTGTTCCAAATTGCGTGATGGTTCTGGAGTTTTAAAGAAATGCCATCAGCAGAAACTTTCTATTGAGTCGTGGAGTAAAAATGTTGAAATTGCAAAGCAAAGCAATGTTAGTGCTGCAGAAACTGTGTTT
Source organism: Cheiracanthium punctorium (assembly GCA_038373885.1). Lineage (NCBI taxonomy): Eukaryota > Metazoa > Arthropoda > Arachnida > Araneae > Cheiracanthiidae > Cheiracanthium > Cheiracanthium punctorium. The sequence goes on along the minus strand of JAWZYV010001740.1, from coordinate 250,390 downwards.
GCATTTATGATTGCCGAAGAAAATATTCCATACTCATTTGCTGATGTAGCAACAGACATTTTTCCTAAAATATTTTCAGATTCTAGGATTGCAAAAGAATTTTCATGCAGTAGAAAAAAACTTTCTTAAATGATTTCTGACGGAATTGGACCTTATCTCAAGAATGAAATGATATTAGATATTCTAAAATCGGTTAAAACATCGTGGCAACATCATGAACAAAGGTTGCAGTCTGAACAAAATCTAAAAGAATCGAAAAAACGTGAAATTGAACTTGATACAGGCTTAAATGAACTGAAGGAAGAGGAAGCTGTCCTTAAAAAAAGGATTGAATCTACACAATCTTATATTGAAGCAAGCCGAAAGCACTATAGATGATGGGCTTAAAAAGAAATTGTTTGCTAGTGTTGAATGTGGCAAAATAAAGAATCTAATGAAAAGCTCACAGAATTAATGCAAATACTTAAAGAAAACAATACTAAGCAGCTTAATTATATAAATAGTAATGACGATAAAAAGAGAAGTCAAATAAATTTTTTTTTGCAAAAGTTATTCATTTTTCATTTATTTTTAATCTATAGTCTTCATTATTATTATTATTCTTGTGCTAAAAAATTACCTGCATCTTTGAATGTAGCATCTAATAATATATTAGGTTAAGGTAAGTTTATATTTTTCATTTTTAAATGCTTATTTTTTATTGAAGTGTGCTTCTTTCATCTTGAGTAATTTTTAAAACTCTCAAATTTACTAAAAGCTTGACTGTAGTAGAATATTTCTATCGATAGATTAAAAATGTAATTTGCTCCAATTTGTTGCTTCAGTGCTCCAAATCTTCGACTGTGCTGCTCCAAAAAACTGCTCCAAATCAGCCTTACCCAATTCCCACCCCTGGAAATATTCAGAAAAAATAAAAAATGAATATCTCGGTAAGATATTGGCGAACTTAACAGATAGATTTCCAGAAAAAGATACGAATATTCTCACCTGTTTAGATTAGATTATTTTTTTAATTCCAAAAAATATCAGACTTTGATATCAGATTTAGCAAATTATGGTAACGAAGAATTTGAAATGCTCCCCAAAACAGACGAGACGGTCATGTCTCGTCTGCTGACAAAGAAATAGCTCAGCATGATTTTAGTATGTTTAAACATACATGTTTTGTAATGAAGCACCTTTCATTTAAAGAAGTTTGCCTCAAGCTTGCATCAGATATATAAGATTTCTTTCTGGATTATTCCATATTAGCCAGCTGTGCTCTCATAATTTCTCTTAACAGTGTTTGTTGTGAACGAGCATTCAGCGTCCAAAACAGGATTAAAAACTGCTACAGAACTGCATTGAAAGGTGAAAATCTGTCTTATTTAATGACTCTAAGTTTAAATATCACACCATTAACAGAATTTCCTTTTGGAGAAAGCATTAAATATTTTGAAAGTGTAAAACAGAGAAAATATGTAGATAAAGAATAAAATGTTCATAATTTAATGCTATGTAAAATATTTTATTAACCTTTTACACGTCGCTATTAGTTTGAAGTCTAAAAAATAATGTTAGCTCAATAAAAGATTAAAATGCATTTATTTAAGCAATGGTACAAGAAATTAATAAAAAAAAATTTTTGGCTATGATTTCTGATATTTCCCATTCGGGAACATTGGCATGATTAGTTAACTTTTTTACTATGCTTATCGAATAATTAAAATTTACAATTCTTATGCTAGAATTTCATACGTGTGATTAAAAACATCTTATATATTTTAAAATGTAAGTAAAAAATAATAATTTCTTATCTATATATATATAAGAGGAGAGTTTGTTTGTTTGTTTGTTCGCTATACACGTCCAGACATTTCAATGGATCTGGACCAAATTTGGCATGCTGACTAAATAGGACAAGAGAAAGCTAATGCCGTAAAAATGAAATTAATCGGATTAATAGTTTTTGAGTTATTTTATGTTTTGTAAGGTTTTTGGCCATTTTTCTCGCATTTTATGTTATTGTGAGCTAAATTTCTGTCTGAATACTATATTTTTTATATCATCGGTAACTACAGAGTTTTCTTTTTCAAATACAATTTGTTACAAAATCATACTTACATTTGCCGATTTTTGGAAATTTTTTAAAGGAAATCCTGTTTCGAAGAAAATGTACTGCTTTTAAAAATATGCTATTTTAAAACTGTCGCATTGAAAAACCTAATGGGCAAAAACTTTCCATCTTTTTACAGCTGATTAAACATTTATTTCTCCCTCTTTTAAATTTTGAACCGTGCAGAAATGTTTATTAGATTTTTTTATGATTTTTTTTTTCTGAAAACATCGCAGGTTAAAATAACCTTCCGTGATTGAAGAAACAGCAAATTTCCCCCCTTTTGTCCTGTGTGAGGTGTGGTGTGTAAGTGGGGATGAAGGTTGCCAAGACAACTGACGTCGTTCTTTTCATATGGTTTACGTTCTCAAGGTCGTTCTAGCATTTAAAAGGAGAATCCGTTAGAAATAAACATGCGGGATTTATTTGAAATCGTTGCATTAGAAGTATGACTCCTGAAGAATTTGAAGATAGTATTTTACACGGATTATCAATTCCTCGAGAAGATAGTTACTAAATAATTAGAGCCTCATAAAATAGTTATAAATAAATTAAACTCACTGCGAACATTACATGTAAACAAACCTGGATTTTTAATAAAATAATTATAAAAACCTGGATTTTTAATTCATCTATCATTAAGTTCTTATCTACTGTATATATGCCCAGTGATTTGCTTCCAGTGATTCTTACTGGATTTAAAATAAAAAATAATTAGTTTATGAGGTGTGCAGGTATTGGTGATAAATGACTATTAAAACACAACAGGTAGAAGGAGAGAAACCTAGCCACGTTCAATTCTTGGGAACCTCTGTACGCTGGCAAGTCCACTGTTCATTTCCTTTTTTTTTTTCTTTTTTTTTTTTTCCTCGTTGCTGCGGGAAGCACCGTGTACCTTTTTTTTTATCATTGCAGCGGGAGGATTCACATTCCTTCGCTTTACAATCTCATACCGACGACTGGATTCTATTTGTTTTTAGTAGTTGCTTAGGTATTAGCGATAAGACTGTTAGAACACAGACAGGTAGAAGGGGAGAAGCCTAGCCACGTCCAATTCCCGGTAATCTCTGTAAGCTATCAGGTGCCTTGTTCTTTTTTTGTTGTTGTTGTTGCAGCGGGAAGTCCCATGTCCTTTTTTTATCATTGTAGCAGTAGGATTCACATGCAAGCCTAGCCACGTCTAATTCTCAGTAACCTCTGTACGCTATCAGGTGCCTACTTCATTTTTTTTTGTTGCAGTGGGAAATCCCATGTCTTTTTTTATCATTGAAGCATGAGGATTCACATTCCTTCCCTTTACAATCTATATATAAGGTCAAAGGGCATTTCCCTTCCATTGCACGGGCAACACTGGGCCATGCTGCTAGTGTTAAATAAAAAAAAGAGTATTATTGACATATTTCAGTTTTTGAAACTAACGGAAAAAAAAAAAAAAAAAAAAAGCACAAGTAATACACTACATGAGTACTAATTATGAAATAGCTATGGTTAACTAGAAAGAGTAGCTGTATAAAACCTTGATTAATATTTATATGAAATAAAATTTACTTTATCAAAATTGTTCTTAACTTTTTCTTCAATAACAATAATTTTTATGTTTACATCACTGTCCATGGTTTGAAGGAAAACAGTGTTCATGCAATCGTTTTTCACATTCAAAACACATTTTTCTTGTATTTATTTTGGCAAACTACGCAGTGTCCTTGGGCTAATGGTACTAATGGGTATCTGACTGCCTTGCAGATTGTATTAGGTGAGCTCGCGGCCCTGGAATGGAATGGATCTCGGGTTTCATTCGAAGCAAACTCAATGTTACATCTCTTCAAAAATTCAGGTGTGACAGGTCTGATGATGTGTTATGATGCGATTCAGTATGTAAAATCCATCCTGCAACAACTGCCATATTGAGTGCATTGTTGAATAAGTTAGAGTACCACTTTTTGCTGCGGAACATTGGTCGGTAACTTCAGAGAAGTCGATCTAATAAATCTACTCCACCCATGCCTTCATTATAATATTTTACAAGATGTGGCTGCGAGACATCCACTTTCTGCCTTGGCAACTAAATCTTTTTGCCTTACCCATAGGTTCATGAGTATTGTAGTTCTATGCGACAGTGACTACAAAACTATCGTTTATCTACAAAACATAAAAATTTTTCCATCACACTGGTAATCGAACTCGCCCCTCTCACATTTTGACATTTGTTTTGATGGTTTCAGAGGGCATTATCCTGTTCTGGTATCCCGTATTGTACCAGTTGCTTTAAAATCTTTGTCAGATAAATCCACTATAAGCTTATACAATGTAAAAAAGACAGAAAAAAATTTCGTGTTTTTTTATTTTTATTTTCAATATGCGACAAAAATTCCCAAACAACTCTCGATCAGAGGGGAATATTGCTTGTGTCAGAGCTTTTACCACTGTAAATTTCCATGGCGTATGGGTTACCATTATCAGAACAAAGCATCCAAATTTTGAAACCGAAGCATATAAGTTTACCCTTTATGAACATCTTCGCCGAATGATAGCCATAATATGGGACCATGGATTCATCAATGCTTAGTTTAGTATGAAAGAATCCAAACTGGCGAAGATTTTTTGCTAGCTCTTCATAAAAGGGCCATTTTATTGCCTGATTTCAAATCACTTGATGATGTGAAAATACTTTATTTTCCTAAAGTGAGCTCTTGACATCACTGAAGGAACAATTGGGACTGACAAATCTTCTTATGTGCTCCAATACAAATCCTCACCTGGAACAGGGTTGGGGGGAGTGAAGGAGTATAGACACGTTATAAGAGGGATACAAAGGGTCTTTGTTCTGTTTCTGAACACACTATCAGAAAAACTAAAGTTGTTAGGTTTTTCACCATTATGGATTATAGAAGTATGGAGCAATGTAAATTACCCAAGAAGTATAGCGAATCATGCCAATGTTCCCAAACGGGAACAACAACATTTGATGTATCATAATAAATGCAATTTTATTGTAAACTATTACTTATCGTATTTGCTCATTAATATAGTCCTCATATCGTAAATCTCGAATTTTATAGCTTTTGCGCCTTTTACAAATTGTATGTAAAATGTTTTATAAACACTTGTGAAAATAGTCAAAAAACGTATTTTTCATGAATTTTCGTAAGCGACAGTAATTATAAAATAGATTAGGTTTTTTCACCAATAAATTAAGTAACTTTTTAAATATAAATATTATTTTTTGTAAGTGCATAAAAGTAAAACTTTTTTTTAAAAGAAATTTCAAAGTTGATGTTCCCATTTGGGAACATTTGCATGTAAAAGGTTAAAAATGCTAAATTCAATATAATTATTCTTAAGTAGTTAACAGGACTTTGAAATTTCATTGTGTATGGGGTAACTGAAAATGTGCATTTTATGCACAAATACAATTTTATAATTTTTTTATTTCCTTCTTTTTCTGTTGATTTTTCATCACTTTTTTAGCATTTGTATTTGAAAAAATTATGCTACTCATGTCTGTAATCTAGTTTATATTAATCGTACATTGTGGAGAAATCAATATGTATTCAAAAAGTAATAACTTTTTTTTTTAATCTAAGAAAGAGAAAAAGGAACACCTTTATTTTCTCTTTCTTAGATTAAAAAAAAAAAATAGTGTTTTGACTGTAACTCGCAGTTTTCAAAAATTGACTCTCTCTTTTATTGGCTGCGAGTCATCAGGACTCGCAGATTCTGAAGTCTAGCGCGAGCCATGGATCTAAGCACTGCAAATGCAGTACATAACACTTTGCGCTGTAGTTTTACCCTGCATTCCGGTGAAAACCGTTGTGTGATAGCATTTTTCTTGAAACCCTACTTTTTCCAACATAGTTTGAAAAAGTCTGGCATGCAACGCAAACTCTGGGAAATCGGCCAATGAGAGCCCTGACGGATATACACATTTCAATTCAAGATGGCTACTCCCACAACAACTGCTGTGTCGACGTCTGAAATTGAAGCTGATTTCATAAATGAGCTTGCTTCAAAAAGTCATTTATGGGACATTAAAAGCCCTAATTATGCTAAGAGAACTTTAAAAACAGTAGCTTATGAGGAAATAAGCCTGCTCTTGGCAGATAGATGGCCTAGCCATGCCACCTTGTTTCCCCAGGATAAGTACTTCAAATTTTAAAAAATGAAACCTTTTTATTGCCTTTTTAAAAAATATTAGTACGAAATAAGAAAGTTATAATAAAATTTTATTGCATATAAAGGAATAGCTAATATGGTTGTAGATAATCTCCTATGTATCTTGTTTAAAGTTTAAGTGTGATGAAATTTATCGCCAAATCGCCATGGCATAACCAAACATAAACAGACCGCTTACTTTTTAGTGCTGATCACCTCAAGTTATGTCTCTTAAATAATTTTATTTAAATGCTTTCCTTAATACTTTTGGTCTTTTGTTACCGCTTTATAAAATGTAAATATATTAAAAAAATAGCATGTTTTGTGAACTTCTATATATTTTTTAGAAAGGTGTATTTGGAATTTTAAAAGTAGATAAGGTTTTTCGTACCGTAATTTCCGGCTTATAATCAATCCGCGGATTATCTACTAAAAAAGATGAAAATTTATCCAGTGCGTATTATGCATCGCTGCGTACTATCTACTGAAATTTTTTCTGAAGCCTTCAGATTTTACAATAAAAAACTTATTTATAAAAACAAAATAAAAGTTCATTTCTTTTTTTCCAGTATATTTAGACTCTGAAAAAGATTTAAGTCTGTTAATCAATTACATGACACTAGATGCCACTGCAGTCGTTCAGTAGATTTCTTGAAGATTGGGGAAAAACAGGGACCTTTGAGGGTCATACGTCATAGCTTCCTGAAACGACCTCGGATTGGTCTCTCTGCTCTAAATGAATAGTCTGTGAAATGGGGAAATTTCGTCAAAAAAATTTGCATCACTACTTCATATTAAGGTACGTGATGATCACCGCTTAAAAGATTCATATAGAGCAAGAGCCCGCGGCTGCCAGACCTGACCTTCGTCATAGTATAAAAGCTGAAACTTTCTCTGCGTATATTCCCCAATAGAGGTAGGAACAATCGGCCACTATAAAGTTTGGATGATCATGGCTTTGGCAGGTAACAGGTGGCAAAGGTGTATAAAACTGCAGAAAATTTTCGTCATTTCAATTTTCGTCATTTCAAATTTTTGTCATTCATTTTTTCGTCAAATTTTCGTCATTTTCGACGTAATTCTATTACGAGCGCGCTGCAGCATCGTAAGAAAGTTCAGAAGTAGCAGTATAAAATGTGCTTGACACTTTGTAACAGCTTGACGTACATCGTCGCGGGAGTTTACGAACACAACATTTTTCCATGACTGAGATTGTCTGGCTGGGGTTTGCCACGATGGAAAAGTGTCTGGCAAGGGATAAAGTGATTTCTAGTATTGCGAAGAAGAACATATAAAAAAATGAAGCTTTATAAAATGACGAAAATATTCTGTAATTTTATACACCTTTGCCACCTGTTACCTGCCAAAGCCACGGTCATCCAAACTTTATAGTGGCCGATTGTTCCTACCTCTGTTGGGGGGTATGCGCAGAGAAAGTTTCAGCTTTTATACTATGACGAAGGTCTGGCGGTCGCTGGCTCTTAGACTAATACGAAAGTTGTAGAAATGTCGAAAAAACGCATTAGCTATTCAGCTGATTTTAAACTGAAAGTAATCAGTAAAGCTGAAGAATTTGGAAATAGGGAGGCTGGACGACTATTTCAAGTCGATGAATCCAACGTTCACTTATGGAGAAAATCTAAAGAGAAGTTAGAAAATCCGAGGAACAAAAAATGTAAAAGTTTTCGGTTTAGCCAGCCAAAATGGCCTGAATTAGAAGATGTGTTACTTCGCTGGATTACAGAAGAAAGAAGAAAAGGGAATCCTGTATCTACAGTTAAAATAAGAATTAAGGCTAAATTAATTGCTGAAGAAATGCAGATTAGAGGTTTCGATGGTGGCCCCACGTGGTGCTACCGGTTCATGACATTGCACCACTGTTGGACAGAATCATGGAATCGCACCACTGTTGGACAGAAACTGCCGACTGACTGGGAGATGAAAAAAGATGAGTTTTTACTTTACACCAAAGAAGTAATACAGAAAAGAAATTCAGTTCTGCAGAAATATTTAACACGGATGAAGTTCCCATGTGCTTTGATTCTCCCCCAAACAGAACTGTTGACACTGCTGGGACTTTGTCCGTTGCAATAAATACTACTGGAAATGAAAAAATTCGTTCACTGTAGTATTAACCTGTTCTGCAAGTGGAGAAAAATTGCCCCCGATGGTTATCTTCAAACGAAAAACCATTCCTAAAGAAAATTTTCCCCGTGGAATAGAAATAAGATGCAATGAGAAAGGTTGGATGAACCAGGACATTATGATCTCCTGGCTCGATTCGGTTTGGAAAAAAAGGAGGTTTTTCTCTATTTAAATCTCGTGCGCTATTGATTTTGGATTCGATGAAGGCTCATCTGAAAGACGATGTTAAAGTAGCCTGCAGAACATCAGGCGCAATCCTTTCAGTGATACCGGGAGGACTAATAAAAATACTGCAACCCCTGGATGTTGGCATCAACAAGTCTTTCAAATCGAAGATAAGAAACTCATGGGGGAAATGGATGGGAGAGGACGTTCATGAGTATACGAAGAGTGGAAAATTGCGAGGTGTATCGTATGCAGACGTAGCCCACTGGGTAAAAACTGCATGGGATGAAATCTCTGTTTGTACTATAAAAATGCATTTTAAAAATGTGGACTGTTAGAAGAAAATTTTGAATCGACCACTGAACTGAACGACGATTCTGATAACTCCTTGGAATTGAATGATGATTTGCTTTTGGGTTTTCCAGATTCAGATGATTCCAATTTTTAGTTTCTTTTTTTAATTACTTGTAAATATTAAGCGGTAGGTCTCAATTCAATTTTGTTTTTCTTATAATAATGTCACTTGACTAAATAATTACGATGTTACAAAATATGCGATAAGTATTCTGCATGCTACCATACATTTTGTTTTGTTTGTTCCGAAAGAAATGTTCGCTTTCTTATATTTGATTGATTTCATAATACAGTTCTTAGGGCTTACAGGTAGAATGCCTAGCTTAAAAATTGTGTATCAATTGTGATTTAAATCGAAAAATGACCGTCAAAGTATGTTTGATAATTCTCATTCATAACAATAGATTTTTAGTAGGAAATGTTTTGCAGTAAGCCGATTCTAATAGTAATACTGTGGTTTTACTATACATAGAAAATAATTACCAATTTCGGTCAAAGCATCGCCATACTATCCGCGGATAATCTACCGCTGCGGATTATCTAAAGAAATATTTTTTTTCTACTTGAAAAAAAGCACCTGCGGATTATCTATCGCTGTGGATTATAAGCCGGAAATTACGGTATATTTGTTATATAATGAAAATCATTTTGGTTGTAAAATTAGTGTTAAAGCAAATGTCAGGCTTATTTTAAGTTTCTAGCAATAATAAAATAACAAACTAGATAAATAAATTTGTTTTACTTGATCAAAACTTACAATAGGACTTTTTATAATTGAACTCTTTTTTTTTTTTTTTTTTTTTTTTTTTTTAATGAAACATAAAAGATGCTGCAGTATGTAGTAGCATTCATTTTACCTTGTTTACTATGTGTTTGATAAACAGTCGTATAACAGTTTTGTATTAAAAAAAAAATGCACCATTAAAAACATCTCTTAAAAACAGCAGAACAACATTAAGCTTGTTCTGCTTAATTGCCTTGATGTGGTTATGTGCTTCATACATTTGTGATTTTAAATGAAGTGAAATTTGGATAATTTGAACTTTAAGTCAGAAGTCTGGATTATTCGAATTATTTAATCAGGCCCAAGAAATCTTTTTAATAAATCTCTTCTCTTTGAGAAAATATACGTAATTTGAATTTCTGTACTGTGTGCTTCGAACTTTTTCTCTGGTCTCTTCAACTTCCAACAAGGCACTGAGGGAGTAATTTTATCATAACTTGTTTATTTGCACTAATATTTTTTTAAAATGCATAAAAGGTTAAATTTATAAAAATTTGAAGTAGTATTTACCTTGGTGAATCATATCATGAAGAGAGCAAGGTGTCTGACTTGATAGCAGAAAAGAGCAGAAAAGACATCCGACTCCACAGCATTTTTCATTTCATCGTCGGATTCAAAGAGCTTGCCACTTAGCTTACCCTTCATGCCCAGGAGCTAGTGGTAGTCGGACAGCACCGTCTAAGCTGCACGGCGGGTGATCCAACGAAACTGTCGAATTATCTTTTGTGTGTCACCAGCAGTATCAGGCCGAGCATTGTCGTGGAGCAACACAATTCTTTTACTGAGCGAGCATCCCTCTACATTTGTTTTGAATTGCACACTGTAGTTTTTTTCGCCGTAGTCGAGGTAATCGTCTTCGGTGGGAAGTTTGTATGAAGAAGGTATAGAAAAGCTGGTAACCCGCTACAACAAGTGTTTGAACATTGGCGAAAACAATGTAGAAAAATAATTTAAGGTATTCTCTTTCATGTAAAAATAAAATTGGCTTGAAAAAAATTTTTTTACTAATTTTTTTTTCATAATGGAACTTACTTTCTGGATACGCCTCGTAGTATATAAAATCCCCATGTGCAAAAATCCCCTATCTGTCTAATTTTGCTACTTCGCAAAAATAGAGAGTAATAATTAGTATTTGTCGCAGAAAGAGTGATAGCATCACCAAGTTGACAACTCTGCACCATTCGCTTAGCAAACCTGTGGGTCCAATATGTAAATATTTTAAATGCTAATGTCTCATTATTAAATCCGAAAATTTGTTTTTTGCAGGTGAAATTATCAGAAATTTTGATTCAAAACTCAAGCTGCAATGCTTTAGACGACCTCCCACTCTGAGAACCCCGTCATCCCCCAAAAACGGTTTTAAAAATTTAAATTTACTTTTAACACAGACGGTGGCTTCTGGATCCAGGCTAATGCAATAGTTGAAACGGACCACAGGAATACTCTGTCAACAGTCACATGTAATGCAGAAAGCAGCTTATTCACAAGCTTAGCAAGAACACAAGCGTTGAATTCCAACCTTGGTATGGAGATAGTCTTGATGGGAGCAAAGTGAAACTTGCTGCACACTAATCTCGTGGAAATGTTGTCAGCTGAGACGCACTGCAAATAAATTGGACGTCCATAAGCAAGAGAACTGGAATCTGAAAATTTGTGGGGAAAAATTTGTCCATCACAGCCCACGTATCTAGGAATTTGAATATTCTCTATGGCTGTAAGCGATGAAATAAACCTTTTCCATTTGCTGATTGCATTATCCGGCAAGGTGTCATTCCAATTCACCTTAAGTGTCCACAAGCTTTGCATAAAAATTTTTGCTTTGGTTGTTACTGGCCCAATTAAACCAATGGGATCAAAAATTTGAGCTATTGATGATAAAATACTAATTTTTGTATAGGAATCACTAAACTTAAGAGAAACCTTAAAAGAAAAGGTGTCTGATATCTGTTCTAAAGCATGCCTAAGGCTTTAGTAGACTTCTGTTGTGTTTTCACTGTTACTTTATACTTTAAATTATTTTTTTTTCCAGTGATTAGTTTATATAACCTTTACCCAGGATGCTTTTTCTAAATTTAGATTCTTTCCAGATAAAATTTTAAATAAATACTAAGTATTTAAATGGTTAAAAACACATTAAAATCCGACAGGTAGGTTTCAGTGGCGGCCACCACCTTCCTCAGCCTTAGCTTCAAAATGCTCTGCTCTCTTCCTCAGAACTTTCCGTCCCGGATCGATTTGCGCTTGCGTCATGTCGTTTACAGCGCCATCTGTGGTTATAATCTGTAATGCTTGCATGTTGAGGGCATAGTAGTTATTTTTGTAATTGGCGAGTTTTTGGCTACTGTTAAAATTGATTTCTATGGGGCGTTCTTGGGCTATTTTAGAAAGGGCACTACTGGGTTTATTGAATTTAATATCATTGTGGTGTTCCTTTTTTCTGTCTTTAATTTTTCTTTTAGTCATACCAATGTAGCATCCTGATTTACTTGAATTATTATATGTAAGTTTATTTTGTAAGTGCCGGCGGTTTCATTAGGGTCAATAGGGTCTTTATCACTGCGAATACGTTTGAAAATAGTTTGATTAGGTTTTATTGGTATTTTGATGTTTTTCTTAGCGGCTTCATTTGTTATTTTCAATGCGGCTCCCCTGCAGTAAGGAATGGCATTGGTAAATTTCTGTTTCGTGTTTTGATGGTTGTTAATTTGTTCCAGTTTTTTGATTCGCTTTTTAAAAAGGTTTTTGATGAGAGATTTTGGGTAACCTGCATTTTTACATTGGGTTTTAATAAATTGTAATTCATTATTGAGGAGGTTTTTGTCGGAGCATACTGTAATGGCATGATTGACATAAGAGTGGACGGTGGCAATTTTAAATTTGTAGGGAGTTTTTGAATTAAAATTTACTATTTCATTATTATTGGTGGCCTTTGTGAAAACGGTGGTATGGATATTATTCTTCATATCTCTATTGATTTTAACACCAAGGAAATTTATGGTAGCATTTTCTTCTATTTACATGGTGAATTGGATGTTTTGGTCTATTGCATTGATTTCTTTGAGTATATTTTCGGTTTCATTTTTATTAACTATTGCAAAAACATCGTCGACATAGCGAAACCATGTGTTTATGTGGTTAGATAGTTTATCAAAGATGACCATCTCCACTAGCCACATTTTCAAATCGGCAATGACACCTGAGATCGGCGACCCCATAGGTACGCCTTTCTTTTGTGTGTAAAATTTTTGATTAAATTGAAAGTATGAATTATTAAGAATAAGGTCAAGTGCACTATTTATTGTAGAAGAGGTAGAATTATTGCCAATGTTGGAGGTGATTTACTTATTGATTATTGAATTCATTTCTTGAAGATCGATGGAGGGGTAAAGGTTGGTGACGCCAAAACTAACGAATCATTCCTGGGCGTTAATTATGTCTGTAAGGCGTTGAATAAAATCTTCTGTTGAGGAAAGAGTATTGTTATTGTGAGGTAGGAGTTCTTGCAGGATAGGTTTGATATTTCTCAAGGTCATATGTTGGTCCTTCATATTTACTTACTATGGGACTTAAAGAGGGAGGGGTTTCTTTATATTTTGCAAAAATTCTTGGAGCTATGGTGACAAAATTAGTTAAAGTGGGTTGTTTATTCGCAGGCCAGGTTCCATTTTTAATTCATTCTTTCTTTATATTTTAACCACAAAAGAAAGGCGTACCTATGGGGTCGCCGATCTCAGGTGTCATTGCCGATTTGAAAATGCAGCTAGTGGAGAGGGTCATCTTTGATAAACTATCTAACCACATAAACATATGGTTTTGCTATGTGGACGATGTTTTTCAATAGTTAATAAAAATGAAACCGAAAATATACTCAAAGGAATCAGTGCAATAGACCAAAACATCCAATTCACCATGAAAATAGAAGAAAATGCTACCATAAATTTCCTTGACGTTAAAATCAATAGAGATATGAAGAATAATATCCATACTACTGTTTTCAGAAAGGCCACCAATAATAATGAAATAGTAAATTTTAATTCAAAAACTCTCTACAAATTTAAAATTGCTGCCATCCGCTCTTATGTCAATCGTGCCATTACAGTATGCTCCGACGAAAACCTCCTCAATAATGAATTACAATTTATTAAAACCCAATGTAAAAACGCAGGTTACCCAAAATCCCTCATCAAAAACCTTTTTCAGGCATGAAAATCTTCCGCTTTTCGGCGGATTTCTACTTTTTTTGTTTTTTTTTTGGAAGACCTCCGCTTTCCGAGAATGTTTTAAAACCTTTCCGCTTTTTCAAAAAAAAAAAAAAAAAAAAAAAAAAAAACAGTGATTACCGAACCTAAAGCAAAACATAGCGGACATAGCAGAGTAACAAGAGGACGATAATGCGCGCCTGGGATGTACGTTTTCACTGCATCTCGCACTGCGCCTAGACTAAAGTCAGCTAGAGTGCAATGTTACTGATTTCCTGAGTTGGTAAATTCAAAACTTAGTTCAGAGGGGCAAATTCTTATTTTAGATCTTCGATGTTTCGAAAGGCATCTGATACATAATTATGTACTTGGCGAACTACTACACTACAATAATTATCTATCGAGACCTTTCGCCACTGGAAAACCGTTGTCGGTGAGCTATTGTTACTCGCGACGTGTTTTTATTGCTGTTTTGCGCACTTGATGAATCTATAAATTTTTTTCACGGACACGTACCAGCTTAACTGATACTTCTATTGTGGATTATTGAGAAAATGGCAGATTTATCGAATATATTAGAAAACATGGATTGAAAACGAAATTTTTGTGGTCATTTGGATCCAAAAGTTTGCTTGGTTTCGGAAAAATCGTCGTCCGAACGAGAACTTCCAGACATTTTATGAATGCTAAACTGGAATTTTTGTTTAAATAAAGCAAACTGACGGTCTACACGACAAATAAAGCTTGTATAAAAGTGCAGCTTTTAGTAATGGTATTTAAAATATAAATCTTGTTGTATTCCTTTATGTCTTCAACATGCAAAGGAAGTAAAATAATTTATGGTAGTTTAAATATACTTTTCTTAAATAAATTATTAATAATAATTCCAATAAATAAATACTTCGATATTTATGGCTATTAAAACGTACACGTCTTAATTTTATGCTGAATAAAAGAATAATGCTTTTTACTTCCTTGTACGTAGTATAAGGAAGTAATGTGATCCCGAAAAATTTTGGGGGCCAAATTTCGACAAAAAAACCGATTTTGACTACCTCTAAATTTAATTAAAAAAATTTTTTCGATGCATCTCATCGTAGGCTAGCATGCACGATCATATTAACGCGTCTGCAACTCATTTTGACCAGCGGCGAGTCTACTGTGGCCAGTTTTTCCATGCCGTCTGTACGTACGTACGTACGTATGTACGTACGTATGTACGTACGTACGTATGTATGTAACTCGCATATCTCAAAAACTATTGGTCGTAGAATGTTGAGATTTGATATTTAGGATTGTTCTATGATCTAGTTGTGCACCTCCCCTCTTGGTGGCAATCGAATGGATAGTTTATGTACAGGACCGCCCAAAAGATTCGAAATACATTACGCTCTATGGGCCGAAATTCATTAAACTCGCCTAACTCAAAAGCTATTAGGCGTAGAATGTCGAAACTTCATATTTTGGATAGTTGTAACATCTAGTAGTGCACCTCCCCTTTTGGTTCAATTCGACTGGATAGTTTATCTACAGGACTGCCCAAAACATTCGAAATACATTACGCTCAATGGGCCGAAATTCATTAAACTCGCATATCTCAAAAACTGTTAGGCGTACAATGTTGAAACTTTATATTTAGGATTGTTGTAACATCTAGTTGTGCACCTCCCCTTTTGGTTCCATTCGACTGAATAGTTTATCTACAGGACCGCCCAAAAGATTCGAAATACATTACGCTCTAAGGGCCGAAATTCATCAAAGCGTTTTTTAGAGGTATTGGGCTATTTCAAACGACTCAGAAGTGATATATGCTGTAAAGAGTTAGAAAATGAATTTCTCCATTAAAAAAAGTGTCTTTATCATTTATAGTTCTGCTACAGGAACACTCAAAAGATTTCCAATACATTACGGTCAATGGCAATTTTAGGGGCATTAATCCATTTCAAGCACAATACCGTCCTACCACATAAGTTAGGTAATGGTCCTATCACGGTCACGTGCCTCCCTCAAGAACTATGCCAAAAGTCGCCAAGCTTGGCGACTTTTGGTGTACGTGTGTGCATATTTAACTCTCAAATCTCAAAAACTATTATGAAATTTCATATATAAGAATGTTGTAACATCTAGTTGTGCATCTCGATTTTTGGTTCCAATCTACTGGAGAGTTTATTTACAGGACCACCGGAAAGAATTTCAGTACTTTAATGTCTATGGACATCTTCAATATAATACTACTGTAGATGGTCATTGTTTGGTACATGCCCAAAATCTCGCCGTCTGTCCTCGACCTTGGCGAGTTTTGGCGAAATATCGTCAAATTTGGCGATAGTCAGTCATTTGGTCCATGCCCAAAGTATCGCCATTTGTCATCGTTCTAGGCGAGTTTTGGCGAAATATCGCCAAATTTGGCGATAATCTGTCATTGTTTGGTTCATGCTTAAAATCTCGCCAAATGTCGTCGACATTGACGAGTTTCGCCGAAATATCGCCAAATTTGGCGCCAAAAATTATTTCGTATTTTGTATAACTCTAAAACTAACCCGTAGATTTTTTAACTTTTGTATTTAGAACTATTGTAATATCTAACTGTTTTCAATATCTTTTTTGACAGCAATCGACTGAGAATTTGTCATCGTTCTTGGCGAGTTTTGGCGAAATATCGCCAAATTTGGCGATAATCTGTCATTGTTTGGTTCATGCTTAAAATCTCGCCAAATGTCGTCGACATTGACGAGTTTCGCCGAAATATCGCCAAATTTGGCGCCAAAAATTATTTCGTATTTTGTATAACTCTAAAACTAACCCGTAGATTTTTTAACTTTTGTATTTAGAACTATTGTAATATCTAACTGTTTTCAATATCTTTTTTGACAGTAATCGACTGAGAATTTATTTACAGGGTGAGCCAAATGACTTCTGATACATTGAGGTGTATGGATGCATTCAATTCATTGAAAGTCTGTGGTCAATGACTACTTTGGCTATCCCCAAAATCTCTCAGACTATCTCAAGTTTGTCGGCTTTTGGTGAAATATCGCCAAATAAAGTGTCAGAAGGAAATCTTTCAAACTGAACTCAGATTGGCGATATCGAAATATTTGGCTGGAAATCGCTAAACCTTACTATTATTGATATTTTATCTCTTTGAAACAAATAAATTTAGAGGAAGTGCGTCGAAAATATTTTTGATCTAATGGACGTGCAAGGAAGTCATGTGTTGGACACATCAGATTTTTTTTAAATGTGAGTTAATGTTAAAAAATCCGTAAGAAAAAGAAAACCAAAAATTTCAGAGTTTTTTTTTTAAACAGTTACGCGGATTTTACTAAAAATATGTACCGTAACTTCGTGAAAAGTTAACTAATGGTAAGACCACGGACGGATTAAAGGGATTGGGGGGGGGGGGAGCGATTACTCCTCCGCTACAGGAAAAAGAAATTCTCTTTTACTTCCATAAACTAGACAAATTTCAACTAACCGACCATAAAATTGCATTAATCCGTCCTTAGGCAAGACGTATCGCCTCCTTAAATAAATAAAAAGATTACTTTTATTAATCATTTATGAAAATGTACATAACCAAGCAAAAAAAGAAAAGAAAAGATCATTACTAATTTTCATGGGTCAATCCACATAATACTTAATTTTAAACAACATTCAATTGATTCTCTCTCTGGGTTAAAAGTTAACGAAATATGAAATTTAAAAATGCTCTTTATTAAAAATTCGCGTTCGCAATTGGAAAAAAAAAAAGAAGAAAGAAATTGAGGCAACTAGGTGACACAAGTCATGTTTTAACGTCTCAGCAGAATTCGCTCTCTTGCTTTATTAGCCAACTCGCTGAGTGAAGACAAAACAATAACAACCTTCTCGATGTTGACGCGGCGTCGGTACCTCGGTTTGTGAAGGCCCGTTTTCCCCCGTATTACATAAATTATTATTTTTTTTAAAGCACATTCAAAATTTGGTTCTTCTGCATATCGGACGGAAATATTTCTAAAAATGTTTCACGAAGCTTGTCCGCACCTGTAACTACGTCGATGCTTTAAATGACATAATGGGGGGGGGGGTTCAAATGCTCCCTGCATGCTGACGTGCCGTCACTTCAAGTGCATCTATGTGCTTTATTTTCTACAGAAATAAATTTGTTAGCATCGGCTTCACTGGAGCTTGCGTGCTAACTACAGATCAAAAAGCAAGATCAATATACTAAATTTTTTTGCAAAAGAAATTTATTTCAGCCAGATAGTCCGTGTCCTGGAAAAAAATCCCTTTTTGACATGCATAGTCCGCGGACTATACTAGCGAAATTATGGTAACTAACTATCCCCAATCTCCGGGTTCCATAATTGCCATCTGAACTTCAATCTATTTGCAGCCTTTTGGTAAATGAATAATTTTAAAAACAAGATGTAAAGCAGAGTTTTTAATACTCTATTGTTAAATTAAAATTTAAGGCATTTTAGTAACTCAACAGAAAAGTATTATTTTCCCCATAATATGTTTATTGATTTCTGAAACATTTTCACTTCAATTTTAAAATCAGGAAAATCGCTATTTCGTTTTATTCTCATGTGCAGGTTTTTCTTTGGTAATTATTTTTACAGTTAATTTTAAAAAGCATAATCTTGTGAGTTGGTATTTTGCAGCTAATATAGGAAGGAGCAGAACATATGTCCCTGTCATAAGTTCCACTTCTGTGTGCTGATGTGCTGCAAGACTGCTAAGATTCTAAAATTTTACCTGAGAAAATATTTAGACATTTATTAAAGAATTATTCTTTTTCCAATAAAACAAGAAAACTTCACTTTTACTCTATCATTTGAATGCTTATTTTAGAAAATGCCAATGTCATATGTATAATTTTTCATTCCATTTCTGATCAAAATTAAAAAAAAAAAGATAGGTCTTAAAATTTTTGAGAATCAATTTTTTATTTTATTTTCATATCAAAAGAATAATCTGAAATTTGGATGTGAGACTTAGATCCCATCCAAATCTAGTTTTGATCTTGATATATCTAAAACTTTGATGACTTTTGATTTGTTTTGATCTAGGATATATCTAAAACTGATTATTAAACATTTACAGTGCATAATTATTTTCTTCAGGATCTCAGTCAATTTGTTTGTGGTTGAAATTTAAATGGTAGGAATTGTTTAGTACACCATTTAGTTTAACAGTGGTTGAATTTAAGCTCGCACATTATTCCCCAGTTCCATGTTTTTGCATTATCAACAGGCACGTAGCCAGGAAAATTTTTCGGGAGGAGATATGAACTTATATGTGTATAAATAGATGGAATTTCATCACTAATCCAAACATTTCGGGGAGTGGGGGGTGGGATATATCCCTATTTCCCCCCCCCCCCCGGCTACGCCCCTGATTATCAACCTTGTTATATATGCCTGAAAATACGTGCACGTAAATTTTTCAATTTTTTGCTGGAAAATATGTCCACGTGTATTTCCTCTTTTTTGCTCTTCAGCTGTTTTCATACCTGCTTTTTAAAAAGCAAATAAAAAAACTGGAACAAATTAACAACCATCAAAACACGAAACAGAAATTTACCAACACCATTCCTTACTGCAGGGGAGCAACATTAAAAATAACAAATGAAGCCTCTGAGAAAAACATCAAAATACCAATAAAACCTAATCAAACTATTTTCAAACATATTCGCAGTGATAAAGAACTTATTGACCCTAATGAAACCGCCGGCACTTATAAATAAACTTTACATATAATAATTCAAGTAAATCAGGATGCTACATTGGTATGACTAAAAGAAAAATTAAAGACAGAAAAAAGGAACACCACAATGATATTAAATTCAATAAACCCAGTAGTGCCCTTTCTAAAATAGCCCAAGAATGCCCCATAGAAATCAATTTTAATAATAGCCAAAAACTCGCCAATTACAAAAATAACTATTATGCCCTCAACATGGAAGCATTACAGATTATGACCACAGATGGCACTGTAAACGACATGACACATGTGCAAATCGATCCGGGATGGAACGAAGTTCTGAGGAAGAGAGCCGAACATTTTGAAGCTTAGGCTGAGGAAGGTGGTGGCTGCCATTGAAAGTGCTACCTGTCAAATTTTAATGTGTTTTTAACCTTTTAAATATTTTAATACAGTCCGTCCCTTTCTTTTAAAAATATTAAGTAACTTCTTACCTTTGGGCGGGCTGTTAGTTTTGGCTAAGTAATGTTTTCTCACTTTTGTTTATATATTTTTCTCTTCACCGGCTCTTTTCAGGCATTAGTGTTTAAAATTTCTTTTAATATTTCTTTTAAAATATTTCTTTTTAAATTTGCCATTCTGTGGTTAATCTGGGGTTTAAAATATAATGGCTGTGCACCATACCTCCCTTTTCATTAAAGATATGTTTTGATGGGATTTTAATTAATTTTTGCATGTTCCTGTTATCCCATTCTTTTCAAAATTTTATTGCTTTTATTTCCCGTTAGGCTTCTCCCAGTTAAATTTCAGAAGTTTTCTTCATCTTTTAGGCTTTTTCCACTTTTTTTGCAAGATTGCATCATTTCGGATGCACTTGCATCATGCAGTTGGGGATCGCCATTTTGGCTTTCCAGCAATCTCTCAAAATTTCTAGAAGCTTTTTCCCACCGTTTGCCCCATATTGCATGTGTTTCCTGGGTGCACCCAGAATGACTTGAGGATTTCTCTCCACTTTGATTGGTTGAAAGGGAACTTCCAGGTGGGAGGGTGGCTGATACTGCTTACTCGCGGCCTTTTACTTCATCCACTGACGATCTCAAGTGTTGTCCCTTTTATTTACCGGAGCATCGGTCACGAACTCAATTGCCGAGTTGTCTTTCTGCTTCTCAGCTAACACTGAGTTTACCGAAACCCTGAGGCACGCTTCTGATTGGGCAAACTGTGTTCAGGAGCTTCCTGCGGGCGATGCTAACTGCTCCTACCAACCTTTATACTGATTCAAGATGGCAGTTGTTTTGAAACGCGAGATGTGCACTGTAGGTCGAAACATTAACGAAAGTAGATAAAGTTTCAAACGCCTTTTTAAGTTTAATTAAAAGTTTTTAGCATTTATTTAACTGAAATAATTTATTTACGTTAAGGATAAAAACTTTAAGCCATTTAAAGCCTTCATTTTTAAACTTTTGTTGCAGTTTTTAGAGAGCAAGAAAACCTCAAAATTCAGGTAAGTTTCGATGATTAAATAAAAGTAAGCATAAGAGATGGGAAAAACGTTGCTCATAAATAACACTTATTTGGGACACTTATGTAGAACCATTCCACATCGCTGAAGCATTTCGATTGATTGCCTTTTCATCTCTTTAGCAGTACTCAAGCTGCTACTTCCACTGAGAATGTCATCCACATAGAAATCTGACAGTACAGCAGCTGATGCTAATGGGAACTGCGGACCTTCATCATATGCCAGTTGCCTTAAGGCTCTTTAGGTAGAAATGAAGCACTAGCTATACCATACGTGACGGTGTGTAATTGATAAATTGTAATAGGACTACTAAATCCCATTTTCCTTAATATATGTTGGCAATCTCTGTTCCGAATAAATTAGCACTTGCCTGTACATCTTCTGTAAAAGTATATCTGTGAGTACGGAGTCCCAAAATAATTGAAAACAATTCATCCGATATAAAACTGCCGTTCAACAAAATAAGGTTCAGTGAAAGACCATTTGAAATAGGCAAAGATGCATAAGATTACACGGGATGGGGTTGTCAATTTCTCAGGTCGATATATGTCATGATGAGGCATATAGTAACTGGGATTTTTAGACCTTCATATGTCCTAGAGACTCATACTCCTATGTGAAATTCATACAAATTTTTCATTCTTGAATCAGAATTTAACTGACACCACAACAAATTTAGTCTTCTCTCAGAGACCCCTCTAGACTCATCCAGTACAGCATCCTTTTTAAAAGGTAGTTTCACCACATAATGACCAGACTCATCAGGATAATGAGTGTCATGAAAATGCTGTTAACAAAATTCCTCCTCAGGGGACAACAGTCTGCATTCTTCATCAATAGACACGATCTCCCAGAATCTGCACATTCTGTTTTCCAGTTCATCTATTTGTATAAATAATCCCCATTTTTAGATGTAACATTTTTTAAAGATCCGCTTACAATGTAACCAAACACTGTATTTTGCATAATCACTCTATTATCTGGCAGACGAAACTTACCCTCTCTTAAAAGGTTAGAAAATACTTCAGCACCAATCAATAAGCTAATTTCTCCAGGCTTATTGAAGTTTGGATCTTCTAACTTAATTTCATTCGCTAGATGATGGAAAGTCGGTTATCCTGGGCAAAACCAGAAACTCCAATGATTCAAGGTAAGTGCTTGCTTCATTTGAAATCACTGTCTGCACCTTTGATTTTAACTCTAAAGAAGAACCATTAATAGTACTAACCGGAACATGCGTCCTCTGCCTCTTTAATCCCAACTCATTTGTGAATTTTGAACTTATAAAATGGCACATAGATCCATTATCTAATATACAGCGACACTAACAAATATGCCCTGCAAATTTCTTACAAATATTACAGCAGTTGACAACAAAAAAAGTTTGTTATTGAGCATCATCACTAGTAATGGACAGAACTACATTTTCACTTTTCCTATTTGAATGCTCCCTCCCCTCCACTGACGGCTCTGATTCCTTCAGCACGAAAGGGCACTCAGGTTTATTCTTGCGAAGCAAAGTGTGATGAAGTTTATTGCAGACAGATCATTTATATTTGATTTACATGTACTCAATTTAGGAAAATTCAAGCAGTTATAACAAAGCTTATTTTTCCTGGCAAGTTCAAAATTGTCGTGCTCCAGAATGACGTTATATAGATCAAACTATGTATTACTTTCATGGCATAGAAATCATCAACATCTAATGGAATCCTTTTGGAAAAGATGGTAAAAGGAATATAATGGACTTGAGAACATTTCACCACGTTAGGACGCCACCCAAAGGAACTGAAATCAGAGTCGGGGATGTGGTTTTGCTGCAGGAGGACGTTAGACTTCGACTCACCTGGGAAAAGGCACTTGTCCAGAAAGTGATTTAAGGCCGTGACAACAAAGTCCGTACCTGCAAGCTACGAGTGAACGGACGTACATTTGCCTGACCAGTACATCTGGTCATCCCCCTGGAGGTTGACCTGTGTGTGGAGGATGTTGCGCTCCAGAATGACGTTATATAGATCAAACTATGTATTACTTTTATGGCAACATGATCATTGTAACGAAAATTTTGAAAATAACTTTGGAGTCGTTCTACACAGTCTTGTGTGTGTTGTATATGATTATCAGGAATTATTATACATTTTATATACAGCAGCATGCAATAAAAATGATCCCTGGTGTTCATATTCAAAAATTCAGAAACTATTAGTGAACTAAATCTGAACTGACAGTATCTAAACTCATAATTTTTTTCTAACTTCAGTACATCAATAATTATTACAGTTGAAAATTTATTTCAAGTAAGTTGTAGGAAAATATTACAATATAAAAATTGGGGTTATAGGATTTCCCGGAGTAAATTGCACCTATGGTCAAGAAATTTTTTCCAGAAGCTCTCAAAAGTGGTAAAAATCAGGAAATGGACTTTCAGGAATTTAGCAGACACCTTGTGATAGAAAGTCTTTTTCCCTTCTTTTTCTTTGAGTCTAAATCTTCCTGTACCTGAAGTTTCAATATTGGCAGCTATAATATTCAAAAACTGTTAAATTTCAGATGAAGTTGATTAAATGCAGTACAAATTTTTGTATTGTAAAATTTCAAGCAAAAGAACATTTTGATTTATAATTATATTTTCTTTATGTTCAACTGTTTCAAATTTTTAAAATCTAATTAAATTATGCTAGCTATTTTTAGGTAGTTTAGACTAATACTTTCTCTATCAGAGTTTGTATGTTTGTGCTAACATTTGTTCAAATTTAAATATGTCATTTGTCAGTACATTAAACATACTTAAACATACATTGTCATATATATAGAGGTATATTTATAAATTTTTAATTAAAATATTTCAATATTTCTCCAGCTAAGTAAACATTCTTCTTTTTTACAACCCTTTACAAAATTCAAACATGGCTATTTACAGCAAAATTGTAGTGTTGTTCCAATTTTGTAGTGTTGTTCCTATTTGGATCACTACAATTTAATTTCACAGCTAAAAAAAAGATAACAAATCAGAAATGCGTTGTTTTGAATGATGACAATAACCCAGGATTTTTCTCTTGCCGCCCTTAGTGTAGATCGTTGTCAAAGTAAAGATAACCAAAAGGATGGGATTGAAACATTTTATTTAACCAATTAACATATTAGATCAAGTAGAAAAAAATATTAAAACTTAATATGCAGCACAATGAACACTTTAACAATTTAAGCAAGACTCAGCAGCAATTGACAATGAACCGCGAAATAAAAAGGTGAAAATTTACACACATTTCTATGGTACAACTCACAGCTTAATTAAAACAATTACAAAAGATTTTGATCAATTTAACACCTGCTCCAGTGCTGCAAAAGTGATCAGGTAGCACTCATAGATGTTGGTAAAAAAAAAAATTTTTAAACCCCTGGGTACCCATGGTTGCAAACCAAAATTTGAATTCAGTGGAAAATCATGTTTTGCTTGTAATTCACTAAATTTTAGCTTAGATGCTACTCTTGTATGGGAATTAACACAATACAGAATGGCACATTTCAACAAAATACATTCAATCCCTTTTTTATAATTTTACAGGACGACCGATGGTCAAAAGATATTAAAACAAAAAAAAATAGGCCTATAGGAAAATAAAATTACATCTTAACAATAAAAAATAAAATAATACAAAAAAAAGGGGGGGGGCGGACAGATGACGCGAACAGTCCTCCATATCGTGATACCATGAGAAGCAGCGTTTCTTTGAGCTGACTGGTGCAGAATCTTGATGGAAAAGGAAGGATCATGCCCTCAAACGACAGTCCGGAGACCCGGGGGTTAGACCCACACCGCAGTCATCCATCTAGAGGCACTACTCTCGGATACGCAAATATCGAAAAAAGGTTAAACATGGAAACATCTCACCGTATCACGGGCGCAAGCAGCTTGATGATCGAGGGCAGGGGCTTCAGTCGATGTGAGCACGGCGGGCCATGTGCTAATCGGCAACACCGTCGGCGGGGCTGGAACGTGTGTCGGCCTAGCAGGTCATCACACACGCGCTGCAACTACTGAGCTTGGATCATTCAGCGGCAGTAAAAAAAATTTCATCACGGCTGTCACGCATATGCAGTGGCCGGTCGCATCATCGTGGGTTCGTGGGGGCAAATGTCCTTAGTACTTTAGGTCATCCTCGCGTGGAAGTCTTAAGTCAACCCCAGGCTGGGCTGAACTTGAAGTCTCAAGCTCGCAAGAGCTAAGAAAAAACACCACCTTCTCGTCAGGACATTCAAGCGTAACTGCCTAAAAATCGCGCGCTTGCCTCTCCTCCTCACTCCGGAACCGCTACCCTCAGCCAATCAGAGCAGAGAGTGCACCTAAAAGTCATTCCGGGATAGTCCGATCTGGACCGGAAGAGGGGGAAACAAAAAGCTTCTAGAACAATTTTGGAGGAAAAGCGCGGGAAAGATAGCGTCCTTTCTGAGATCTGATGCAACAGGCAGAGAAAATGATGCAATAGCATGAAATTGTAAGCAAAACTTAAAAGATGAAAAAATAAAATTATTGAAAATTCACAGGAAGATGCCTAACCGGAGAAATAAAGTAATAATAAAAAAAAGGAAAAGCAGGATTACGGGAAGTTACGAAAATTAATTTAAAATAAAAAAAATAATCCCATCAAACACACGCGCTGCAACTACTGAGCTTGGATCATTCAGCGGCAGTAAAAAAAATTTCATCACGGCTGTCACGCATATGCAGTGGCCGGTCGCATCATCGTGGGTTCGTGGGGGCAAATGTCCTTAGTACTTTAGGTCATCCTCGCGTGGAAGTCTTCAGTCAACCCCAGGCTGGGCTGAACTTGAAGTCTCAAGCTCGCAAGAGCTAAGAAAAAACACCACCTTCTCGTCAGGACGTTCAAGCGTAACTGCCTAAAAATCGCGCGCTTGCCTCTCCTCCTCACTCCGGAACCGCTACCCTCAGCCAATCAGAGCAGAGAGTGCACCTAAAAGTCATTCCGGGATAGTCCGATCTGAACCGGAAGAGGGGGAAACAAGAAGCTTCTAGAACAATTTTGGAGGAAAAGCGCGGGAAAGATAGCGTCCTTTCTGAGATCTGATGCAACAGGCAGAGAAAATGATGCAATAGCATGAAATTGTAAGCAAAACTTAAAAGATGAAAAAATAAAATTATTGAAAATTCACAGGAAGATGCCTAACCGGAGAAATAAAGTAATAATAAAAAAAAGGAAAAGCAGGATTACGGGAAGTTACGAAAATTAATTTAAAATAAAAAAAAATAATCCCATCAAAACAACATTAATGAAAAGGGAGATATGAAGTATAGCCACTATATTTCAAAGTGCTGATTACCCACAGAACGGCAATTAAAAGGTGAACATTAATTTTAAACATCCTGAAGGGAAAAAAAAAAACGGCCGGTGAAGAGAAAATTTAATCACAAAAAAAGTAAACAAAAGGGAAAACTTTACACTGCCAAAACAAAATAAATAATTAACAGCCCCCCAAAAGTAAGAAATTACACAGTGGTTATTTAAATTTTTTAACTAGAAAGCTCTTAAATTACTAAAACGTTCTGGGTGGAGGTAAATTACATTAATTATTAACCAAAGAAAAGTGATATTATAGTGACAACACCACAAAATATACATATTGTATGCTTGCAAATTATTAATGAAGATATTACTCAATTTGATTTCTGTGCTTTTTTCAGTTCATGTAAATGTGTTTTTTATGTCGGTAATTAGAAACAACATTTTCTCCTTTATAACTGATAGAAAACTTTTTTTTTTTTTGTAGAATACATTGATTGAAAATCAAGATAAGGGATTGAGAAGAATTGCTGAACTAAGAGAACAGTGTCAGTTAGAACAAAAAGCAAAAGCTCATTTGGAAGAAAATTTAAGGCTTCTTCTTGAAGAAAAAGATTCTCGGATTTGTGTGCTCGAAACACAGGTTAATTTCTCATGTTTCACATGGCAATTGTAAATGCAAAACCTAATTGTTGAAATTACATGATTTACTCTTATGTGCTTAAATATTAATATTATTCTCTCATTTCTTTTCTTTCTTTCTTTTCCCCCTTTACATTTTAATAATTTACAATATATTTAAGTAATGCATGCCAGTTGCTTTTGCTAAATTTATCTGCTTAATATTTTTTATAGTTTGTTGTATTCATACTCTCTTTTTCTCTTTTCTTCAGTAAATGCTTTATGCTGTATATTTAAAAACAAGGCTTCAAGACAACACACATTTTATTCTCGATTATATATTCACATAAAATAATGATTTACAATGACGCATAAGAATACGTCTCATCAGGTTGCAGTCCCGAACTCCAAGTGAAGTGAGTCACTGCTTTTCAGCTCATGACGTGGCACTCGCAGCACACCGTAAGGTGCTGCCGTCTTTCGAACGTCACGGCCACAGCACTCCTCCCTTTTTTTAGGAATAGTTCAGTCGATTCGGAGGTCGCCTGGATCTCGTGGACCGACGAACAGTAGAAGAGTCCTCAGGAATGTCCGTAGTTGGTTGGGGTGGTGGACCGGTGGGAGCAGAGTCTGTTTGAAGAGGCAGTGAATTATCGGATGATGACGATGCACGAACTTGGTCTATGTGTCTGTACAAGGGTACTCCATCAGTGGATGTTAATTTGTACAGAATGTTTCCTATTGGGGAAATGACTTTAGCTGGAATCCAAGGTGTCGCTTTATTGAATGACCTAGCCCAAACACTATCACCGTGTTTAAATTTACGTGCGTCAGTCTCATGTTTGATTGTATCTCGAATGTGATCAGGATGCAGAAGGTCTAAACGTGTTCGAAGTGAACGGCCCAAAAAAGCTTCAGCAGGTGAAATGCCCGTGGAAGGCAAAGGGGCACGTCAATATGCAAATAAAATATTTAGTAACCTCTCGGCAAAAGTGCCAACTCTTAATTTTTTCATTCCTTCTTTAATTGTTCTAACAGCACGCTCTGCCAACCCATTAGAATTTGGGTGGTACGGTGGGGAAAAAACATGAGCAATACCTAAAATTCTAACAAAATTTTGAAATTCTGTACTAGCAAAAGATATAGAATTATCGGACACAATCGTTTTTGGAATGCCATATTGCGCAAACAGGTCACGTAAAGCTGCTATTGTTGTTGTTGATGATGTAGAAGCCACTGGAATAGCTTCTATCCATTTTGTAGCACTATCTGCCACAACCAATATTAGTTTACCTTCAAAAGGATCAGCATGGTCTATGTGAATACGTTCCCATGGTTCTTTCGATTGAGGCCAAGGAATGTATTTTGATGGAGGACTAGAAGCTTGTTCCTGACACGAAATACAACTTCTAACCCTTTCCTCAATATCTTTATCTACTTTCGGCCACCAAATGCTTGAACATGCTAGGCCCTTTACAACTGTCATGCCATGATGACCAGCATGTAATTCATTTAGTACGAACTCGTGGAATTTTTGTGGTATATAAATGCACGTTCCCCATAGAATTACTCCTTTTTCAACTGACAATTCTTGCTTGCATAACCAAAACGGTCGGTAGATTTCAGACACATGTTTCGGCCAACCTTTCAAAATGAATTCTTTCACCTGAGAAAGTATTGGGTTTGATTCTATGTACTTTTGCAAATGAAAGGCAGTTATCGGGCTGTCATCTAATTCTTGCAAAAGTAAGACAACTTCTGGAGGTGCTGGAGGATCAGCTAAATCTCTCTTCATTGGTAGCCGGCTAAATGCATCCGCATTAGCGTGATTCGAACCTTTTCTATATTTAATTTTATAGGCGTATGCCGAAAGAATTATTGCCCACCTTTGTATTCTCGCAGCTGCAACAGACGGAATTGGTTTAGATTCTGATAAGTTTTACTAAAGGCTGGTGATCAGTCAAGAGTGTGAACACTTTGCCTAACAAATATTTTCGAAATTGAACAACTCCAAAAATTAAAGCTAAAGCTTCTTTTTCTAATTGGCTGTAATTTTTCTCAGCCTTAGTAAGGGTACGCGAAGCGAACGCTATCGGTTGTTCTCCACGATTGGTTTTGTGTGAGAGAACTGCCCCGGGTCCATAAGGACTTGCATCACAGGCTAATATTACCTCCTTATTTACATCAAAATGGACCAAAAGTGAGAAATTTTGCAAAACATTTTTAATTTTAATAAAAGCGTTATTTTCCGGGTCCGTCCATTTAAATTTTTCGTTATGTTTAAGTAAGTTATATAATGGTGATAATACATTCGACATGTTCGGTAAAAATTTTGAATAATAAGTCACTAAACCAATAAAGGATCGGAGTTTGTCAACATTAGTGGGGGCCGGGGCATTTTTAATAGCGTCTAATTTATCTTGCACTGGATGCAAACCATCTTTATCTATTCTGTGTCCCAAATATTCCACAGACTGTTTCATAAATTCACATTTATTGGGATGTAACTTGATTCCTGCTTGTTCTAATTTCGAATGAACCATATCTAAATTTTTTAAATGATCTTGTTCGTTAATCCCTGAAATTAAAAAATCATCTAAATAACAAGAAGTTCCTGGTTTACCCCTTAGAATTATTCTATTTCCCTTTGAAAAATGGCTGGTGCCGAGGCTATTCCAAAAGCGAGCCTGGTGTAACGGTACAACCCACGGTGCATGCTAATCACCGTAAGATTACTAGATTCCTCATCTAATTCTAGTTGGCAATAGGCATCTTTTAAATCTAATTTACTGAAAATGGTTCCTCCGGACAATTGTGCGAACAAGTCCTCTAGTTTTGGAAAGGGATATTTCTCTAACTCAGTCATTTTATTAACAGTAAGCTTAAAATCTCCGCATAAACGGATAATGCCACTTGGTTTCATCACTGGAACAACTAGTGTTGCCCAATCTGAGGTTTTAACTGGAACCAAAATGCCTTCATCCACCAGCCTATCAATTTCAGTTTTGACTTTACTTTTCAATGCGTAAGGCACCGGCCGTGCTTTGAAGAACACGGGTTTAGCTGATTCTTTCAGTTTGAGATTAACCTTTACATTCTTAAGTAACCCTAGGCCAGGAGAAAATAATATTTTGTGTTTTTGCAATAATGATTGCAAATTATTTTCCTTAGATGGGACAACAGGCATAATATTTAATGTGTTATGATTATCAAATATTTTAGAATTATGTAAAACTGAAAATATATTTAACTGATTAAACCAATTTCTACCGATTAAATTAATATTGCCCTGTTTAGATCTGAGCAAAGGCAGTTTACAATTTATGTTATCAAAGGATACATTGACCAAAACCTTACCTAAAATATCAATTTCCGATTTTGTATATGATTTTAATTTTACATCAGACTTACCTATTGGTGGTAAAATATTTTTAATTTTATTATGTGATTTCAGGAATTATTGAATAAGGTGCACCTGTATCCAGCTCAAAGCCTAAATTTGCACCTTCTATTTTAACCCATATTTTAATAGGAGGCGGTGCTAAACTTTCTTCATTTGTGTTGTATAGAACAACACTTTCTTCTATTTGGTGAGTATTACTCACCGGAGAAATTTTTTTACTATTTCTCTGTTGTTCCTGTTTATTTACAGGATTATCTTTTCTATTGATTCTTTTTCGAATAACAGATCTTCTGGAGATGGCCCTTTTTTCCGCAAGCATTACATATCGAATTTATATGTTTACAGTCAGCTGATGGGTGTAGATTTGAGCCGCAACGATGACAGAAAACACCACCTGGCATTTTACCGCGACTGTTTGTTTTTTCTTTCGTAGATGATTCACTATCCGGGGAGCGAAATTGCAGCCTCTTCGGCGCTCTTAAAGCACAGACTGTCTCTGGCGCCGCTGAACTTTTCAACAGAGCAGCGTTACTAGCAGCAGATTCCATAGCTAGGGAAGTATCCAACACTTTTTGAAGGGTCAACTCGGGTTTGGAAAGAAGCTTCTGTTGAATTAGGTCACTCGAAATTTCGCAGACCATTCGATCGCGTAACATGGTTTCTAAAGTATCGCTATAGTTGCACTGTTTTGCAAGTTTTCTGAGTTCCGCTAAATATTCTGATAGACTCTGAAGGCTTTCGATTTCTTGTGTTGAAACGGAATCGTTGGATTATCTCTGAAGGCGCAGGCTCATAGTAATCGCGCAAATACGTTTTTAATTCTTCCAAAGTTTTCTCAGCAGGTGCGGTCGGAGCGGTTAAATTTCGTAGTATGGAGTACACATTAGGTCCGATGACGGAGAGGAAAATTGCTTTCTTTCGCTCCTTGTCTGTTAATTGATTTGCTACAAAAAACAGTTAGACTCTTTCCCAGTATTGCGAGAAAGGTTCCGCCGCAGGGTCGAAAGCTTGAATACTTCCAACGGATGCCATATGAATGACTACTGCGCAGTTGTTCCAGAACAAGGGATTACGAAAACAGTTTGCAGATTTAAAAATTTGACAGGCGAAGGGTAAGAACCGTCCTCGTCGTCACTGCTGTATACTTAAAAACAAGGCTTCAAGACAACACACATTTTATTCTCGATTATATATTCACATAAAATAATGATTTACAATGACGCATAAGAATACGTCTCGTCAGGTTGCAGTCCCAAACTCCAAGTGAAGTGCGTCACTGCTTTTCAGCTCGTGACGTGGCACTCGCAGCACACCGTAAGGTGCTGCCGTCTTTCGAACGTCACGGCCACAGCACTTTAACATATTTTTATGCATTTTTTAAAGTTGTCAGAAATAGCTTGTAGCAACTAATATATAAATATAAAAATGTTACTTTTGATTTCAACATAGTCTTTAGTTGATCAACAACAATAATATCTATATGTATACATAGGATTAGTTTTGACTTTAATTTTCCAATTGAGTTTTTTTTTGTCCCAGAGAAGCTTTTCATTTTTAAGTATATGTCAAGTTACTTTTGATTTTCCTATTTGAGGCTGTGTCTTTAAAAGTCATGAATTGCTTTATAGTAATTATAAATAAATATCAGCTCTTTCATTTTTCAGTTATGTTTCATTTTCAACCAAATATAACTTCTAAAAAAAAATCCATCTTTTTTTTATTAGCACTAAGCATTACTTGCTTTAAATATTTATTTTTTATTGTATTATTCATTAAGGTTTAGTTTATTAACAACTTTTATGTGTATTTAGTTGCTTTATTTTTCTTGGCTTGGTAGGTCATGATAAACTTGTTATACTTTGATTCATAGATTACCCTCTTAAAAGAAGGAGGAAAATCCAATAGCACTAAAACCTTGCCAGAAGATTGTGAAAACCAATTGTCTGATGCAGGTAGTGGTGATACAAGATCAGAAGATAGCTCTACGTCCATGAGTAATGATATATCTGTTCTTCAAGAGAAAGTAAATATTGTGTAAAAATTCCAAAAGCTTCATAGTTTTGCAATAAAAGAATAATATTGTTATACTTTGATTATCAGTTAATTACATAATATATAAATAAGTTTTTTTTCTGTTTATCAGTCTATAAAAACAAGTTTAAATTTTAATTTATATTAATTTTTTCAGGTAGAAAGGTTGCAGCATCAAATCAATCAAGATAAAAAAACCATCACTGCCCAGAAAGATCAAATATCTTTGCTACGAAAACAAAATGAAAATCTTTCTGAGGAACTAGAAGAAAAAGTTAAACGATTGAATAGCATTGAGGTAGACTGTATAATGTTTTTATTTATTTTCTTAATTATTGTGAATGAATATCTTTTACTGACTTAGAAAGTTAGGGAAATGAATTTTGATTAAGGGAAGTTAGACTCAATGGCAACCCAAAGTCAAGAATTGCTGAGTCCAGGTGTGCCAAGTCTGAGGCTTTTTGACTCTATTTTGGGCCTCAGGCTTTTTCTTAATTTTCTTAGGATTTTTGGGTGTTTGTTCCGAAATGGCAACTTTCTTCAATCTTCTTCATCAGGTTTGCAAGATTCGTTTGTATTTTATCAGGCTCAACAATCCAAGAGCATTTGATTTTGAAATAATGCATGCAAAGCTGTTCCAAAAAATTAAATTACTGAAGACTCTCCTATAACACGGTAGATATTTTCTGTGCTATATGAATCAGTGTTGTCAGGGGGTCTGAGCTATACTCCACCTGGAGTGCAAACTGTGCTGTATAACCACTGCAAAACTTATTTGCACTCCTTAGAAACATAATGATGTTTAGTGTTGCCATTCAAAAGTTACATTAATTATATGTACAAAAGTGTAATAAAATCAGAACATCTGTCATTTTATTATGCTGTAAGAGTCTCTTAATGTGTTATACAAAAACGATCATAACTTTTTCGCAATGTTGTATGGACCAATATTATAGGAGGGCCTACTTACTGTACATAAATAAATGTTCATTATGTTATTCTCTCATAATTTATTTAGTGATACGCTAGAAATTTTAAAGCTGTATAAGATTAATAAGTGTTTTTTATATTGAAATTGGATATTATTTCAATTTTTAATGTTATATCTTTATGCAATTTTTAGTCAGGAATAGCTGATTGCATATGTATATTGACTGATGTTTAATATTTTCTTATATATATATATTTTTTTTTGACAAATTTTTAGAGCTGAATTTATTTATATTATACAACTAGGATGCCCACTGGCGACTAAAAGACAACTATTTGCTACTATAATCGCAAACAGGCAACTATGGTGACTATTTTCATGTAAAACAGCTAAAAAGCAACTATAATGAATGAAGTGGCAACTATTTTCCCAGGAGTATTAATGCAATTTTTTTTTTCTGAAAACATTTGAATTCATGTCAGAATTTGTGTAAACATGCCACCCCCTTCCCTCCTTAAAAAAAAACAAAAACAGCATAGTGGTGAGCTTAGGTAGCCCATGAAGATTTCAAAGAATATCTGGCAAGAACAAATAAGCTGGATTCTTACTGGCTGCACCAAGCTATAGTAGCTCTTTTCTGTGAAACATTGTCCTTTCGTAATTGTCAAAATCTCAAAATTCTTGGACATAATCCAGCCAACTTCCCGAATGACACAGTGGCAGATTATTCATATCAACGTTTATTATTGGTATTGCATGCTTCATGAAAATTAATATACTTGCTTGCTTGTAAGCTGCTGTATTTTCTTTCCATTAACCTTTTCGCGTTGGCTCATTCCTGAAGGATTTGGACCCAGAAAATGGCAGAATCTGTGAGATTTCATCCCTCTACTTCACAGCAGATGAGCATACCATGTCTTTTGTTTGGTAGGTGGGTGGAGAGGAAGGGAGTGTAGAAACTCCCTTCCCTTGCCTTCCCCCGGAAAAATTGTTTATAATAGACATTATCTGATTCGTTCATTAGGGTTGCCAGATTGGCTAAAATAGCATCATACAGATTTTTTTCTTTTAATATTTATTTGCAGGTATTTCTGAAACTTGCACTTTAGAATGCGACAACTTACACTAGTATTTATTTATGAAGTACCATTTCTTTGTTTTTAAAATTAATACAAAAATTGTATTTTAAATTTAAAAATCAAGCAATATTGCTGTCGAGTAATTTCATTTCAAAGCCTGGAAGCAGAAAGTGCTAAAAAGTGTTTTATATGTTGCAGAACAATCATTGTCTTTGCAGAGCATTTCATCTTTAAAAAAAAATAAATAAAATAAATAAGTTCTGTAAAACAATTAAAGCAAAGTAAGGTTGACTCAAAGGAGAGGGGCAACAGAAATATCCTGATTCCCCACGAGCACACTGCAACGGGATATTTATACAGATTTTTGGGGATCTAATCCCACCATTTATCAAGGTATAACCTGCTCACTCTCACAATGCAGAAAAGACACAGCAAAAAAGAATTCCCTTATATGAATAGTGTTTCTTTCTAGATTAAGTCTTTGAACTCTCTGCAAGCAATTACGTTTGTTGAATGGTGTGCCAAAACCCAAGAATTTTGAAAATGCAATCTTCAAATCTAGAATATTCAAAGACTAATGCTTGAAAAAATATAAATCACAAAAGTTGACTCTTCATTACAGTACCTTTTCTATAATGAAACCAAGTACATTAAACAATGGTCCAACTTAGCATAAATACGGGTTAGGACCCCTTAGAAAGACCCCCACGAAGGGCACCCTACCCTCGGCCTAGAGCCCATGCGTATCTAATCGGCCGTAATCCCACAAACCTTGGTCCACAATTAAAAATTATGGAGAGGGGAAAAAATCTAGCTTTTATATAATCCTTTCCCTTATTTAATCTCTCTTCCTCAAAACCTTTTTATGAAAACCACCAATCTGAAATCTAAAAAATTATAATTTGATCACCATATGCCATAAAAAGCATGAAATTGACAATTTTTTCATGAGTAACTTCTGCATAAATTTTTGTAATGAACGTTTATTTTTTAAGAGGACAGTTTACACTTTCAATATTTAAAAAAATATGGTACAAACAAAGAACTGAATGCATTTCAACAATCAACTAAAAAACATTTTGAAATAATAAATCTTTTTAAAATGCACATTTAAGTAAAAATTTAAAGAAATAATTAAAATTTTGTAAAATCCCTACTACATTTAAAAAAATAAAGATTTTTAAATATATATTACACAAGACTAGGGTTACCAGACATCCAGGATTAGCCTGGACAGTCCTGGTGAATGTCCGGGATTGTTGAAATTCGAGCCATAGGGTCGACACTAGGCATCTCGTTTTTAAGTCTACGATGACGTCACTAAGTGCAACAGTGTCCGTGCAGAGAACAAATATTTCACGCGAACACCGCTGCACTATGCTTTGTTACGTCAAATTTTATTTTGAACTTTTGTGTGATTTCAAAATTACTTCAAAATCTCGTTACAATGAACTAAACTTTTATAAATATTTCATATTAACGAATAAAATACTTTTATTAAAGAAAATCGTTAAAACTAATTAAATCAATGAAACATCACGCTAACTTTTTTTTTTTTTTCCCCAGAATCGCAAGTTTAATTTTTCTATGAAATTCGTTATAACGAGATTTTACTGAAGTCTGGGGTTTGTCCTGGGTTGGATCCCCCAAAAATATGGTTTTGTCCTGGGTTGGACTTATAAATATATGGTAAGCCTACACGAGACTGTGCATGAATTTTTAAATACATCTAATAGAACATTTAATATTTTTTTACTGACATATATGTACAGAGTAAAACAGTAAAAAATAACGTATCTTCATATAATTTCTGGGGGGGGGGGAAAAGACTGATCACTAATTCCATGCACATGTTTATCAAATCTATATAAATAAAACAATGTGTAAACTGTCAGTTAGTTTGTCTATCTGCACCTCGCGTAGCTCCGAAATGGGTGATCGTAGACCTACCAAATTTTGTACGGAAATTCTCCAAGACGGGTCTCGACACACTTCGAAGCGATTTTTTTCGAAATTCGAATTAGAAAATCTTTTATTTTATGTTTTGTCTGATTTTTAGTGATTTTTCTTGCGTAATACATAATAACGCTGGTAATTGCACTCGCAAGAAAACGATAGTTACATCATCGTATAGAGGAGAAAATTTTCTTTTATAAACTGTTTGTTCGGACTGTGTAACATAATTTGCAGATTTTTGGGAATTTTTCAAATAAAATTAAATTTGACGCTGACTTTCGTAAAATATTTTTAAAACTGCTGCATCTTGAATTCTATCTGTCATAACATTTTTATATTTCGGCAAAAGACGGAGCACACAATTCGCCCACTTTTAAAAGAAGAACAGAGGAAAAATATAAATTAGAATTTTTACAAATTTTTAAGTAAAGAAAGATTTTCATTTCAGTAGCTTCTGCTTATAAATTTCGGTTTAATATCTTGCGGTTTGGTTGTCATGGATACAGTAACAAAGATTAAAAATTGCCAGTTGAAAAAAATAAATAAAAAACTGGTCCCGTGCCATATCTCGAAGCGATTTTTTTTTTTTTGCCGAAATTCAAATTAAAACATCTGTTGTTTATTGCTTTAATGCGCCAAATACTACTGTTATTGTACAACTAAAAGTCAAAGCCCGTTGTGAAGCAATTACAACGAGCGCTCTTCTGAAAACGTGAAAAAAGTTTCTCATTCCAAAGATTTCGTTTTGTGTACGTAGTTATTCTTATGTCCAAGCAGACAATTTCTTTGCTTGGCTCGATTTTCTTTTATAAATACTGGATTTATTTGTGAGAAGAAAAATTAAACTGCATAATCTAGAAAAAGAATTTTAAAGCCTTTATAAATAGTGCAGTCTTATCCCTTATCTCTTTTCTTTTTGTAAAGGGTTGCAAGAGATGGTGACGTATTTTTAAAATAAAAAAAAAATGTCCATTTCATGTAGTGTCTGAGGGATTTAACGCTAAAAGGTGAACCTAAAAGACAGCATGTCTGCGGAAATAAGACATTTTGAAAGTGAGAAGTTCACTGCAAACGGTCCATTTTCACTTTTTTGATACCGAATGATGCTGACATAGTTTTTTCTTTTTTCTTTTTTTGTGTGTCATTATATTGCATTGATCTCAGGTTATTACATATATGATGCAAATTTTAAGTCAAGAGTGAAATAATTTTGCTTTTTCTAGATTCATACATGACAATTCTCTATCTCTACCTTGTATACATGACGATTCTCTATCTCTACCTAAACGCATTCTTTTTTGCACTCCTTATGCTACGACCTATGTTTGAAAAACGTCTTCCAGGCATGACTGAAATATCTATTGCTTTCTGCACACAAAAAAATAAACGATCATCAATAACAAATAAACTCAGTTATTTTTTTAACTATGATAATTGAAAACCTTAGAATTATAATTAAAAAAATATTATTTTCTTTGAAATCAATCTTGCTTAAGTAGTTAAATAGATAAATTAACCTAAATAGATTAATGGATAAAGTCACCTTAGTACCTACTCAAATACTAATATATAAAATCCTCGAGAGATTTACCCGAAAGTAATTGCACTACTTTGTTAAATTCAAATAACGCTTCATCAAAGATGTTTTGGTCAAATTTAACAGCATCGCGCTGTAAAGCACGTTTTATTTTTATTTTACTGGCTGGAGAACATCGATAGACGAGTGCAATCTCTTTGAATTAGACAATGCGTGACGTCAAATTGCCACCACCTGAGCTCTTCTGGGAAATTTGATTGGTAGATGGAAGTTTATTTCGCTCGTAAAGCAAATTTTATTATCTAATGCATTTTTTAAGTCGTGCATTAAAATGACGCCAGTTTTGCTCGTGAAATTTAACTTAAATTATTGAAAGTAAAGTAGTTATTTTCATGTTTTAAACTGATCTACTTTTATCGGATATAAACACTTTCATATATAGATGGTGAGTCACGTTACTCTTTAAATTACAAAAATTTGATAATCTGATCACGTGAAATAAAACTCCTTATTACAATTATATACAAATTCGTGTGGTTTAACCTGAAAA
The DNA here is from genome assembly GCA_038373885.1 of Cheiracanthium punctorium. Taxonomy (NCBI): domain Eukaryota; kingdom Metazoa; phylum Arthropoda; class Arachnida; order Araneae; family Cheiracanthiidae; genus Cheiracanthium; species Cheiracanthium punctorium. The sequence continues at coordinate 211,875 of JAWZYV010001740.1, read as the reverse complement.
CCTTATTGCGAAGGCGTAAATATTGACTTTTTCTTCGACACGTGCGCTTATTATTGTCGTACCGCAATGTATTATACATATAAACCTTCCTCTTGAATCACTATCTATTGCTGGAAACTGCATTAAAATCCATTGAGTAGTTTAAAAGATCTAAGCGAACATCGAGCGGAAGCGACTTCATTTTATACTATCTAAAGATGATTAAAAATGAGGTGTTAAAATATTCAGAATTTAACACCCATTTAATATTTAGAAAAGAAAATTTATTTTTGTCCAAATATGGGGTAAACTGTCCCTTTTTAAGGGAAAAAAAAAAGAAATGGAAAGAAAGAAAAGAAAAAGTTCTCTGAACATTTTTAAATGTCAAAATGGTTTTTACTTAAGCTACGATAATTTACAGTAATATGCAGGAGGTTAGTTTACAGAAGTATGTACATACTGTTGCGGAATTACTCTGCTACTCCTAGGATTCGTCATTCTAAAGTCCAGTTGGTGTAAAAAGTTCAAGTAAAAAGTCACTTGTCAGGATGGAACACAAACTTTATTGCTTCTAGAACTTCGTAGAACAATCAGCTGTACACAATTCACAAGCACAATCTAGCAGTAACGTGCTTTTAACAATCTGCTTGGATCAGAAGCTAGCTCTCACAAATGCTGTATTTCTCACACAAAATAAGTCACTTTCAAAGTCAAAAATTCCGTGGAATTATTCAAAATATTGTACACAATCCCTTAAGACACAGCAATGAAGAATTTACACACAGCACTTTAAAAACAGCTTCACAAAGCAAGCTAAAACACAGCTTCTATAGCACTATCAATTCACAAAGCAAGCGTACTGAGAGCTCTTCACACATTGAGCGTTCAACTCTCACTGAACTGTCGGGGCAGTGCGCTGGTGGAATTTATAGAGGAGGCAGAAGCTGCGAGCAGTTTCTAGAAAAGTATATTCCTCGAAGATTCCAGATAAAGTGGTACTTCTGATTACGTCATAGAAATGTTAGGTTATTATGCATTTTTAATGCAGGAAAAACAACTTCCAGGCCCCATTGGGAAAAACGCGCCAAATGACCAAAAACAGTAACCAAGCTTGGCCACTTTTTGCGAAATATCGCCAAATTTGACGCAAAAAATAAGTCCTCAAATGTGAAGAGATCGAAGCCCTAGGACTAATATTTCTCGAGATTTCTAGAACCTCCATTGAAAAACAATGGCAAACCGAAACCTCTATATCTCCGGCTCTAGTTGACCGATTTTGATGCAACAAAAAGCAAAATTTATCTATTTGAAGCGTAGAATACGAATTTTAAACCCTTTTAAGCCCCAGAGCAGCGGGTTGTCCCGAAAATTCGTATCAATACAGGTATACTATATATATATATTTATATTTGGGAGTGATGGCAATAATTAAAGGCTGGCTTTAATTTTAGTGTTGCAATTTCTGAGCTACTATGATAGTCTTTAAAACAGTTTTGATCTATGCAGAATGCTACATTACAGAACTTGCATATAACTGTTAATTGTTCCTGTATATCTTTTTTAGAGCATACAGTGCATCGTCTCCACTTTTTCATAGCAAAAAGCCAATGTCCATGGCTCGGAACACTGTGTTTGCAAGTAACAGCAGTAGAGTTGTGTAACAATACTTTTTTTGCTCTTGTGGATAACTAGGCCTCCTAATAAGTTCATTCGAAAGTCCTTGTGGCTCTGCTTGTTGGATATTTGTAGCAGATACACATTTAAAATGGCTAAATCCAGCAAGAAAAGCAAAGTCTTTCATGGACTAAACGCGCCCCTGGGATGATCATTTTCACAGTACTACATGCTTAGCTAAAGCCCAGTCGACAGTGCGAAAATGCATGTTGGGAGGGCCATTGAGATTATTTTAAATTCATCGATTGGGAAATTAAAAATTTGTGCAAGAGGTCAAATTTTTTCCGGTCCCTGGATTGTTGGGAGTTGTTTTATAATTATGTAATTACGAATATTGCACAAAAATAATTAAGATTTCTTGCCTCTTTAGAAAATCTGTTGTCGCCATACATGATAGGAAATACTATTGCCCACCACCCCCTTTTTTTTTACTATGTTGCGCACTTAGAATTTTTTTTCCTCTGACATTTCTTAGCTAAATTAGTGTTTCTATTACACATTATTTCCAAATATTATGCATATACAATGCTCCAACTAGAGATCACGTCGTCTAGGAAAAACATTTGTTTTGGCGTTCCCTTCTTTCCATTTCCATTTTTACGTAACATCACTATGCCTAGGGCAAGTGTCCCATTTCCCCTTCTCTAGTTGCCATATATAGAAAGTCATATATAGAAAGAAAAATTGGAGATGATGCCAAATACGATAAAATTTTAATCTAAAACGGAATGTTTTTGGTCATTTTTGGGTCTGAAAATTTTGTTGGCAAAACTGGATTCCCGTTATTTTACAATTATGAAATTTAATTTTTTTTTAATAAAACATGATGGCGGCCTTACACAACTTTTGTAAAAAAGTAGATTTCATTAAATGAAAAAATTTAGTAGTTCAAAATATAAATCCCACCACACTTTCGAATTAATGTATTTAAGTTTTTTTAAATAAAATTATTACCCATATTTTGTTTTAAAAAATAATTTTTTTAAATTTGCTGTAAATGAAAGTACCGTAAAATTGCACCTGAAAAGGAATAATATAATAATAATAAAGTCAAGGTGTTTGCTTTTACAGATCTTTTTCCTCTCTAATCAAGACATCTACTCCTTTGTTTTCATTATTATAGTTCTGTTATTTTGGCATTACTAAACTTGAATTTTTTTTATGTTTTTTGTTGAAATAAAGCATAATGTCAGTCTTGCATAATTTTTGTTGAAATAAAGTATAACGACAGTCTTACAGTTTTTATGATTTTACGCAAAACTTTTGGGGTTTTTTTATGCTTTTTAATGAATTTTTGAAGTTTTTTTACATGCGATTCTTATGTTTTTTGTTGAAATAAAGCATTATGACGGTCTTACATATTTTTTGTAAAAGTGTAAATTGTATTAAGTGAGAGAATAAACAAATTATTATTATTATATCGGTACTGTTTATGTGTGCATTTTATGTTGAAAGTATATACATAAGAAATCTCAGGCTTTTTGAAATTTAAAAAGCAAGGGATCTGAGGTTTTTGGATTTTGGAAACTTGGCACGTCTGTTAAGTCTGGTTTTGCAGAACATTCGAACTTCTGTTGTAACCTCTATTATACCTTTATCCTAACTCAAAGATTTACTATTTAAATTTTAACCAACAATCATTTCATATTTCATACCTAGAAAATAAATGCTTAATTTTATAAAGCGTTGTGACCGCAATATACCAACCAGATTCTCGGCTTACATGCGAATGCTATTAGGCTAAATGATAAAAAAAAAAAAAAAAAAAATTGAAACCTGAAAGAGAACTGCTGAAATAGAATTCACACGAAGTGAGATAAATGAAGAGGAGCCATTTTTACAAATAACAATCACATTTATTAATTTAACTTTTACATTTGAAAATTTAAAACTAGATAATATCGTGAAAGAACATGAAACACTATAATTTTATAAAGCATCATTTTCCCTTACCTCGAGCTGACTTTTTTCTTAAAAATTTACCTAACACTTGTGCACAAAAAAAAGTAATAAAGAAAGAGAGAAAAATAGAAACTTATCCGATCATTGATTGAAGAGAGGGGGCCCCCATCAAGAACATTCATCAGGTCGTCATTCTCTCGAATTCCAGCAACCGACATTCATTTCTTGAGCGCGCCATTTTTTCTTTGTTCAGTCCAGAGAATTCCCTCACAAGCTTCCGGCGTCAGTCACAGGCAGTCAAGAAGTGTGTCTCAACCCACACTTCCTCCGGCTTAAGTCACCTTTTTTTCTTCCTTGGCTGGCGCTTTCCGCTCGTAAAGTAGTTCGGTCGAAGATACAATTATTATTACTGAAAACTTGTAGATTTATTATCGATGAGCGTTGAAAGTTAAATTTTGACGAAGATAAAAAGGGTATCGTTGTAACTATTGTAGAAATTCGATTTTCGATTAAAAAATTTGAAAATGCTTGGATGCCGATCTCCATATCCTTGCGCCGTTGTTGTTTTCTTCTTTGATATATTGAATCGAAGTATTGGTATCGATGCACATAGTTATTGGATGTTATTAAAAATTAGAAAGAGGGTTAGAGAATTCCAGAAGAGATAATTATAGTGAAAGAAAAAAAAAACTTAACTGTAATTACAATCACTTAAATTTTCTAAGGAAAATTACCAATTTCCCAACAAACATTATTATGAAAATCTTATTGTCAGCTCTAAAAATTAATTACCAGCCCTCTGAATGATGTCAGCTCTCACAAAACGTACTTTCATAAATTTAAAATTTAAAAGAAAATTGTTGTACAATTGTTTTAATTACTTGAACACATACGTATAGTGACCTTGCACAAAGATGGCAACATGATCGCCAGAATAACGATCTTCTAGATGTTTGGCGCCAAAATGTAGAACAAGTAAACAAATAAATAAAAAGTGAGTCAGCCATGAGTCATCAATAGTAATTTATCATATACCTTAATAAATTTTAAACACTTCATTATTATTTTACTTCCTTTATGAATACTGGTATATGGTGACAAAAACAAAACCATCTTAATAAACAAATTGTTTAGAAATTTTAATTTTACTTGATTTAAGATTCACTAATTAAGGTTAGGATTTTTAATTAAGTAGGCTATTAATTAATTAAACTTTACTTTAAATTGAAATCATAACAAATATAATTAATTTAACTTTACTTCAAATTGATATCATAACATATACCTCCCTCTCACATAAAAAAAAAATGTGTAACATTTTTTTTTTCAAAGAAATGCAACAGTAAACTTGAATTTACACACCCTAAGTAACCCGCCTAACTCCAAACTGTAAACCAAAATGTTGATTGCAACACAAAACAAGACAAAAAAAAAAAAAAAAACTCACAGTAGCTTGAATAATCTGTTTCGCATAAAAAATAGTATACAATTACCAAAAAAAAAAATATCACAATAAAAGGAAAACAAAATTTAAAAAGAAATTGCAAAACACCTAATTAATACTACACAAAATATTAGCACTTGAAGTTGAAATGCATATCACAAGGGAAACCTTCACTACCCTCCAACATTCCGAACCATTCCAAACTTTTACACATAACACAAACATATTCAATAATAAAATTTTTTTTTTGTAGACTTTGGACTCTGATCAACTTCTAACTAGTGTGTTTAGCCTACAACAGAACCCTATTAATTGCCACTTTGACAAAACATATATAAAATGATTTATAAGGAAACTTTAAAAAAAAATATTAACACTTTGCTATATCTAGGTGAAGAACACATTAATCAAACCCAAAATTTTCACATTAGATGGTTAGCTACTCCACCAATAAATACCTTAAACTTAAAAAATTATGTTCAGCAGCAGATATATTTATGTTGGGCCCAACAAATTAGTGTTAAAGTTATATTATATACTCATATAACATAGTAGAGAATCAATTAAAACAATTAACACTTAAATCATAAAATATAAAACAAATGACACATAAAATTTTCACATTATAACATAAATTCGATTCTTCGTGATAAAAGTTCATTTCTTCACAAAACCGTGCTGTCTCGGTCTTAAATTATATTGATGTTTGGTGGCCTGTCCCGTGCTTGGAGGAACCACAGTCTGGGGTGGGGTCTGGACAACTGTAGCAGAGCTTCCTGTCGTAGACTGCTGTACATTACTGGGCAGCTTCCTGGGCACTCGGTTGCTGTTCACGACTACTCTGACAGTTTTTGTATAGTTTTTGGGGAAAGGACTGTTATGGAGATCTGGCAAATTAAAAATTTCGTTATCTTCATTAGGAGCACTAGGCTCTTCCTCTATGAATTCTTCATCCAAGGATGGGAAAATGAGGCGATCTGGAATTTTGGTTAATCTGTCAACATGGACTTCTTGTTTATCTTCATGGTTGTATATGTTAATGATTTCAAAATTGACTTTACTAAGTTGATTTTTAACTCTATAAACCCCTTTATTAAATTTAGAAAACTTTTTCCCTTGCCCAAATTTAATTGACGGCGTGTATAACATCACCAGATCTCCTATAACAATACCCTTCTCCTTACACACCTTTTTTCCATACTTTTCTTGTCTTTCTGCAGCTTCAACTAAATTGGCTTTTATGATTTTAAAACACTGTTGTAGACGAATTTCTAAATCTTCGCTGAGTTCTCTCTGATCAGAATATGACCTCAATGGGGGGCTACTTATAAGATCTATTGGCAATACTAAATACCTTCCATATATTAAATGAGCTGGTGTATCTTTTAAGGTTGAGTGCACTGCTGTCCTGTAGGCTAAAAGTGCAAAATGTAAATATTTGTCCCATTCATGGTAAGTATTGTCTGCTAAGTGCTGGAGTGCGTTAATTATTGTGGCATTAACCCGTTCAACTACCCCGTCCGTCGCTGGGTGGTAACTTGTACTAGTATGTTTCTTAATATCAAGTTTTTTATAAACTTTTTGTATGCTATCAGAAATCAAAGAACTACCTCTGTCAGTTATCAAATGTTCAGGAATCCCATGAGTACATATAAACTTTTCTAACACCAAAGCAATCGTTTCAGTTTGTAAATCCTTCACAGGGTATGCTTCCACCCACCGGGTAAAATAATCGCCAATTACTATAATATGTTGATTGCCTGACTCAGTAATAGGAAGTGGTCCTACTGCGTCTATCCCAATTCGCTCAAAAGGCCGACTAGTTATTTGAATTCTTTGTAGCGGCGCTTTATGTTTAGCGTTATACCCTCTTCTCTCCAGACACGAGCGGCAAGATTTGACATAATTAATGATATGGTGTGTCATGTTCCACCAAAAATAGTTTCTCTTAATTCGGGTTAAAGTCCTCTTAATACCGGGATGTGCTGTTGTTATCGAGTCATGTCCTAAGGACAAAACCTCACTAATGAGTGTCTTTGGAATTACTAGTCTATCTGTGATGGTAAATTTGTGACCCTTTACTTTATCATTTACACAAAACAAAGTTCCATCCCTCTTAAAAAATTTCATCCCATTTTGTTCAATTTCATTTGTGTCTTCTAACTTAGTCAAAATCTCTTGACACTTAGTGTCTTGCTCTTGCAAATTCCTAATCCTAGCAGGGGGGAAGTGGTTTGCTGTGAATTCAATGACATTGACGGGTTCTACCTGAACTGTTCGTGACAAAGTATCCGCAGGCACATTCATTTTTCCAGGAGTGTGAATTACTGTGTAGTCATAATTTTGAAGCGCTAGTATCCATCTTGTAATTCTACCGCTATCCTTAAGTTTGAGTGCATAGGAAAGCGACTTCTGATCACAAAAAAGTTTAAAAGACTGCCCATACAAATAGTGTCGAAAATTGTTTATTCCCCAAACGACCGCTAAGATTTCCCTTTCAAAAACACTATACCTAGTTTCGGCATCGTTCAACCACCTACTTGCATAAGCTACAGGATGTAATTGTCCATCCTGTCCTTCCAGACTCAACACAGCTCCAATAGCATACCCAGAAGCATCTGTATGCAAAACGAATTCTTTCTTAGTGTTTGGTAAAATGAGACAAGGATAAGAGATTAATGCTGACTTTAATTGATCGAAAGCATTATTGGCATTTTCATCCCAAACAAAATTTACTGATTTTTTTGTTAATTTAGTCAAATGTATTGCTATGTGGGCGAAATTCTTTATAAATTTGCGATAGAAATTACAAAGTCCTAAAAATGACCGAACCTGCTTTTTGTTAGTTGGAATTGGAAAATTTTTAATTGCCTCCACATTTCTGCTGTCAGGCAAGATTTTGCCGTCAGTGACCTGAAACCCAAGGTAAGTAATTTTTTCTTTAACTAATTGACATTTTCCCGGATTAACTTTTAAATTGTGCTCGCCTAATCTCTTGAATACCATGTCTAGTTTTTCGAGGTGTTCATCGAACGTGTTTGACGCAATTATAAGGTCATCGAGTAAGTATTAATATTCCACTCTTTCAGCCCAGCTAATACTATTTCTAATAATCTTTGAAAGGACGACGCTGCATTTTTCAAACCCTGAGGGAGACGATTCCAGTGAAAAAGGCCAAATTCGGTGGTGAAAGCAGTCTTATGACGATCCTTGGGATCTAAATTCATTTGCCAATAGCCTGAACACAAATCCAAAGAAGAAAAATACTTGGCTCCTTCTAATGAATCTAATAAATCCTAAATTAACGGTAAAGGAAAAGGAAGCGGTTGTGTTTTTAAATTTAATTTCCTATAGTCACACACTAACCTATACGTGTTATTCTTTTTCTTAACTAATAGTATTGGGGAAGCATACGGTGAATCACTTACAGAAATTATCCCGGCATTCAAAAGCTGATTTATTTGACTTTTCAATTCCTCTCGTAAGGTATGTGGGGTCCTGTAAGGCTTCTGCCTGACTGGCAAATCATCAGTCAGGTAAATTCGGTGAGCTATGGTGTTGCAACCCGTAAGTTGCTTTACACTTTCAGCAAAAACACCTTTATGTTTGATTAATAAATTTTTCAATTTAACTTTTTCTTCGTCTCCTAAATGAGCCAGATCAAATTTACCTCCAAAAATTTCATTCTCATCTTCATAAAATTCCTCCGCCATGTTTACTTCTCCCATCAATTCATTATTGTCCTTATAAAATTCCTCCCCAACGCTTACTTCATCGCTCTTAATTACCTCAATAGGCTCAATGTTTACAATTTTGGTGTCTTTGTTAATGTGAACAGGATCGTTAGAAAAATTAGCTATTTTGACGAAATATTCGCCATTGTCATTACCTTCATTTACTGAGCTCGAGACAATCCACACATGCGTCATAGCATGCTTATGTGGTTGAATTAAGACAAAATCAGAAATCTTAAAATTATCTTTAGTAGTAACTGTCACAATTAATTCAGATTTAGGAGGAATGATACATTTATGTTTATTAAAACCTACTTGAAAATTTAGATTTTGTACAGAATTAACATTATGTTTAGAAATTTGTTTATTTGACCAATTAAGTAAAAAATTTTCATTTGAAATGGTAGTCTTAGCAAAATTGATATGAATTTGATTTTGGATAAGAAAGTTCGAACCTAAGATCGCATCGTAAGTAAATAAATCTGTATTACATACAAAAAATTCTATTTCACACTTAAAGGTCCCTAATTGAACTTCTAACTTAACTTTTCGGTTTAAGGTTACTAAATTTTGTGTAATGCCCAATACTTTTAAAAAACAAGGTTCTACTAATTTAATGCAGCGTGTGTCTTTCAAAGATTCCAAAACACTTCCCTTAATTATAGAAATTGAGGCACCCGTATCAATAAGAGTATGTATAACAAAATCATTAACATTAATTTGTATAATGGGTAAAGTATAATTGGATTCCGAAGTCGCAATCCCAGTGCACTCAAAAAGGGGATTCAAGATCAGATGAGTGTCCCTGTCTTGCCCCTGATTTAGTTTCCCTGCCTGTCATTTCCATTGTGTCTGTGTTGATTAAAATACCTTGATCTACAATCGCGACAAAAAGCCCTGGTTTTCTGCATTTAAAACAAATTTTTCGATTGTTACCGTTGTTAAGGACTAATTTATTCAATCTCTTTACCTCCTCTTGAAGATCGCTAACTCTTTTATCTGTTTCAAAGATACTATTTTGAACCAAAGATTTGATTTCCCTCAACTCCGTTTCAATGGCGGACGGCTTCGACTCTGTCTCAACAATGTTGACATTCGCGGAGGCTTTCTCTAACGCGGCGCATTGTTCCTCTTGTAAGGCCAGAGCCCAAATTTTCTCAAAGGTGTCATGGTCTTGTGCCATGATGAATCGGCGAACGGAGGGTCGGAGGCCTTGAAGACATTGGGAAACCAACATCCTTTGCCGAATGGGCTCATCACCGGGAAAGCAGCGATGTGCTAAACCGTTTAAACGGGATAAAAAACCCCGCGTGGTCTCATTAAAACCCTGTACTGCCGTTGTGAATTTTAATAGAGAACAATATTTGTCGTTAGTGCCGAACCTATCTGTCAACGCTTCTTTAAATGTTCTGTAATCGGCAGATTTTAACTAAGGCTGCGACCTAAAAAAACCTCCGCCTCTCCTACGAATTTTGTTTTGGCGACAAATAGTGTTCGTTCGTCCTTCCATGACGCGTGTTTGGCGATTTCTTCGATCTTGTCGAAGAAGTCATTAATGGAAAAGTCGGGGTTATTCCCCCGAAAAGGGTGTACTAGGGGGATAAATTCCCCAAAATTTACGGTAGTTACTGTTAAATGACGCGCATTATCTAAAGAGGGAAGTTCCGAGGTGGATGATCTACTGTTAGGCATTTTAATTTAAATAATTGTAACCCAAAATACTAAATAAATAATAATAATTATGCAATCTATTAAAATCATTCAGAAAAAAAAAATTGACCTATGGCTGACCAATGCGTTAACAAAACACAAAAAAAAATAAAATGGCTCGTCTCATTCATCACACTTATTTCGCCGATCCAAATTTGAACGGCACCATTGTTGTAACTTCTAACCATACCTTTATCCTAATTTAAAGATTTACTATTTAAATTTTAACCAACAATCATTTCATATTTCATACCTAGAAAATAAATGCTTAATTTTATAAAGTGTTGTGACCGCAATATACCAACCAGGTTCTCGGCTTACGTGCAAATGCTATTAGTCTAAATTATAAAAAAAAAAAAAAAAAATTGAAACCTGAAAGAGAACTGCTGAAATAGAATTCACACGAAGTGAGATAAATGAAGAGGAGCCATTTTTACAAATAACAATCACATTTATTAATTTAACTTTTAAATCTTTTACATTTGAAAATTTAAAACTAGATAATATCGTGAAAGAACCTGAAACACTATAATTTTATAAAGCATCATTTTCCCTTACCCCGAGCTGACTTTTTTCTTAAAAATTTACCTAACACTTGTGCACAAAAAAAAAGTAATAGAAAAATAGAAACTTATCCGATCATTGATTGAAGAGAGGGGGCCCCCATCAAGAACATTCATCAGGTCGTCATTCTCTCAAATTCCAGCAACCGACATTCATTTCTTGAGCGCGCCATTTTTTTTTTTGTTCAGTCCAGAGAATTCCCTCACAAGCTTCCGGCGTCAGTCACAGGCAGTCAAGAAGTGTGTCTCAACCCACACTTCCTCCGGCTTAAGTCACCTTTTTTCTTCCTTGGCTGGCGCTTTCCACTCGTAAAGTAGTTTGGTCGAAGATACAATTATTATTACTGAAAACTTGTAGATTTATTATCGATGAGCGTTGAAACTTAAATTTTGACGAAGATAAAAAGGATGAAAGTTGTTCTTATCGTTGTAACTATTGTAGAAATTCGATTTTCCATTAAAAATTTTGAAAATGCTTGGATGCTGATCTCCATATCCTTGCGCCGTTGTTGTTTTCTTTGATATATTGAATCGAAGTATTGGTATCGATGCACGTAGTTATTGGATGTTATTAAAAATTAGAAAGAAGGTTAGAGAATTCCAGAAAAGATAATTATAGTGAAAGAAAAAAAAAACTTAACTGTAATTACAACCACTTAAATTTTCTAAGGAAAATTACCAATTTCCCAACAAGCACTATTATGAAAATCTTATTGTCAGCTCTAAAAATTAATTACCAGCCCTCTGAATGATGTCAGCTCTCACAAAACGTACTTTCATAAATTTAAAATTTAAAAGAAAATTGTTGTACAATTGTTTTAATTACTTGAACACATATGTATAGTTACCTTAAACAAAGATGGCAACATGATCGCCAGAATAACGATCTTTTAGATGTTTGGCGCCAAAATATGAACAAGTAAACAAATAAATAAAAAGTGAGTCAGCCATGAGTCATCAATAGTAATTTATCATATACCTTAATAAATTTTAAACACTTTATTATTATTTTACTTCCTTTATGAATACTGGTATATGGTGACAAAAACAAAACCATCTTAATAAACAAATTGTTTAGAAATTTTAATTTTACTTGATTTAAAATTCACTAATTAAGGTTAGGATTTTTAATTAAGTAGGCTATTAATTAATTAAACTTTACTTTAAATTGAAATCATAACAAATATAATTAATTTAACTTTACTTCAAATTGATATCATAACAAATACCTCCCTCTCACATGAAAAAAAAAATGTGTAACATTTTTTTTTTCAAAGAAATGCAACAGTAAACTTGAATTTACACACCCTAAGTAACCCGCCTAACTCTAAACTGTAAACCAAAATGTTGATTTACAACACAAAACAAAACAACAAAAAAAGAAAAACTAACACAGTAGCTTGAATAATCTGCTTCGCATAAAATAGTATACAATTACCAAAAAAAAAAATATCACAATAAAGGAAAACAAAATTTAAAAAGAAATTGCAAAATACCTAACTAACACTACACAAAATATTAGCACTTGAAGTTGAAATGCATATCACAAGGGAAACCTTCACTACCCTCCAACATTCCGAACCATTGCAAACTTTTACACATAACACAAACATATTCAATAATATCTCATGGTAAGATGGGAAAATGAAAAATGGAAAGAATAAATCTTACTTTGTGTCACACTGCTGATGTATAATAAACTAAATATCTGCTGCTGTTAGGGGGAAAAAAATAATAATGATGTACTTGATATCTTGACTAATTAATTTTTATTACAATTAAACACTCGAATTACACTTTGATTATACGAATTTGTTTGAATTACACATTAGTTTTTTGTTTGTTTAGTTAATGCAGACTGTAACTATTATCCGAAATAATTTTTATTTTAACAAGGATCAAACTTGTTACTAGTTTAGGAGCAACTGATACATACAAGATTCTAATGCACACTGACGTTGGCAAGATACCAACAGACAGCCAAAGCAAATCATTTTAAAGTAGTGCCAACACACTTCATGATCACAATAGCTGACATAGGGCTCATTAAAAACACGTACCAAAACTATCACTACATCAGGGGCGTAGCCAGGGGGGCGCAGCCCTCCTCCCCCCTCCTGAAATGGGACCTTTTATTTAGCTTACAGTTTGATATTTAGCTTACAATTTGATGTGCACTCTGCCATATCTTAATCACTACACTCAACTCATGTTCTGTGAATTATTCCTTTCAAAGAAATTCACTTAAAATCACTTTGGAGCACATTAGAATTGGGAAAAAAGCTGTTTTTAAACAAGGGAAAGTTCATATGCAAGCCATCATTTCTGTATTAAAAACCTAGTGTGATTTCTTGCTGATAATCTGCTCCGGCATATAATCCGCAGACGATTTTATCAGCCTGTTTTTTTTTTTTAATTGCATTGTATAATCTGTAGCAGACTACCGATATTTTTCATAAACAGTTTTTAATGCACATCGATATCTAAATAAAATACAATTCATGCAACATTTATGATAAATAAATTATAATATAGAATTTTTTTTTTTTTTTTAAGTTAAGAATGCATGTAAATAGCGTAAAAATTAGACTTATATTTCTTGAAAAGTAGCTATCTAAATGCAGCCGTCCAAATAAATGGCGATTAAGCATAAAGATGGTTATCAAGCAATGAGGTGTTCAAATGTAAAGATATTTATTTTGCCTTTTATTCCTAATGGAATGTTTGGGCAGAAAGAAACAGACTTGAGTAAAATTAAAAGTAATTTATTTTGTAAATTAACATTAAATTAAATATGTAGCTACTTGCTACATACAGAACGACACTCATCCACACCATACCTTGCTTCTTGTTCGTTGCTCTCCTTGAGTCCAACATCATTCTTCTTTTATACGTAGCAGTCGTTCACTCCGGAATTTCTTCTTCGTGGTTGATTCTTGGTAGTTTCTGTTTTCTGGCTGTTCAACGTCCAAAAAATACCCAACAGTTCCATATGCATCAGTTTATTTTTTAATATTTAAGTATTTTTACAATAAGTGTTTTCAATAAGTATTTTACTTAAGTCATGTTTATATTAGTGTGTCTTTAATCCATCTTTAAATTTTTTTAAATTAATGATATCTGCTTTGTTCATTTTATTTATTGTTTTTGCCTTAAAAGTCAGTTTTCTTTAATAGCAAATTTGCTGCCCCTTTTTCTTTTCCCATTTTACCCTTTAGGCTAGCCCCTAGTGTGTTCATATCATTTAAGTTTTTTTTTTCTAATATTTTGGCTAGGTTCCAGAACTTGATAGGATTTAATTTTTATTTTTGAGCATTTTTTCGTGCAATTCTAGCTATTTTTAATTGGTCTAGGTACTATTTTGCTCATTTGCCAAATTTCCATTCTAACAGCGCGGGCTGTACTATATTTTCGCCTTTTTTGGGTGGCTGACATCGGCATCTTGCTCTGTCGCTTTTGCACATGAAAATGAATTTCCTGTGCGATCTTCTCCAATGTTCTCGTCTAATGCCGGCACTCTGGCAGATGCTGATTGAGACACGTGCTGGGGGAGCGTAGCTTCGTGCAAGGGCACTGATGAGGCAGTTTAGCTTGGAGCGCAGTGCAGTGTAGACGTGAAGTTTTTTGGCCCCGATCAAGGAGACTGGTGGCTGGTTAGTCTCCGGGCATTTCAAGTAATATTCATTTAAATAGAAGGCGAGCAGACCTGGAGTGCCTAGCGAACTTCTACCAGAGGCTATTAGTGAGATTATGCATGCCGTTTTAAATTTCCGGTGCCTACTTTTCCCATCCTTCTGCCATGAAGAGGGTCTAACATCGAGCACCAGCCACCAGACGAGGGAGAGATTGCCTGATGTTGGAGACCCAGCCATCGGAATGACACCAGTGACATTTTCATTTTATGCTTGAAAACGCGTGGACCGGCATTTTTTCATCGCTGATGACTTAGTCCAAATGCCAGGCTGTGTTTGATGGAGTCGTCATTTCGTCCTACATCACCCATATTTATGCTGTGAAAGAACTTTCCTCATTTTTATCTTTCAAGACCATTCCCTTGTCTCTCTGCTCACCTACCCAGGACCCTTTTGAGATGCTGCTGTCCGCACAGACACTTCCGTTCTAGTTCCCTTTGCACCATTTTGGCACGGGCGCCATGGCCACTGCCCCCTTAACGATGTTTTTATACCTAAAAGTCCGTCCCCTTTCTATAAACCATTTTTTGTTTATCCTATCCTTTTCTCTTTTTTTTATTTAACAAAAATCATCAAAAATGTTTTTGTTTTTTGCAAGAATTTGTATAATGCCAGCATATATTTTTTGAGCGCAATCAGTAAGAATTTTTATGTGTATTTTTTTTTTCCCCCACAATTTTTAGAGAGGCCTCTCAACCAAAGTAAACATGTTTATCTACTATTTATATATTGCTCAGCAAAACTTGATCTCATCTAAGTTTCAGTGATGTTCATTTATTATGTTTGAAGTGAGTTGAAACATGTTATTTTGAAGTAGAGAAAAATTGGCTAAATTGCCGAGAAATCTCATTTGTTTTTCTTTCATGCTAAAATAGGTATAATTGCTCAATAATTGTCCTGTTAAGTAGATTGAGTGCTAATGAGTAAGCTGAGCCCCACAGCTTAGGTAACTCCGATCTCCGATGAAGATCTGGGGTTTGAATGTATTTTGGTATCTTGCCGTTACTAATTAAATCACAACACAATGACGAATTCTTTATTTTATTTATTTCTTAATTGACAACGTGGCAGCAAAATGAAATTTCTACTTTAAAGTGCAATAAAAGCTCTATTATCCAGCATTGTTTGCTGTTAAATTAACTACTGAGAACCTCAATTGTCCAAAGTTAGAATTGGGAGGGGGATGCAAATTTCAAACTATCACAGGATTTCAATATTTCCATGAATCGTGGTGGTCTGGGGAAAAAGAATAATAATAAAAGGTGGAAATGCTCAAAAACACGTTACAAAAAACAAAACATTTCACAGCTGCGCTGGCAACATGAAGAGAAAAGTCAACAGTCTTATATTCCGATGATTCAACCGTGTTTTCTCTGAACAGAAGCTCGAGACGGGAGAGTGACAGAAAACAACACTCGTTTTTATTTTTTGATTATTCTCTTAACTATAAGAATTGCCTGTTAAGCTCTGCTCGCACTTATGCGAACGTACCATACTGCACCAAAGTAAACTTTATTGATGGTGTGGGGGGGGGGGGTGGGGAAATGCATGAATTTCTAGTGCTGTAACGTTCACTTGTCTGAATAGGGTCTGCAGCTGCCCAAAGCTTTTGAATCTCGGATTACTGCTTCTGAAATTCGATGATGTTCGCAGATGATTTAAAAAAGTTGCAGGTGTTTTAATTGCCTTTTACAAATAGAATAGGAAAAAAATCTGTCATTTGTGTCCATTCCTGGAGAAATTGCTTCGTTGCCTAATTTTTTTTTTCTTTTTTTAACTGAAGTTAGCGATGGGCGGTGAAAAATAAATTTTATTAATGGAAGATTGTAAAGAGTTACTTTCTCCTTCAGACACGAGTTATAGCAACCAATCGAGGAGAGATAATATTTAGTGTTTGTGGATTAAGGCTGATTGACTGCACTACGTAACCCAGGCCAGTCATTGGCGGAATATGTTGCTTTGTGCCTCTAAATATCAGGGTTGCCCTGGAAAAAATTTCAATTACGGCACGGCAAAATATTCTGTGAAACCCATGGAGGGTGAAAACTGCGATCGATAGCCGGCTTGTATTTTATAGATGTTCTACCCTACAGTGATGTATGGGAAAAGCTACAGCTTTGTGACAAACTTACAATTAACATATCACGATCAAAGTACTCATCTTGCATGCGACCAATCAACGTTATCTGTTTATTAGAACAGTCCCAAAAATAAGATGCCACAAAAAATCCGTGGCGGCTGATAATCCACACCTTCATTTTCATAAGTTTTATAACGGATAATCTGTGGATTATCGGCAGGAAATTACGGTACCTACTTTGCCGGCTGCCCAAAGTCTGAACTTGCTAGTCTAGTTAAGTAATTTTTAATCTGGAGAGTAAAGCAGTGCAGAAAACCTGTTGATGGAAACAGTTATAGAAGTCACTCGCTTGGTGTTGGATGAATCAATGGAGAGGAAGAAATATCAGTTGAAGGAATGAATCCGATGTGGTGAAAACATTTATGTTTAATCATACACCTTCATAGCCATCTAGATTGCACATTAATGGCAGTTACACACGTACATTTTTTAAAGCTGCCCAGGGTAAAAGATGCAGATCACATATTTGAAATGGTTTCCTGCTATTATTTTTATACTATTCTTTGTTTAATCTAGATTTTGAATTTTGTAGAATAAGAACTTACAAGGTCTGTTCAAAAAGAATTGAACCTTATTTTTTTCCTATGTAAGCCAATGAAACGAGAGAGACTTTCTTTGGTGTAGAGTTAGTGGAGACACTTATGCACAGTTTTAAGCCGTGCACAAATCCTTGTTTCTCAAGAATGCATGTCCTTGTTCAAAATTGAATGTACTGATTGAATGCTTACCCCTATCTTGCTTGCAGTTTTTTAGACTGATACGATGGCCCTGCGAGACCATAGTCCGCACTTGCTCAGTTACATTGTCATTCCGGCTTGCAACCATTTTCCAATGTCAAAAAAGTGCTGTCATTGCCATCGCATGATTTAACTACCAGCAATATGGCAGTCGATCGAATCACCCAGTGTGTGCCACAGAGCTAGAGGACATTTTTTGACACAGCTGGCTGTGTCAAAAAAGTTCTTTAGCTCTTTGGCATGCAGTGGGCAATTCGATCGACTGCCATCTTGCTGGTAGTTAAATCAAAGTGACGGCAATGGTGGCACTTTTTCGATATTGGGCAGTCTATCTAGATGTCCTCCTTGAGTATTTAATTAAAATGAAATGTATTCTTTGTGAATCGAAACAGACCAAATGGTCAGAGTTGTGTCCTCACAGCGAGGAGACCACGAATTAAAGGGTTACAGGCTTACCTGAGCTTGGTTCACTGTTATCTCGTAGTGGTTGTACTACTCTTTTATGTGTGAAATGCTCATGGCATCATCCAAGAAAGCCTGTGGAAACTTGTGACTGGTTTCCACTTCAGAACCAGTCGCCATGCTTGTGGCAAAATTTTATGCAAATTACTCGAGTTTTTGTGTCATTTTACAAAAACTGAACTTCGATAACCGCTCACTACATGCATTCACTCATTGGCTGATTGCCAGCCACTGACGCTTTCTGATGGTGGGAAAAAATTCATGAGTGTCTCCTCTACCTCTACACTGAAGACAATCTCTCTTGATTCATTGGTTTACAAGAGAAAAAATAAGGATTGATACTTTTTGAACAGACCTCGTACATGCCCAAAATAAAGAAACAACTTTCAAAAGTGCATTTATTGATGAAATGAATGAGATTTGTGGAAAGGGTTTTTTGTTAATAAGGGGTTTAATGGATATAGATCACTTGAAAAATAAGGAAAATAATTCTTAAAGTGATAGTTAAAATTTGCATTTTTGTTTGTATTTTTTTTGACATAAGTTAGTCAGATAGTTCATTCAAATGCTTATTATTTACTGTATTTTTTAAGTCATTAGTAAATTTGAGGACATTTTTGTATAAATTGCCATTTAAAAAGTCTGTTAAATAGAACCTTATAGAAACCCTGTAGTATCTCTTGTTCATTGATAGTTGTAGATTTAGAAAACTTTCAAAGGGAAGGGAATAAGCATTGCAAATCACTTTATTTCAGATAGGCCAGTTTTTCTCCTTTTCATTTTCAGCCTTAACCCAACCTGTTTGTTCATCATTAAAAAGATAGTAGAAAAGAATTCTCCTCTGTGATCTGCATTGTTTCGTACCATGGTTCTTTAACCCTCAGAGCGGCTGTGATGTAAATTCTAGACACTTAATTCCAGTTTTCAATGTAATGCACCAATGATTTTTATCGATTAAAACACATTTGCAAAATAAGTTTTAATTTCAAACCTTATGAGTAATGCTTAGGATTTATTGAACTAATTGCAAATTTTCCAATCAAAACTTTTAAAATTATTTTTATTTTAAAGCTATTGTGAAAAAACTTTACATTATTTGTCTGTTTCCAAGATACTCAGAGGTTTAAATACTTTGTTGGTGTGTGTTGTGCTTGGACAATACTGTTTTTATGGAGTATTTAAAGAGCCAAGATGGAATGCAATGCTCATCACAGAAGGGGAATCTTCTTTGCTACATTTCTTCAAAGATGAGAGTAAACATATTAAGATTATGTTCAATCATAAACGGAACTCCCTAAAACTCGGGGAAAATTTTAGATTCAATGATGTGCTCAAGAGTTTTGGACACTACCCCCCCCCCTTTTTGGATGTGATATTGTTTATTAACCTTCAGAGACTGGCTTTGCTTGTGTATTTTCACTCTGCATTTGTGACAGGATTTTTTCTTTCAAAATACATTGCCACTGTTATCTTAAGATGTTGCGTTTTTAAAAAGTTATAAAACAGCTAATTTTTTTATGATTTCCACATGCAGTTGCTAATTAACTTTAAAAAGGTTACTATTTAATAAAAATGTCATTCAAATTATGTTTCTCTACATAGGATGAACAGGTGAAATTAAAATCAGAGCACGAGTCAATTTTGAAAAATATGCAAAATCGACTAAATGAATTGGAAAAACAACAGGAGGAAAGTATTATGTCTATGGCTGAAACCAAAAGAAACATGCATGAAGAATTAGAATTAAAAGAAAAGCAGCTAATTAAAGCTGAAGAAGAATCAAAACATTATCAAGCTATTGGTAGGTTTAAAAATCCACCCATATATATTGCTTTCAAAATAAATATGTATTTATTTTCTTGTTTTTCTATAGTAGGATAGGACCTAAATGTGTGGAGAGAATCTCTTTTGATATGCCACACAACCGAAATCCTACTATTTTGTCGTTAATTATAATTTTCTGGGCATGGTCCCTGAGGAAAGTCCCAGAGGTTATAATTTCCATTCCATTAATTTTTGTATAATTTATGGTTCATAGTTTTTCGATCTTCATACTTGTTGGCCCTCTGATTCTGCTGATATATATATATATATATAGGAAATATATATATATATATATTTCCTATAGGGTATGTCATATTTGCAGTAATATTCTTTGTGGGTCTTTTACTTATTAATTATATATGTATACATACAGGATGTCCCAGAAAGGTGGTAACGGCTTTAATTCTTTTTCTATTAGAGAAAAGTGGACAGTGTAAATTGAAAAAATGTTCAAAATAAGGTCAGAAATAATACTCCTTTAAGAAAAAATTCCGCTTGTTAATTTTTAAGAAGTTACACTTTTTTAATTTTTATGCAACCCCCATACAAAACAATTCTCAATTAGTAAAATGTGCCCGATACACTAATCATATGAAATTTGAGAACTATACCTCAAAAATTGTCAGAGATATGAAGATAAATATAATGCTGACTTAAACCACTTTTCAATGGCTCTCAAAGGGAAAAAAATCACATAGAATGATCGCATTTCAGAAGTCATACAGAAATTATGAAAGAAAACCTTTTTTTCTACTGTAGGAATAAATATTTATTTAACAAAATCATGTATAGTCCCCGATTACCTTTCTTTAAATACATCTCTGCGTCTTCTGATGATGAAATGCTCAAATTTGGTACATAACCTCATTAGTTCATTGGGCACATTTTACTAATTGGGAATGTTTTTTTTTATGGGCATCATATAAAAATTTAAAAAAATTTAAATTTATAAAAATTTCATTAACAATTTTAAAAATTTAAAATTGTGTAACTTTTTGAGAATTAACGGGAGAAATCTTTTCTTAGCGGAGTATTATTTCCAATCTTATTTTGACCCTTTTTTAATTTACAGTGCCCACTTATCTAAAATAGATAAAGAATTAAAGCTGGTTACCACCTTTTTGGGACACCCTGTATGTGTGTATGTCTACAATTTCCTTACATTGTACTAATCCCTAAATTTCATAAATCTCCTTTAAAGTTTTGAATAGTTACAATAGGATGTAATACATACAGCAATGAAGCAAGTAAACTTTTATTAAATATACTGTCTGTTATGCATGAGTATTATATAAAACGTAATGACTACTCTATAGGAAATAGTTATGATCTACGCAATACAATATGTAATATTAGTAATATGACCTCTTTATATACATATGATTTTAAAGATTTATTTAACAATATTCCTCTTGACGACCTTAACAATGTAATTAATGAATTATCTGAAACTTGTGTTAAAAATATTAAGCTTCCATCCCATGCTGGTGTAACTTATTTCAATTCGCTTTCTACATTTATTATCTATAGTAATTATATTCTACTTAACAATAAAGTATATCTACAAAATCATGGTATACCACAATATGGTTCAGCATCCAGTTACCTTGCAGATCTATACTTATATTACTATGAGAAAGAATACACTAATACACATATCATAAGATATATAGATATCTTACTAGTAAATACTACTAATAATAATAACATTATCTTCCCAATAAAATATCCTTCTGCTCTGGACTTAATTAAAAATGATATGCTTAACAATTCTGTTGGTTTTTTAGATCTAAGTATCTCCATCACTCCTAGAAATTATCTTAGTTTCAATATATATGATAAGAGAAAAGATTTTAGCTTTAAAGTAAATAGCTTTACTCATTTTTCCTCCTGCCTACATAAATCTGTATTCCGCAATAACATCTATAATCACTGCTGTAGAATCAAGTTTCTCTGTTCTGAAGATAGTCTCCCATTTTCGCTTTATAAATCGCTTTATAATTCGCATTCATAAATCGCTTTTTCTGTCAGCTAGACAATATAACTTTCCTACTAAGTTCTTAAAATCTATTATATACAATTCTTGATGATAATGTGTCTATTGTCTTTTTTAATTTACTGGAGGTTGGATGGGGTTTTGGTTTTAAGGTTGCAATTGGATGGATTGGTCGGGTGGAGCAAGTTCTTTCTAATTAAAAAAATAAAGAGGAGTAATATGTATAAAAACAATCTGGATGTGTATATGCATGCATATATATATATCTGGGGGGAAAGGGGGGGGGGTCCTATATTGTTATTATTCTGTCCTAATTATAATACAAAAACATTTTTTTTATTTATTAGCTTAATCTTCTGTTATAAACTAACTTATTATTCATACTTTGTCATTATTGATAATCATTATAATTTTAAAAACAATGTTATATTTAATTGGCTATACTATCTATTTTATTCAATAATTTTATATTATTATTCTATATATCTTTAATTTAATTAATATACCTGGATACCAATAAAGTATAATAATATAACCCTTTAGTATTTGGCAACACCTTTACATTCTCCTTTCCACTTTTACGCTTTTAATTTGTGGCAACACCAGTTATCACGTATTGCAATATTTAACTCTGGCAACACGTTTTACTGGTCTTCCATGTGCTTCCCACTACTCGAGATTGGCATGTCAATTTTGCAGTGCTCTTTCTATTGATTTGATAGCTTTTTGTTTTGTTTTGTTTTCCTTTTTTTATAGTAGAGTAGAGCCCAGAAAGTGTAGAGTGAATAGCTCTTT
Organism: Cheiracanthium punctorium; assembly: GCA_038373885.1. Lineage (NCBI taxonomy): Eukaryota > Metazoa > Arthropoda > Arachnida > Araneae > Cheiracanthiidae > Cheiracanthium > Cheiracanthium punctorium. The sequence continues at coordinate 189,223 of JAWZYV010001740.1, read as the reverse complement.
TGATATGCCACACAACCGAAACCCTACTATTTTGTTTGTTTTTAATTATAATCCACTGTTTGTGGCTCCTGAAGAGGTGACAGTCGCATACCTATTTTTGGGAATATTACCCTATGAACCGCTTGTAAACAAACAAAAATTTTATCCTCCATTGAATGAAGCTAGAAAATTCGCGAAAGAAAGGACAATTAAATACCTTAATAAAAATAAAGTTAAATATGATGCGCAATTCATGGAGTCTAAATTTTATGTAGGGGATTTAGTATTGTACGAAGAATTTCAATATCCTAATTTGCAAAAATTAGCACCACCATATTCAGGCCCTTATACTATTTTAAAACAAATTTCTAATGTTAACTATGAAATAGATAAGCCAAGTTTCCATACAAAACAAAATTCTAAAATTGTGCATGCATGTAAATTACGTTATTACAATTCACCTGATAAATTCAAATTATATCACGAAGAATGACAAATATAACATCTCGGATTCCTATTTATTTGGGAAAAAAAAATTCAGAGACCGAACATCACTTGACTTCACATTAGGTGATTAAACATTGCGTTTTGTCTATCAATAATATAAAATGAGAAAAAAAATATATATAATAAAAAAAAAGTTTGTATTTTTTTTTGTTGGATCTGAGAATTAAACTCCCAATTTTGGCAAATTCTAATTCTTTTATCTTTCGTAATTTCTCTCCTTCTTGAAGCCTCTGTCCTATCACCCACCTCTAAACTTAGTTTTGGAAGTCATCCCAAGTAGCTGTAAATTTTGCTACTCATTTTTTTTCTAACTTCAGCCACCATTGGTGCTAAGAAACAAAAAAGATGTAAAGACCCTGACAATGACGAAAGACTTTTTTGGCATGGCCACTCCTGAAACCCCCCCTTTTTCGTTTTTTGAAAAAAACTTTCACAGGTATGACGAATGGCCCCCTTCCTTTTTCGCATCTTGTCCTTCGCAAGATGTCATTTTTTGGACTGCCATATCCTGTTGGATGAGTAAGTTGGTCCACTACACAGCCATAGCTTCTCATCCCTATTTGTCAAGATGCACAATAGGGAGAAAGCTAACCACTTTTTTTTTTTCACAAACAACGACACACCCCCTATCTGCTTAAGATTAGAGGTTAGAAAGAATCTCAAAATTACGAAGTTAGGGTCACACACATACAAACACAACTCGAAAAAAAACATGGGTACTCAAATCAAATTTGATGAGTTTAAATAAATAATGAATGATATACTTTGAGTAGAATAACTTAAAAGAGAAATAAACAAACAAAATACATAGATAAAACACTGAGAGTTGAGTGTGAAAAAAGAAAATTATTTGAGAAATTAGAGAAATAATAATGAAAAAGAGGAGTCAGAAGTTGGAAGTAATTGATTATAGAGTGTAATATTTTTCTATGTTGGCCAACTCATAATATTGAAAATGAAGAATGTGATTTATCATTATTGATAAAGTTGATGTTTATTTAGCAAGTGTTAATATTTTTACCCTTTACTGTATTTTAAGTGATATTTTTAGGTCAATGTGTTTATGAAGATGTGCAAAATTAAAATGCATTGTATGTGAAATTTTTTAATGGACAACAAAAACTTATTTTATAGTGTTCTACATTATACAAATAATAATTTTATTTGGGATATTTCTGTAGACATGGAAAAGACTGTGACATTTTTTTTTTTTTTATACAACAAACTTTCCAAGGCTAATACCATAACTTTAGCAATAACTAAAGCAAACTTTATGTAATTTCTGTGTTTTCAAATGTAAATAGGTAAGCTGTGTTTTAAGACATTAAGAGCAATAGACTGAATGCAAAGAATGGCCAGATTTGCTTAAGGACTCTCATAATGTCACATTTAGCTTAATTTTATTTTGTGTTTTTGTAATTTCGTCAGATTTTTGTATATTTTGAGTTACTTTTTTTCTAACTGAGTTTTGTTTTACAGTTGTAACTCAAATTTTTCACAGGACACGTGTTTTATAAGTACTAAATTTTTAAAACTTTCTTCCAAATTTCTGCCTACGCCATTTTCCTCATTCTGCTGAGTGAGTCTGCCCTCCAATACAGGCATTGGTGATCAGTCTCTTTTCAGACAGGGGGGATATTCTATAACGTATAAAATTAAACGTTCTCTCAGTAAAGATTGGATAAGTTTATAAACGCACTCATTGCGTTAATAAATGAGCGAGCTGTTAAAAGAACACGCGCTAGAATTTAAAATAAGGGTGACGGATTCTAAAGATTGGATTGTAATAATTATTATATAAAGGACCTGACTGATGCTAGCCGCCTTGTAAATGGCTAGAGTCTAAGTCTGTATGTGTATTGTGTAAATTAAATTGTCTGTTACCATTTTGAAGATAGTTATAATGTTTGTGTTATGTTCCAATAAAATTTGAAGATTAGCATGGGAAAACTTTACTGGCAGGATTGGATTGGATTGGATGCGATACTACAGAATGCTCAGGTGAGAGCTGTATTTCTTCATCAATTTCATGCAACTGTATTTGTACGTAGCTGTAGCAGTTGATCTGCATTATTTTGAAGTATAGTAGGCCACGGAAAAAACACTCAAAATACTGGTGTTAACCTTTTTGCGCCGACTGTCACGCATACGTGCCAGTAAGACACTCACTCAGTTCCCGGCCGACACGCTAGCGTGCCAGAGCGTTTCCTCGTTCACCCCCGGCCATCACACAGTTGTGCCAGTGTCCTGGAACATTTTAAAAACTATAACTTTTGGCACAAGATGGCATTGTATGTCCATACAGTTACAGATACATGTAGATTTGACCTTCTACTCAGAATGGGAGTAGCATGACTCACATACATGTGGTTTTTGATAATATAAACGTAAGTTGAAAGGAATGTTTCTAAATGGTATACTTTATGACGGCTCTATAAATTCGTACGTGGTATTTCTTTATAGTAAGCAGGGAGTTTTATTTACGCTACAGCGTTGGGTATTTCGGTTTGCAGTCCAGTTTTTAGTGGATAATTAGATCTAGTAGACGTGGATTTTTTCTCATTTTACAGTTAGAATGTCGAAGCTTCGAAAGTGTTAGAGCTTGAAATAGCAGAAATGGCGCAAATTATTTGAAATTATGAGATATTGATTCTGAAGCAGATTCGGATAGTAGTGATAGTGTCACTATAATATATTCTGATTGTTCTGTTCATGGATTTAGGCTTAATAGCGAAAAACTCTCCGGCACTGGACAGACACTTGCGAAAGAGACTGCCGGCCTCAGCGATAAGCGCGCGTTTGCACTTCCCGTCGCGAAAGGGTTAAACGATAAAGTAAATAAAAAACTTTGTAAAAAAACACACATAAGATGTTATAGGTAAGAAGATTACCTATAACATCTTATGTGTGTTTTTTACAAAGTTTTTTATTTACTTTATAGTAGGCCAGTTTGGCAGGTTTTGAAGGAAGTTTCCCTGTTGGTGTTAATATATAGTTGGCTGTCCCGGCATATTTACTTGAAGAATCCTCTTGATTTGTATATAAACATATACTTTTAACCGTAGCTGAAAAGTAGCATTTGAAAATTGAAATGGCGTGTTTTGGTAAGGGAAAGAAACAAGATTTAATAGTTCTTGAAGAACTGTGTTTAACGGTTGATATGACATGTACTGTGGCGAAGTTACGTGATCTGATTACAAACGATAAAAACTGTGATGAAGAATTTTGTAAAGAAATATTGGTTAGAATTATAGCTGATAGAAATGAAGAAAGAGAAAGGCAGGATCAGAAAGAGAGAGAAAGACAGGATCAGAAAGAGAGAGAAGAAAGAGAAGGCAGGATCAGAAAGAGAGAGAAAGACAGGATCAGAAAGAGAGAGAAGAAAGAGAAAGACAGGATCAGAAAGAGAGAGAAGAAAGAGAAAGACAGGATCAGAAAGAGAGAGAAGAAAGTGAAAGACAAAATCAGAAAAAGAGAGAAGAAAGTGAAAGACAAAATCAGAAAAAGAGAGAAGAAAAAGAGAAAGTTTTTGAATTAGAAAAATTGAAAAAATGGCAGAAAATGCGATGTTGGGAAGCCAAGTACAGGAAGGAAGTGGTGTTAAAACTAATTTAGAAAAATTATTGCCTAGGTTTGATCTGAAGGAAAGCGATATCTGTTTATTTCTTACGTTGTTTGAGAAGATGCTTGGTGTCGATAAAGAAAATTGGGTTGCTAATTTAACTGGGGGTGTTGCCAACTCCTGTTTCCTGTTTGATTGCTAGGGAAACAGAAGAGGTAGTGCAAAATTACGATGAAATTAAGAAGATGCTGTTAAAAAGATTTAAATTAAGCGCCGAGAAATTCAGACAGTTATTTATGAAACATCAAAAGTCCACAGAAGAAACATGATTGGAATTTTATTTTAAAATGAAAGCGTATTTTGATGGGTGGATTGACTGGTTAAAAATTAAATCACTAGAAGATTTAAAAAGTCTGATGATCACTGATCAGATTAAAAGAAAGGTACCATTTGAAGTGAAAGAAGATTTTATGGATGAATGGATGGAGATTCTATCCCCAATAACGTTGGCCAAAAAACTAGATGAATATGATGATGTAAGAAGAGTAATGAAGCCAAAATTCGCCGAGGAACGTCCTCTTGCGAAAACCTGTACCAGTCAAAATACGGAAATTTTGAAAGTCGCCGAAATACGACTCAAAAGGAAAATGATTTTCAAGATAGAAGAAAAGAAAATTTTCATGAACAAAGGAAATGGAATCGATGTTTTGAATGCGGATTGTTTGAGCATTTGCTATTGCAATGTCCAAGATTTAAAAATAAAAGCGATTCACTTAATTTCCATAACAGAAGATCAGAGCGTGCACAGAGCAATTTAGTTCAAACGCAGACTAGTGACGCAAATAAAGAAGATAACACTGAAGAAAAATTGAGCATGCTCACCGCATGAGTTGATTTGAGAACATCAGATAAATTTAAATTCAAAAGTAATTGCGATAATTGTATGATTTTGGAAGTTGAATGAGAAGGGAAAACATTTAATGGTATCGTAGATACTGGGGCACAAATATCAGTCATACGAAATGATTTAATACAGAAGCACGAAGAAAAGAATGAAGGTACTGTAAAGTTTTACTCAGCGTTTGGAGAAGAAGAAACAGTTCCGTTAAGAACAGTGAATGTAAAAATAAATGATGGATTACATGGAAGAGTTCTGGTTGTATGTGGCATATCTAGGAGACTGAAATGTGATATGTTAATTTGTAATACGGCATTTCAATTAATGAAGGAAAGAATTATTGGTGATGTCCAGTCTAGTGCAGCACAGCCTACTCCAGCTTATGTGCCAGCTGCATCATTCAAATGAAATCCAACAGTATCTTGTTTCGTTCCCTCTAGCTTCCAGAATGAAGTTGCAGCTGCTGATAACTGTAAACCCATTGTTAAATCAGTCAGCAGAGTTTCCGAAAGTCTCAACAAACCAGAACCTTTTAAAACTGTCGCAAATGAAGTGAACTCTGTTGTAAATAAAGATTCGAATCTTCAGTTTAAGCAAAATAGCGTTGAACACCAGGAGGAATATTCCAAAGGAAGCGAAACTGAAACAGTTTCAATACCGGTAAAATCGGAACCTGTATCTGGTACTCCCTCAGCTCCCCGTTCATGGGCTGATATTGTAAGTCGAGGGCAGCCAGGCAAAACGATGCTTCCAGCCAATAAGCCAGCAGTAATTAATGGAAGTAAATTTGTAAAAGTTCCAGTAAAATTACAAGAGCAAGATAATTTATCCATAGAGGAAGATAAGATGGCTCTGGTTTTGGGCAAACACTTACATAATTTGAACTACACATGTAAAAAGGTTCTAATACGACCTCGTGGACTGATTAATCATAAAAATTGGTGTTACATAAATGCTACACTTCAAGCTTTACTTGCTTGTCATCCATTTTATACACTGTTAAATGATCTTCCGTTATTACAAGGACTTGAAAGAGGGAAATCAGCTTTCCCAATTATCGATAGCATGACGAAAGTAGCTCATGAATTTGAACAATATGAGTCACCTAAAGAAGAATTGTCTCCTGGTCAACCTTTGCAGCCCGATTTTATTTATGATATGCTGAGAGATCTCAAATCTAACTATCTGAAGGGCCATCAAGAAGATGCTGAAGAATTCTTAAGTTTAATTTTAAATGGTATGCATGAAGAAATGGTGAAAGTAATAAAGAATTATCAGAAGAAAAATAATATAAGTGTCAACCCCGACACAAAAGAAGATGGTGATGCATCTGAAGATGAATGGCAAGTTATTGGCTCAAAACATAAAGGAATGGCTACTAGGAAAGTTGCTGAACATAAAACTCCCATTTCTTATTTGTTTGGTGGACAGATACAGTCATTTCCGACTACCAGTGGAAACAAAACTTCAGCTTCAATTCAGCCTTTTTCCACTCTTCAGTTAGATATTCAGTCTGAAAAGGGGAAATCTGTCTTAGAAGCATTGAAGGAGATGACGGTGAAAGAACCATTCAAGGTTATATATGTGCCAAGACCAAGAGGTTGAAGCATACAATCACACAGTATTAAAAAAATTTCCCCCTATCCTAATTCTACACTTAAAAAGATTTGTTTACAATTAAAATGGTGGATATAAGAAATTAATGAGAAAAACAGATTATCCTGTTGAGTTTGAATTATATAGAGATTTGTTCTCATCTGATGTGAAGAAAATTCATAAGATTCGTCTGTATAAATTATTTGCTGTTCTGTATCATGATGGTGAAGAAGTAGTTAAAGGTCATTACATATCTGATGTTTACTATGATGGTAGCCAGACCTGGGTTCGTTGTGATGACAGTACAATAACTGTTGTATCTGAAGGTGTGTTAAGTCATAATCCCCCTAGAGTTCCTTATTTGCTGTTTCATCAGGAAAGGCAATCAGCATAGTAATACCGATGCATTATCAATACTAAAATTTGAAGACTCTCATTAATTTAAGTTATATATATATATTTTTTTTTAAACTTGCAAAAGTTTATTTATTCCAGCAACATCGTCACTCCTGGATGGGCTTTTCCCCCATGGGAGCAGTAAAGATTGGATAAGTTTATAAATGCACCCATTGCTTTAATAAATGAACGAGCTGTTAAAAGAACACGGGCTAGAATTTAAAATAAGGGTGACGGATTCTAAAGATTAGATTGTAATAATTATTATATAAAGAACCTGACTGATGTTAGCCGCCTTGTAAATGGCTAGAGTCTAAGTCTGTATGTGTATTGTGTAAATTAAATTGTCTGTTACCATTTTGAAGATAGTTATAGTGTTTGTATTATGTTCCAATAAAATTTGAAGATTAGTGTGGGAAAACTGTACTCTCTTCAAATTCAAAATTTCTATTTGCTTGCTTCAAAATTCTTCAGGGCGTTGTGACTTTTGTTTTAAACAAAGGATTTGTATCAGGACCTAAATTTAATTCAAAAGCAAGTAATATATCTCCCTCCTTTCCCACAGTCTGCTGTCGCCACACCTCGCAAGAATTTCTTGAGGCTAGCAGGCCCGGGCAATTTAACAACCAATAACAACTGCATCTCTTTTGGCACATGTGATACTGTATAGAACATGTGATCCGAGGTTATATAAGTTGAAACGCAGCTCGGAGCATAGATTCTTCGTGACTTCACTTGTCATGTAAAACTATGTGAAACCAAATAAAAGTATGTCATCATAATCTCGGAGTGTTTTTCCGTACAACACTGCCCCAACCCGAGTAAACCGTCCTGCATCTGTGCCCGGCAGTCCTCCGAAAGTGAGACCCCGGTGATGAGCTTAACCCAAAGATGAAACTACAAATGCAGTCTTTCTCCCCAACACCACCCGACTACGAAAAAGCATTACGACATTTGTCTACCATTTTCTCTACCATTGTCTACGACATTTGTCTCCACATTTATTTATATATATATACACAGTGAACTCTCACTTGCACATCACCTCTTTTATATGACTTTTTCACTTATACGATGATGGCCCCCGCCTCATTATATAGGAAAATAATGATATTATCATTCATTTATACATCACTCTGAAATAACTGTTTCACTTATGCGGAGATTTAAACAAATTTTTTTTAACCAAAACAAAAATTAAAATTATTTTTCCTAAAATAGAAATAAAAAGTTATATTTTTTTAAATAAAAATTTTAACAAATAAACAATCTACCGTTTTATAAAATGAAATATGTTGCCCGATGTGTGGACTTCAAAATACTTTTGGGGCTGGGGGACCAGGACTTTGTGACGTGCTAACATGTTCTTTAAAAAAAGTGATGCGTCTCCAGATTCAAATTCCTTTTTTGTTAATCATCCGCCATCATCTAGGATAATTTTCACAGTAGCAATTTTTGTAAACATGGAAACATCTGTAAAATTCAGCAACTGTTTGGAAAGGGTCAAGCCCAAGTGAGTGATTAGCTCTGTTGCTAAGCTACCAACTGAAATCCAGGTTTTGCGCTGTCAATCGCCAATGTCGCAAATTGCAAAAATAAAATTAGTTTGGCAAAAGAAAATACGTTTTGGGAAAATATTGACAATTGCTTTTTTTAATGATGTCCGGAAAAATCTAATTTGGCGAATGGGCGAAATGTTAAAAAGAGCCAGCGCAACTCCTAGAAATCTTACTACTTTATGCTTTTTGTTTGTGTACTTTTACAGATGGTGTCTGATGAGAGTTGTAGAATATAGAAATGTCCATTCTTCTCTATCCTATTATTATAATTTGCTTCATTTTTGTGACTATAGTAAGTCACATTAGCTTTGGATGCAGTGTTAGTCTGATTGTATCTGATGTAATTTTTTAAATTTTGTTTCTTGTATATAGTGGATGTTTTTATTATGGATTCATAATTTGGGTGTAAGCACTCACACACACAAAGCAGTTAATTTTATTTAATAAGCTAAATAAATTTATTTTTTAATCAATCACAATCCCAAAAATATTTTAATATGCTAGTACTGGAAATAAATGGTTGTTTAAAGGGTTAAATAAATTTGATTGCATTTTGCTATTGAACTTTAATTTTTTTAAACTTCACATAATTAATTATTTGAGTTTAAAAGTAATAGTCATAATTCAATTTGTGGTATTACAGCTGAGCATGAAAAGGAAATTGTTTCAGAGTTGAAAAGGCAGCAGGATGAAAAGATAAAAGAGCTTAAGCATCAGCTTGAGCTGACAGAAAAAACCCTCGAGGATGAAAAGCAAAGTTTGCTTCATGAATTAGCTCAAGGAAAAGCCGCAGCTATAAGCCTAATGCAGGTAATTAGATGCACATCTAAGAGCATTTTATTTTTTAGCATTTAAGTTTCAATGTCTGTGTCCTCATGGTATTCATATATGTAATACTTTTCTCAATAAGTGTTATGCAGAAGTCCAGTAAATACTGTTGTGTTGTTTTCAACAATGGATGTGGTTTCACTTAATTATAAGTTACTTTCAGCTATGTATGCAAGAATTCCCATATGGGAGCAAGAAGGCTCAAACTCCACACACACCTCTTAGCCATTGGCTAGGGAAAGATTTATCAGCATATGGAAAATTTTTGTATTTTAGTACTTAAGTTTTTTAAACCTACGATGTATTCAAAAGAAAACTCTTGATTCTGCATGCAACTGAGTACCCGTTCTTCATAGTGGAAAAAAATCCCCCCCCCCCCCCCCGCCGAACCCCAATTCTTGCGCCGAACTGCGCTTTTAGCCGATTTTTGCGCCGGTCTGCGCCGAATACGTCATTTTGACTCTTTCAGGGTGCGCCGAAACACAAATATTGCGCCGAACTGCGCTTTTAGCCGATTTTTGCGCCGGTCTGCGCCGAATACGTCATTTTGACTCTTTGTTAAATTTTTGCCACGCTCATTTATCTTTTAAAGCGTGTATGGAAAGCTAGTTAGCAGTAAAGCAAGATTTAAACTGCGTACGAAAGCTGCATCCCGAAGCCATTCTACCCGCCCCGAATCGGACCAGTCGGGCTTTGTTAGTCACCTCAATCAGGGCCGGCCAGATAGGCAAACAAGTAATCATCGCAAACGGCACCGTTTTTTGTTTATGAAGGGGCACGATTTCCAACTTAAAATCATAAAAGCAATTTTGAAAAAAGTAAAAGGGACGTCTTTTTCTATGTTTGCAGGGTGGAGTGGGTGTCATGTACCGCAGGGCCGCCCCTGATCTAAACCAGACCGGTCCGTAAAGAAAACAGTATATTACGGTGACGTCCCAGCCCCTAAAAAATCACGGTTTATGACCCGGCCCGTAGTAAGAATGAAAATTGGAAGCATGACCGGTTTAGAAATCAGAATCTAGTCTGTCTGAATTAATAGAATATTTCATTTCAAAATAATCCGGAAATCCGCTGCCAGTGGTGTAGTCGCGGGGGGTTGAGATCTGTGCGGGCCCAGGCTTTTGCAGCACGATTCATTCAAGGCACGGGCTGACCTCAGCATTTTCTAGAATGGACCGGAACAAGCATATACTCTTAAAGACGGTCCTCTGCGCTTGCAAAATCGAGCCTTTCCGGAAATTTTTGCTCTCCTAAAATTTGGACAAGACCAAACGATTGGCTTGCGATTCCCCCCCCCCTTCCTTAAATCATGATTAATATACGAGCTGGACCGGGTCTGAATTTTTTATTTTGATTAAATGCCGGGCCGGGCTAGACATTTTCGGCCCGTGAAGATCATGAGCGGGGAGATGCCGTCTCACTACTTTTTCATTCGAGCTTATGTCAGCAAAAGTAAGCGTTCTTCACTTTTCATGATGGACGCATGATTTTTGAGTCTTCAGTTGCGAGTGTTCCTAAACCTTTTTTCTTAAAACTACACCACTGTTTTTCTTTTTGTGTGTGTGCAGGCTCTACGAGAGGAGGCAGACGGGGCGACGCCCCTGGGCCCGTGTTCAGCCAAAGTGCGTCCGCAAATTTTTCAGAATGTGTTACGAATTTCATTTATAGATCCGTAATTAAAATCTTTATTTTAAAATAGACTAAATTTTGAATACATAATTCTAGAATGATATAAACGGCAGAAATGTTAATTCTACCATTTAAATATTAATATTTTTACAACCTTCGAACATGCATTAAAAGTACCATTGCATATAAGAAATACTTCCCTCCCACTCTCTTTCCATTTAGCATTTATATGAAAACCATTAAAAAGAGCAGTTTCACACACACACAAAAAAAAAATTCCTTCCGTCCATGTAAATCCATGTATTGTTTTTACCAAGTTGCTGATAGCATAGCCTGTATACACCCTTTTTTTTCCAGAGCTTCCCTAAAGTGCTTTCAAATAGTGTTTTGCTTTTAGCAAATGGTGTTTGCTTGCAAACTTTGCTTTTCTTGTATGCATTTATTGTGTTCCTAAATCTTCAATTTTATGCTCCAAAATCATGTTAATTCTGATCTCGAATCTTAGTTTTCCTCTCGGAAACTATTTTTTTGTGCTCCCGAGGTGCTCCCAAATGGAATTTTTCTGCTCCCAAATAGAATTTTTCTGCTCCCAAATGGAAATTTTCTGCTCCCAAATGGAAATTTTCTGCTCCCGAGGTGCTCCCAAATGAAATTTTTTCTGCTCCCGGGGTGCTCCCAAATCGAGTGTTGGAGTTAACATCCCTGTATATATTATGTGTGATTTTATTAAACATTTTCCCTAAATTATTGTTTTCTTTAGTCTCCGGCCCCAATTAAGAATATTTTTTATGGACATATTTATATGCAAAATTATACCCCATCTTATGCAAATTTGACTTGCGTGGTCACCACTTAGTCCCACTTATCATGTAAGTTCGAGGTATTACTGTACTTTGACAAATTGTACTGTTTATTTATCCAACTTTTTTGGAGAGGAAAATTTCAATAAGTATATTATACTGCCCTTGAATGCATTACAATTTCAATCTTTTTCATCCACTTTAATAATGAATATTTTTACTTTACTATACTTTTATTCAAATCTGCAATTTTGTAAGAGTAAAAATTGATCTCCATTTCAATTTTATTTTTAATTTTTTCCCCTGAGGGGGAAAAATGATTTTAGTGGTAACTCTGATATGAATAAAAATGATGCAAAGGAATTTAAAGGTTGAGACAAAGAATATTTTGACAAGGAATGAAATACTTATGAAAACAAACAAGATATAAATGTAACTGGCTCATACTTCTTCCTTTCAGTTGCTTTTCAGATCTACTACAGTACTCTTTATTTTGTATTACAAAACTGCTCTTTTCCTTACCTTATCTATTTAGAATTACATAAGTTGTATGCTTAATACTCATAAATATAATTAAAGTTAATTAACTTTTATCATTGTTTAAGTTTAACTTTTAGGGAAAAAAGTTTTTAAAAAAATGGTAAAAATTAAAATATTATTGCAACAATTTTGAAATAAAATTAGATTCATTTTGTATGCATTCAATAATATTTATACTTGCTCCCATATTTCACTTTTCAAATTCTTGTTATTTCCTGTTCTCCAACCAATAAAATAATTTTGAATTTGGCATCTGAATAATTTTGTTGTTGCTCATCCCCCTGCCATCAGAAGGCCTACATCAAGTCCAAAAGACCCTGTCGCATCAATGAATCAAACACCCAATCCTGCTCATATATCAAATGCCTCCAAGAGGCACCCAAACAGCTGAGAAGGTGAACTGGACTAGGGATGTAATGAATATTCGGTATTCGGCCCATTCGGCTGTTTTGCCGAATATTCGGTAGGCCGAATACTGAACATGTATTCGGCCGAATATTGCTGCATATTCAGCTAAATAATTTCAGAACAAAGAGAAAAAATATTTTTAACATGTGTTTTTAAATCCATTTATAAATAATATTGCTTAATTTATATTTCAATATGTTAATTTCATATTACAAAATATCCTGAATCATTGAATTATAAGCTGAGTGAAACATAATGTTAGGAATTTTTGGCGAAACCTGCTGTTCTGGGGTTTTTAAATAGTTCAAAGTTCGTATTCTACGCGTCTGATAGTTAAATTTTGCTTTTTGTTGCATCAAAATCGGTCAACTAGAACCGGAGATACCGAGGTTTGGGTTTCCCTATTCATTTGTTTGGCGTTTCTAGAAATCTTGAGAAATATTGGTCCTAGGACTTTAGTAACTTCACTTTTGGGGACTTATTGTTATAAAATTTGGTGATATTTCGCCAAAAGTCGCCAACCGTGGCGACATTTTGGTCATTTGGCACATTTTTCCCAATGGTTCTTCATTAGCATGCATATTCCCGCTTTATGTGGAATCTTCGAGAAATAGATTCTTCTGAAAGCTCTTTGGAAGCTTCACTCTCCTATAAATACAAGCGGGCTACCCCGATAATCCTAGTCTTGCTTCTGCTTCCGTCAAGAGCAGATGTCCGTGAAAGCTTAAGGCTTTGCATTGACGCTATGAAGCGGTGTTATCGCTTGTTTATGAAGCTTTGATTTTAAGGGCTGTGTGTAAATTCTTGATGAGCTTTGAAGGACTGTTAGTGTTATCCCTCGTAAATTTCCAGTGAATTTTTACCTGTGGAAGTGTTTTATTTTGTGTCAGAATTACAGCATTTGTGAAAGCTTCGGTAGTGACCGAGTCGACTATTATAAACGAGCCACTGGCCGTTAGTGCCTATGAATTTTGTACAGCTGTGATTGTTCGACGAAGTTCTAGAAGCAATAAAGTTTGTGTTCCATCCTTAAAAGTGGACTCTTTTCTAGAACTTTCTACAACAACTGGACTTTAGAACGAAGAACCCAGGAATTAACAGAGGTTTCTGCAACAATAATCCAACATATTTAATAATATTACAGAAATTCAGATTTTTCTACTTGATAACACTACTTGACTTGCTATTCTACTGTTGTGATTAAAAAAAAATATACTTGTGTTGTTGACTTATTTTAATATCTGAAAATTTGACTTCATTTTAAGTAAATTAACTTTTAAAATTCTTTAGCCGTTCAAAAGGAGGAGCCGTAAAATAAACCATTTCCTTAAATTTCCGAAATACAAATAGATTCAATAAAGCAACAAAAATAAACTTAAAATGGCTTAGTGATCGTATAGATTTAAAAAGCTGTACAAAACCGTTGGTGTTATATCTAAATTCCTGCAAAACCCTATAAAGTTCGAGTGAAAAAGAAAATGCACACAAACAAAAGAAATAAACTCTAGGAAAGTTGAACAGTTCATTTATTAACACTAACATTAAACAATTATAATAGATTTAAACACCTGGAGCACCAGCTATCTCTTAACAATGTATTTACAAGCGATCTTAAGGAACTATAATCTTAAATCTGCCCAACTTTTTCACATATTTTGATAATTTCTAGAATATAATGCACTAACATAACTTTTAGCTTGACAAATTTTACTAAATTACAATTATCTTCCAACATAATACCTTTTGCCGAACATACCGAAACAATTCATATGAGGCACACTAGAACCCAATCTTTAAACATCTACTTCATTTAGTCCAAAGACTACAAAAATTTATTATGATTGATCTTTATAAACCCCATATTAATCAAATTAAACAATATTACCAGAAAATATCACATATTAATGCCTCTTACTACCCATTTAATAATTAGCTTACATTTCCTGCTTACACCCTCATGTCACAAAAAAAAATAAAGTGGCTGACCAAAAAATATATTAGTAAAAGTAAGCATGCATAAAAAAAAAAAAAAAACTTATCCATGGGTTAAAGATGGGAGGGCCCTCCTAAGAATTTTTTTCACTCAAGTCTCATTGTCCACAATCCTTCCAAAGACGCCGTCCATTGGTGCCATCGCCCCAGTCGTCTATCTGGGGAAAAAAAATACAGCAGGGGTAGTCTAGACCACAGTAGGAACAGGAGAGAGCGACGCCGCTTCTCGTGCAGATATTTATAGCCATCATCATACTCTCGTACTCAGACTTCGATTGCTGCAGCGAAATGTTGGCCATGGAGTTGATGTTTAAGTCAGCACTCTTTATTGACTTCGTAATTACGGCCTCTAAAAATTACTTTGTAAATAACGATGTGTATATTTTAGTAAACGAATATTCTTTGCACTTCCACTTGAATTTAATAACTCCTTATAAATTATTTGCAAGATGTAAAACACATCGTGAACGGCCGTAAAAATTCTTGTTCCTTGAATCTGGCAACGTCAAAGACGTGGGAACGCATGTATCTGTCGGGATCGTACTGACTCCAAAAGAAAATGGCTACCCAGTAGTGATTGTTGTAAATCAAAAGAAAATTAGTAAAAAATTAGAATTGTTAAAATTTATTAATGTTAATATATTAATTGAGGGAACTAGAAGATTGTTATACAAAAAAAATTTTTGTCAGCCACAGAAAAAAAATGTCAGCCACCAAAAAAATACAAATGTAAAATTCATTATCAAAATCATTAAGGTAGTTTTCAACATATGTGCAACCCATTATGAAAGAAACTATATCAGGTATTTTACTTAGAAATATATGTATCTGTCATTTAGCGCGCAATTAATGACAAGCACATGGATCTCTAAATTACAAATCCAACTGACACAAAACCCCCCATAATGTCCTCACATACCCCAAAAACTTAATTTCTCTGGGCAAAATTATCCTAAATAAAACTTTCTTTAATTATTTTCATTTTTCAAAAAAGAACTTTTAAATACAATAAAAACCCGTTAATTTTCCACTTAGTCCAAATGTTATTTATTCCCTACGACATAACACTACTTTCTTTATGGGATGGGGGTAGGAGGAATCTTTTCAGATCCTCAATTACAAACATAATTTTGAAAAGCTTCTACATGTGTTGTTTGCACAGAGGCTGTAAAACCCAAAGCATGGTGTGATTATTTATAGTTACCAGATTAATCATATTTACAATAGCATATTTATTAAATTATGAATACCTCAAAATATAATTATGCTGCTATTGATACTATGTAAAAGATATTTTTTCATGACCAAGATTTTTTAGTTTTACAGATGATATACTGTTGTGTGTTTTTAAGTACCTACAAATAATATATGAATTTTAATGTCTTTATTTAGTACTTAATTAGAAAAGTGACATTTTATTTACAATTAAAATGAAATTTTAAAAAATTTTAATATTCGGTATTCAGCCTAAACTATGTGTCGAATATTCGGTATTCGGCCTGAGCTATTGGCCGAATATTCGGCTATTCGGCCAAATCGCTATTCGTTACATCTCTAAGCTGGACTAGCAGGGACTAAAGAACAAGAACAGAAAAAACGTCTTTTCCCCATTCTGGAACTTCAAAGTTCTCAAGCGACCACTTTTGGAGAGGCCTGGGACTTTAGCAGCATACCAGTTGCTGGATTTTTGTTCATAGGTGGCGCGCCTCACTAATCTGCTTTAATTGCACATCTTTAGTCTTGCCGTGCTGTGCGAGCAATTCGGATGGGAAATTTTAAAAGTCCAACTTTGCAAAAATATATTGTTTGTAAATAAAAGTATTTATTCAAGATAATATGAGGAGCCGAGGCTTTTTTCATAATTTTTTTTACCAGTAATGAACTGGTGGGAGATGCCACATAGCAAGCAATTTTCCCTTATGTAGAGAGTGGATTTCCGAAGGAGTTAATTCTGCTGAATTGGTGATCGGAAAATTGCAATCATTTGTTGCAAGCATCTCATTACCATACACCCCTGACATGCGAATGAATTTACTGGGGAGACATTGGTTTCCAAAGACTAAGCTCAGAGAGAAGTACCATGATATCCTGAGCAGGTTTATCAAAAATTTGTGACCAGTTTTTTTAGATACTGTGTTGCACTTTTACTATAAGTTAATATCCAGATACTACTTTTATCAGTTGCTAAGGCAGACTCTAGAGCTTTACCAATAGCTAAAATTTCAGATCTGAAAAAAGAGCATTAGTCAGTGTTACGGATACTAATCTGAATAATAATTTAATAGAAACCAAACATATGTATAAATGCAGTAGTAATTGTTATGATTTCAGGCTTGTTCCACTGAAAAGTGTGGTGGCCACCCAAAAAATTCAGGCCAATGCAAAAGAGCTTTTAGAAGCTGACCAAAAAAAAAATATATATATATATATATATATATATATATAAATAAGAAATAAGATTTATAAAGCAGCCCCCCATTTTTTAGCTGTCACACTATTTAATTTTAGTGTACTTTTTCTGATTATTCATACCAAAAATATTTTTTTTGTTCTTAATCATGAAGCCGAAGTGAAGAAAAAGTAGTAATGTCTGAAAATAATTTTAAATCTCTTGTATAGTGTTTAAATTTTTCTGAATTAAGGAAGTTCTAAGAATATGAATTATTTATTTATTTTTAAAGAGAGATAAATGCTAGAATGTTACACTTAATTTGGCTGGAAATTTTCTTGCAGTTAATGATGATCCTCATTCATGTAAATTAGGGTGTCCCCCCCCCCCCAAAAAAAAAAAATAAATGAAAAGCGTTATTTTTATTTGCATACCCTCTTATTTTTTTCCTTTTATGTCAGAACAATTGTAAACAAAGTTTCATGTAATTTGAACAACAGCAACCTGTGCCAACTTGCATCTGAATGCGTCAGTCAGTACATGTGTACTTAAACAAGTGAATGCTGAAGAAAGGTGTCTGTAGTGGAATGCCCCACGCTTACAAATCGTAAAAATAAAACAAAACAGAAAAAAGAGTTTTGGGAATGCTTCAATAGTGACAATGCTCTTTTCCGTGAAATGTATGAGTATCAGCTTACTTAGGACAACGTACATCTACATATTAATGTGCTTATTCCAAGCTGTTTTTTTTTAAATGAATGTTTGTATAGTTTTTAATCGGTGAACAGAACATGGCTGTGGAATTACATAGTTCTAAAAAAGGGATATTTTTAATAGGGAACTTAAAACATCAAATAACAGGTTCAAAACTACTGTCTAATGGACAAGTTATCTCAGTTTTATTTTACAATAATCGAGAAGTGAATTTAACTGTTAATAAAAGGGTAAATCTCGTTATTTGATAATGTATTATCTTTTAAGGAAAAGCACGCATACCTACCAGATTGTTGCCGAATTGTGTAAGGAAGCTTGTTAATATGAATCAGTTATGGAGAGAAATATAAAAAAAATGTAAAAAAATCGCACAAGACATATTTAAGCATCGACAACAAAAATTTGTAAGTAATTTAGACAATTTTTTTCCATATTGCACAGGCTGATGCACTTAAATTAATGAAAATAGAGGAAGATAGAATGTTTTTGCAGTACCAAAGAGAGCTAGGCTCATCCAGTAACTTTGGAGGAGTAGATAAAAAAACTGTCCTTTTTTTTTTTTTTTAATTACTATCCCAAGTGTAAATACAGTTCCATGAACACAAATATATATGGACACAATTATATAATACTGAACAGGTTAAAATAAAGGTCAAAATTAACGGTCGCCACTCGCCACGTGGCGACTGTATTTTTGAAAGTGGAGACTGCAAATTTATGTACCAGTCGTCACAGTTTATTTCCCCACTCGCTTTCCCTTTTTTCACAAAGTTTTTATGAATTGAAAGTAAAACAGAAACGGGACGTTCAAACAGATGTTGTTGACAGGTGTCAACTAAACTCCAAGATCGATGTCGGTGGGGAGGGAGGGGGGGGGGAGAGCTGGATCATTGATAAAGGGTATTAGTACTACTTGACCAATTAGCAAAAGTAATCATCTGTTCTGGAAATTTTCAAACGGGGATTACGACAATGCGTAAGATTGCGGTTTGAAGCAGACACCTGCACTTGTTTGTTTTTGCAAGGGCTCTCTTTCTGAGAACAAAAATCCGAAGAGTCGCGAGCATTTATTTATAAATTCCTTTCTTGTGATCTATTAATACCAAAAAATAAATAAATAAATATTAAGATTTATTCCGGCATAAGTCTTATGGCCAGCATAAAGTTGATGATAGCTGTCCGTCGCAGAAAATTAACAATGTTATGACTTATGACTTATGGAGGGGAGGCCCACAGGGGGCCAAGCACCGCGACCATGGGTCTATTGTACCAACCCCAAGTCCTGTGAAAATGGAAAGTCCTGAAGGGCCCTATGAAAAGAGCCCAGTAGCAGATGCAAACATCAGCATAGATCTAACAGACATTTTGTGAAGCTCCCAGGGCTCAATGATATGGCGCCCAAGATGCTCAAACCTGTAAGCCGAAAAGTACTTACACTCACAGAGGATGTGCAACGCAGTTTCCTCTTTAAGAAGACAACCCGACAAGTGGGATCATCGACAACCTTCATTATATTTAGATGCCTTTTAAGGCAACAGTGCCCAGTTAACAGACCAATAGCCCTACGAAGATTGGACCTATTGAAACGCAGAAGTTCCTTGCATCTGTCACCAGGGAAACCAAGATTAATCTCTTTAGCCTGCCTCTGGCCCTCACAATTAAGCCAGTTAGAATACTGAAGTCTCCGAAAGTGGTTAAGAACAGTATCCCTATAACTTTTGCCCGAGATGCCAAGAACTGGCTCACGGCCAACAAAGGAGGAACTAGAGCCCGGCCTGGCAAGGAAATCAGCCATCTCATTGCCGGGAATGCCAGAATGGCCAGGAACCCAATACAGAGTAACCTTATTGAGACGAGAGCTTGCAAAGCTCCAAGTAACACTCCCAGACCAAGTAGGAGGAGATAGCAGTGCTTTGTAAGGCTAACAAAGCAGCCCTACTGTCAGAGCAAATGAAGATATGCTTCCTGGAGTAACCAGCCTTTAAACAGAAAACACTACACATAAGGATAGCATAAACCTCTGCCTGAAAGACAGAGTCATGAAGGCCCAGAGAATAAAAGAGCTTAATGCCATTGTCCGGACAACAAACTCCAGCTCCAGTAAGATTACCAAGCTTGGAGCCATCAGTGTACCACACGCTACACCTGTTCTTACTATAAGTAGGAGGCTTTCGCCAGTCATCTCTAGAGGGGAAACGAACGGAAAAAGATCCGTCAAAAACATGCCTGACAACATATTATCAGAAGGCATGCAACAGAGAGGATGCGTCAACATAGATGAATCAAGATCACCCCATGAAAGGTATTGCGAATAACCCTTCCAGTACCCCAGGTCCATAAGCCTCTTTCTGCAGACCAGGGCCTCAGCCTCAATAAAAGAATGCAGAGGCAAAAGGTTTAAAAGGAATTCAGTGATTGCAGTAGGACTTGTACGAAGACAACCCGTGATAGCCAAACACGCCATCCTTTGAACACGGGTAAGATCCTTCCTAGATGAAACTAAGGAAGATCTAGACCACCAAACAATGGACCCATACGCAATGATCGGGCGAACAATCATGGTGTAGATCCAATGAATAGACTGAGGACTCAGGCCCCAAGTCCTGCCAATAGCACTTCTACAAGCCCAAAAGACTCGTTTGGCCTTAGCAAGACAGTAATCAAGGTGATTCTTCCACCCCAAATGGGAGTCAAAGTAAACACCCAAAAACTTCACCGAAGAAGAATATGCAATTGGCTGTCCAAAAAAGGAAAGCTTAGAAGACTTGAAGTGCTTAGCACTAGGAAAAGCAACCAAACATGTCTTCAGGGGATTGACAGAAAGCCCAGTATGAGAACACCAGCTCTCCACCGCTTTCAAAGCCGAGTTAATGAAGCCAGTGACCACCGGGCCAAACTTGCCCCTGGCCACAATGGCAATATCATCAGCATAGCCAATACAGTGAACCCCAATGCTAGATAATTTAGCCAACAAGGAGTCCACCACAATACACCATAATAAAGGTGAAAGAACCCCACCCTGGGGAGTACCAGCAGAAAGACGTGCCACCAAGGTATCCCCCAGAAGCGAAGCAGAGATAAGCCTGTACGAGAGTAGATTATCAATCCACTGACAGACAGTTTTATCAACACCCTTGGAAGTAAGGGCAGACAAAATCGTACCAGAGGGAACCCTGTCAAAGGCTCCCTCAATGTCAAAATTAACAATGTTAGTCATGAATAAAGACCAATGGAGTACGCAAATGCAATAAAAATAGGGAAACTTTGTTCTTGCAAAAAGACAATTTTGTGTACCCTATAGAAAATATTCAGAACTGGTTTGGTGCAATCTCAAAATGATTAAAGTTTATTCCTAAACGTTCATTTCTTATAGTCCGACACATAAATTCAGATCAATGGACGTCACGAAGTCTCGCAATTTAACACTCAAAAAGGCACTTTTCATTTCTAAATGAATCCGTAATTCTCTAATGCTTAGTAAATATCTTTAATAACTATAGATAATTTGAAGTAGGAAGGCCAGATAATTATTATACTAAGCAATCATTAAAACTAAAACTTGCAAGGTGCGCAAATCAGCCAGTTATAAAAACTACAGAAGTTGCCATTATTTATTCTGACAGTTTTCACTAAAAAGCTGAAGTCTAGAATTATGATTTGTGAAATAATTATCAAATATAACACCCACATTATAGGATCGACGGTGACGTTATTTTGAATCCCTTTCTTTACCCCCAACTGAAAGTGTTATGTTCCAGAGATTGCAGTTTTTTATTGCTACATTAGGTGAAAACAAACATCCCAGAGATGCCTCTTTTTGGGTGACGCGAACGAAAGAAAACAAGTGAAATGAAAAAGTGATGAATGTCACTGTCTGATTCTCTAATAAGCATCTTAGTCAGGAAAAAAGTAACTTATTTTTAAAAGGAAATTTTATCGGGTTTCATTTACGATAAATGTCTGATTGCGTTGTTTGGAATTTTGTGAAGGAACAGTTATATGTCGTGTTTAGTTAAGGGTTGTTTCAATTGATCGTATTTTTGTTATAGTATCATTTTAATAGAAATTGTTTTGTAAAGGGGCCGTTAAACGATCGATCATTTTGACTGCGATGATCCCTGTAATGGGAGGGGCAGGGGTAATGGCAAGTTTTCGAGTGAAAACATGGACATACCAGGGCAAAGGGGGTAAAATAGGCTGCCAATTGCGGAAAGGTTGTCGGGCGCCGTGCTTTTTAAAGAGTGGTAGTAGGGGGCACTACAAAGAAATGCTATTGATAACACAAGGTCGTAGCCAGAAAAAAAAGATGAAAGGTTGAAATTCTGAAAAAAAAAGGTTGAAATTTTGTACATCCCCCTATTTAATGTAAAGGGTAATTTTACCAACTGGGGAATATTTGTGTATGGTATGGGGTCCGCATAAAAATCAAGAATTTTTATTTAATTAGATTTAATGTTCTGAAAATGTTAATCAACGCTTCAAATTCTGTCCCTTATATAACTTTGTGATTTATTGTGTATGTCTATGATCCATATTTAAGGAATAAAAGACTAGGTCAGTGTGTTTGGGACACTCTGTATATACCGGCGGGCAGTGGCGTATGCAGACTTCCTTCAAGGGGGGGTGTTATAGCCATAACTTTGTGTTAAAATGATTAATATTTAAGCTAAAAGCTGAAAATTTATGGACATTTTGTTAAAAAAATTTTTGGCAAGGAAGGGGGGGGGGTTGAACCGCCCCCCTTGCATACACCACTGCTGGCAGGTAATATATTTTTTTTAATTACTAGAAGATTTAGATGTATATTTTAAGAAATCTTTTCTTATTACTTATATTGACTGCACATGTTTATTAAATTTGTATGTAAGTTGTGCAATATTCAAAAACATGCAAGTGGCCACTGGCCACCTGCAAATTTTCTGAATTTTGACCTCTAGGTTAAAAACATTTAGAAAGTCGGGAATCTGTAAAGGGTTGGACGAAAACAGATCATTCTTTGATAAACCCATGCACGCAAGAAAATGCTCAGGTGAAGCCTTATGTTCACTGTAGATGGTGCACGTAGGGAACACTTTTCTCCTCCAATAAATTTAAGAGTTCTCATGTGACCAGTCCGAAGTTGGGATAAGCGAGAAAAATCATGGCGACTCAATCCAGAATCACTGTGACTTCCAGGCTTATCCGGCACCTACCAGTGGTGGGACACCCTTAGAATACCTTGTTGTTTAAGTATCTTCTTTTGACAAGATTTAAAAAGATAAGTCTATAGCTGCATTGGAATAGCAGCTGCCTTAGCAAGTCTGTCGGCCATCTCATTTCCTACCTGCCCAATGTGGGAAGGAATCCCTTGGAATGTTAATGAGGAGTCCTTGTGAAGTGAGTCAATGCATATCACAATATCCCTGGATATTAACTTTGAACTAGTATAACACCTTTGTAGTTCCTGGAGGGCTGCCAGTGAATCTACAAAGAAAACAATCTTACTTGGCATAGATTTATCAAAGTAATTTAAGTTCAGCATTAATGAATGAACAACCTCTGCGGTTTGTATGACTCAATGTCCCGAGACTGATTGTTAAACTCAATAACTGCCCCACTTTCAGAATTTCCATCAATGCGCTTAGACCCATCGGTATAGATCTTAATGTAATCCGGACCAAAATAATTTATCTTCTCAAGAGCTACAGCCCTCAAGAGACATGGCAGTTCATCTTGCTTTTTTACAGAATTCCCAATGGAGAGATTAACGATCAGCTCTTTCCTCTCATGACAAGGTTGGAAAACCGTAGAGATAGTTTGTTGGGACAAGTTATAGGTATTTCATACTGTGGGATTGAATGCATAGATTTCCTCTTTATTCTAAAAGATGGAATCCATTCCTTAATTAATTTGCTAGTTCTGTGGGTTTGGAGGTTGACACATTTTTCAACAATTTTAGTCAGATTTAAGTCCCACTTATACCTAAGAGGAACAATGCCAGCCTCGAACTCAGCAATATTTCCCGGAGTTGTATTTCTCAAACCACAGATAATGCTGGCTGCATTTCTCTGTATTCTCTCAAGTTTGTCAAGATTGGTCTTGGCAGCCTGCATCCAGATAGGAGATGCATACTTAAGCAAAGGTCTGATTAGGGCTGTACACGTTATCTTGAGTGTTTTTGCAGAAATGCCCCAATCCTACCCGAAATACGCTTTAGAATATTTAGTCTCTTTTTCGCTCTGGATTTAAGGCTGTAGTTCAAAGGAAAAAAAACTCTGTTTTTAGTCTTGGTACACAAATTTAAATAAACTAATAGCACCATGGCCTCCAAAAAATTCCAGATGGTTCTTCATAAGCTGCTTTACACACTGTAATAAGCTAAAAATCTGTTCCTTTCGTGAAATTTTCAGAAAAAAATTCTTAAACATGGATGTGAGTTGCAAGATTTTACAAAGAGTGACACGTTTTGCAAAAATTTCAGATTTTTTTCTAAAAGTTTTGAAACTGATTCAGGCTTATCGTTTATTTCAGTATCTAGTACAGCTTGTAAAGACACAGTTTCAAAATTTTGAAGTGCCTGGCATAATTAGTTTATTTGTACTTATGTACCAAAATCGCATGATTTTTTTTTCAAATTACACCGTTAATATTCAATATGATTATGGAAGCAAAGCGAAGGATCCAATATGACGCCCAAATATTTTGGATTTTCCTTAAATTTGAGACCTGCATCAAGTAAAACAGCAGAAGGTGTAATAGCTCTCACTGATTATTAATAGTGAAGACACATATTTCTGATTCATTTGTTTTATACAATATTTGAGCGAGAGTTTTTCAATGTAGTATGTTCCAGTGTTACTTCTTTTGAAAACTATTGCGCGAAATAACCAAACTCAACTGCCGGGGTCAGAATGTGACGTCATAGATTAAAAGTGGTCTGTAATTCGTAAACTCTGCAACACAATTTAATGTCCTACTCACAATTTGAGTGATTCTAAATAGTTCCTTGTGATTACACAGTTTCAAGTTTTTCATGAGCCTGAACCATGGAGGATTTAAATATTTAAATTGGTACAGCTAGTTTATTTTCCACCAGGGTGAGGTGAAATATTTTGCGGTGCTAAATACACTAGTCTGACAAGAATTATGCTTAAAAATGTATGGAGATCTGTTTTACTGGAAATGCATAAATTCCACAGAATCACCTAAGAGTAGAGGCACCATTGGCTTAAAACACATATGGGCAATCTGCGGGCCGTATGTGGCCCGCCAGGGCTTTTAATCCGGTCCGCGGTATATATCAAAACCCATATAAACCATTCAAAATCCTATACAAATCCCAGCTATACGGCCCATGACTTTGCTAACATCCTGAAGTTTGGCCGCGACTTTGCTTATATCCTAATGTTTGGCCCAAAACTTTTCAAAGGTTGCCCATACCAGGTTTAAAATATTTAATAATTTTCTTTAAATTGAGCATTAAAGAGGGAGAAACGAAGATAGATAGTATTTATATAAGTAATAGATAGTAGATTAATATGTATTAAAGCACAGTATATACCAAATTAATAAATATCTCATGAAGATAAGTGTTCTATTCATCATTTTTCAATGATAGTCTTACAACTAAGTAAACTATAATCCCACATCATGCTGATATATCACGTGGTAGTTCCAACAAAGGGACTACCAGAGCTTTTTGAGATTTTGTTTTCGCATAGGTAGTTCTGATAATATTTCAGTAAGATGTTCATTTCCTATCGTGTGAAGAACGGGCACGCAGCTAGTATTATATAAAAGCAGGTAAAAGGTGGTAAGTGTGAGAAAATGCATTTTTATCAATTTGGTGCTTTAAACTGTAAATCCATAAGAACTATGGATTTTCTATATACGGGTGTTGCTAGATTGCTGACCTTCATTTCTGAAGTTCTATGCCTCAGCACTACCACCTGTCTAACTCACAAGCCGCTACTGGTTGACTGAACTTTCTATTGTATTTTTAGCTGGAGATGCAGAAAAAAATAAATTAAAATCGGTCCTCTAGTTGCCATACACCAAGCTAGATGCATGGCCTGAGCGATTTTCTCCCTAAAACAATCATTATTTAGTTCTCAGCTGAAATTAAACATGAAGGATAGGGGAGCATTGTTAGACGTCTGCTTGTTATCGTTACAATGTACGTTAAACCATGCCTTCAATGCATTTTGACAGTTAAAGCACCCAACAAAGATTTGTGAAAACATCTCAAAAGCTACTTTACAGAAATTTCTCCAGCATTTATGGTACTTTACTGATGAAATAGCAATATTAGCACTTTTTGATGACAAAATAAAATTAAAAGGATGAAGATATGGATGAAGAAATAAAATTAAAAATGGCGGCAAATTTACATAGAGAAAATTTCTCGACCCATGTGTAGAAATATATTCCATCAAAGGACGAACTTCGTGGTTCATTGTATTGTGAGTCTGATACTTCGATTTTGTAGTTTTTTATTTTGTTATTTATATATATTGCACAGTTGTTACCTGTTATTTTATTTTATTTTTTACAGAAAAAAGCATCGATGATTTTATATCCGTTAAAAGTCATTGTTTCCTAGATGCAAAATTGATGAGTTTTCTCAGTGATAGTCCCTCTTCATGGAAAAATAACGCTGCATTTCTAGATGCTAAAAAGAGCATATCAATGCTTAGAGCAGTGAACGATACAGCTGAAAGAGCGGTAAAAATGATGCAGGACTTCCATTGTTTAATACCAGTTGAGAAGGAACAAAGACAATTTTTGCTACGTTGTGTACAGGAACACACCGAAATCTATCCTGACTGTAAAAAACAAATATTGAAACCAAAATATGTTTAATGTTTCATTTACAATATGTTTTAATGTTTCTTTTACTATAATATAAATATCTCCTTTGAATAAAAGTGTCTTACGTACCAAAGAAACATGCATTTTACAATCTTTCCCTAATATTCCCCCATACAAGATTTTACATTCAACTTTGACACAAAGTCGGCGCATGTTACCGTTATCTTATTGTAATAATACTTTTTATTTATGTTACTGAGGTGAAATAGAAAAAGAATGGTAGGTATGCGTATTCAAATTTTGAAAAAAAAAAAATACTCTTGTATCTTGGGACACCCTGATGTACATACCTTCTCCAGCATTTTTTCATTGCAAATGGACTTTGTAATTTACTGAATTAATGAGTGTCTTTATTCTCCTTTGTATTTTAAGAAGTGATTCTTATGTTCTCAGCAAATGTTGGAAAAGTAATGTTATATTTGAATTTGACTTGGAATGGTATATTTTTAAAAAATATATAGATCTAGATTGATTTTTAGAACATGGTATAAATTTATCAAATCTATTTTTTTTAAATATTCACTCCACCCCCTATACAGGGTTTACATTAGGAAAAAAAATTGTGTAAGATTCTCCCACTCTAGCTTCAAAATTAAGTGGGTTTTTTTAAAACCAACTCAAGAATTTTGTTTATTTCCAAAAAATTTTATTTAATTTTTTTCACATTTTACAAGCAAAATGAATATCATTATAAAAATACAATGCAACTAAAGTTATAAATATCAAAATTAGAACTATAATATACAAATGATTTTGATAACAATGTAATTTAATGATATCTTCGATTATTTAGCTCATTACATATTTTAGCTGCTTCATCAAAATCGAACAACTCAGCATGTGGGGAAAGCCCTCAAGTGTTATTCTTTTGAGTGGGATTTAGAGTGGCATTGTGGGAATTGTGTAGTCCCATGGTCTAGTACTAACCCTGCTATATTTTCTTTTGCTCTCCCCCCCCTTTTTTTCTTACTTTTTTTCCCCCCTCAAAAGTTTGGTTAAGCCAGCTGTCAACATTTAAGCTAAGTCTTTCCAGCTTTCCTTTGCACTAATACTCTATAATGTGATTAGTCTTAGAGTTGTCATTTCGGTGACAAAAGGCACCAATCTATTCGCCTGTGCTTTATGCATGCCCTGGTTCCCATTCTGATGATTTACTGTCTCCAGAAAGAACGTGTTGTGCTTCTCTCCCATTCCCGCAGTTTCATGGCTTTGTCAGTGCATGATGTGTGATGCACAATATGTGAGGTCATGGTTACTAGTGGTAAGTTGATATGAAATTTAATATGCAACAGTCAGAATACAAGTAGAAATCTGATGCAAAACATAAGAAACACACCACAACATATACACTCGTTACATTTTCATCAGTTTGGCTTCATCGTTCCTCTAGAGTTGAAGTCATCATTTACCCATTCCTGGTCTCCCTTTTAACTTCTTCAAAAAAAAAAAACTCCCTGTACAACAGCTTAAACAAGACACAATTTGTTCATAAGTTCCTGCAGCATTTTTATTGACTTTGTGCTGAACTTGATTTCCCAATGTCGCTTAAGTGTCAGCCATTACGTAGTCTCAAAGCTGGTATGCACTAAATCATCAGTACTGATGACACCGATGCTCGGAGCTGTCTGACTTAGGTTGCGCTGCAAAGCTGTGGTTATGGGCCACCTAACTCAATACATCCAAAGGTGCTGCAGACCAGTCAAGGTATGACAAAATATACATACACATGAAATATTACGAGTGGGTGCTGGTCCTTCGAGATGTAGTCTGGCTAGAACTAGATGGAATTCGCGGGGCACTGGCCAAACCCCAGTCTTCTGTGGCTGTGGCTACCGATATAAGTTACTCTTTACTTCTGGTTCAGATCATATCTTTATTAACTTACATAACTTTACATGGCTACAGAAGTCATGAAAAAACCTCTCTTTGATTAGTGTGGGCACATGGTTTATACAGTAATCACAAATTCCAAAAAAGGTGCATTTATTGTCCACTAAAATGCCCAGGTTTCATAGCCCTAGGAAATTCCTACGAGGTATGTAGCCAGAAGACTGTGAAAGTGGGGAGATATGGAGATATATCAGTTGCATTTTTATTAAATTTAGATCCCGAGACAAATCCTTTATTTGAAAACGAAAGTTGCTATGCTCATAGACATTTGAAGGGAGTTATTAGAAGTTTTTAATTTTGAGAGAATGTTTAATTTATGTTTTGGAACATACCTTGTAAATTGAAGCATACTGGGGAAATAAATTTCTTTTAGATTTCAAATTTGTTGAAGATATGTGTATTGTCAAATTTATTCCTTTAAATATTATTAAAATTGCTTTTAAAAATTTAGCAAGAATGTGCCAAAAAAATAACTGCAGTTGAAGAAGAATGGAAATTAAAGTATGAAGCTTTACAATCATCTGTTAAGAAAATTTCTCAAGTTCAGGTGAGTATTTTCCAAAATATTACAAAGTATGATTTATGAAAGTTTTAGTTTTTATGTTGATATAGGTTTTTCTTTTATTTATTTTTAGCAAAAGAGAGTAAATACGCTAATAATAAATTAAACGTAATAGCACTTTCATCAGTGTCATGTGTCCTAAATAATCCAAAATATTGTGTACACTCCTATAAAAAAAACTATTTGCATGTTAAAACAATAAAAGCATTAGGTTCTGAAGTACTTCAAGTTAAAAATATATTCATGAAACCTAGTTAAAAAAAATTCTCTGGGTGGAAAGTGCCTTTTTGGTCACCTGTTATGACTGTAGTCATCACCAGACTGCTCTCTACTTCCCTTGTCATCGCTGCCGGTGTCATGTTCTGTACCTAGGATAAGTATTAAACCTAACTGTGTTATATTTTTCTCTGTAGAATTTTAATTCCACTTTATTACTAGTTTTCTTCTTCTTACCATATTCCTACATTTTAAACTTGAAACTCTTTTAACAGAATTGCATTTATCTTTATATTGAAGTTGTTTCCCCACCTCAGCATTTTTTGTTTTACAGTTAAAAACCCATCTTAGTTAAAATCAGCACAGTGTTGATGTGGCTGGGTGTGCAACTACCCCATGACATAATCTGGAGGTGACATTTGGCAAATTCTCTATGATTGGCGTGCGCATGTTCTGTTCACCTGGAGTGGGCATACCCTAAATTTTGTTTGCAGTAGTATTTAACCTGTAACCAGCGTCCTGTATGCTCGACGCAATGATTCCGCTCTTATCAGCCCAGCATCCCTTCCACGCGAAGAGCTTCGAGTAACATCGTGTTACACCCTATAAGGGTTAACTGTCCAGTGAGCGATAACAAATGCCCATTCACTAATTTACAATTGAAAATTTAGTTATTTGCTTTCAAATAAGCAGAGCAATTCGCAATTCAGCATAGCTGTAAAGTTTTAGAGACCTGTATTAAAAAAAGTTGACTAGCTGAATATGTAACAAGTTTAAACTCAGTAAAAAGGCATTTAGTTTAAAACAACAAACTTCAATTCATTAACAGTTAATTAAATTAAAATCAGTTACATAACAAAAAAAACATAATGACTAGATAAGTAATGTATTAAAATCTATTGCACTGAGAAATTTCAAACTTAACAAATTGTTTAAAAAAAAACTAAATACATAGCCATCACGATTCAATAACTCAGTAAAAACAGGATTTACTTTCAACATCATGATTATTCTGCAGGATGCTGGAGGTTTTAAATTAAAACTCAATATTCCATCAAACTAATGCCGATTGCCCGCACCGGCAACATAACACTTTATCAAAAGTACTTCACATATTTGAAAGATGAGGCTCAACACATTACTCACGATACATCACTAGCGTATAACAAAATGAGGCTGCTGATCCCATGGCGATTGCTGTTTAAATACTGCCGCGAATGGAAGTCGATACGGCCACACTAGGCAAGCAGAAAAATACGTACGCCGCTAATGCAGAACACATCAAATGACATCACTGCTGGATTATGTTACGGGCTAGCAGTACACGTGGCCAGTTCAACTTTGTGCTAAGACGAAATAAGATGACAATATCACTGCAAAACAAAATGCATTGAACCAGAAAAACAACTTTAAGTTAAAGATGAAAGTAATTCTTTGATCCATTTCCAGTGTTAAATTTGCTGTTTTTCATGTTTAATAGCGGCTTGAATATTTTTAACTCGAGCTCTTTAATCAAAATTTTCTAAGCACTTCTCATGTATAATCTATAAAACAAATTTGGTTACTATCTGTTCACCCATTTTAGTGGTAGAATCCTGTTTATAGGGGAAGTTTTAATTATATCAAATGTAATTTCCTATCCTGTCCCATGCATATTATAGATAGAACTTTAGTAGTATATAGCTCGATATCCGGTAGTTATGATTCCGATATCCGACAGTATTTCGTATATTAAAAAATCAGCCTTATACTTGCCAGATATCCATTATATCCCTAGTATTAGAATTATTTTGAGTGTCGCTGTAAAAGTACTATTTATGTTGTATGCATGAAAGGTTGCATATATTAATCCAGAGTAAGCTAACTTCATTCCAAATTTTATCCAAATCCGTATAGCCATTTTTGCATGATCGAGTAATAAACATCCAAACTTTCACATTTATAATATTAGTAGGATTTGAAAATTCATGGAATTTAAGAAACACAGTTGGACTTAGTTTTATGCCAAATTAAAAAGCATAAGAAAAATTAGCATAATTATGCTGGCAAAATTTTGCCAAGCATAGCAATCTAAATATGGTTTTTAATTAATAATTTAAAGAGTAATTAAAATGTTAAACGACCTCAGAAACTCAGTTTCAGCGGTGCACCGTGGCATGGGAAATTTTTTTCTAAAGAATATAATGAAAATGGGTGTAGTGTACACACAAACATACATATTAGTTGACGCTAAAATGAGATTTTTTAAGACTAGAATGAAGACTAGAATTTTTATGAAAACTAGTCCAGGGTTTGTACCGATCCTGGAATCGCTAAAATTCTGAACTTTTGAAATATTATTGTATAATGGTCTGATATTTTCAAAGTTGTCCAGTTTTTCTATAAAATACAAAAAGAAGTTCTCTCAAGTATTTCAAATAGTAGGACATTTTACAATCATTTTTCAAGAGTTCGGAATTTTAGCAATTTAAGGACCCGTATGAATCCTGTACTCTTGAGTAAGATGTTGTTGTATGATTACAGCCATTTACCTACCTGTGGGGTCTAGGTTGAGGGGGGGGTTAGAGATCATGATTGTGTTAGGGCTTGATTATATTTGTCTTTAATTTGCACAATTGGCAACATTTATGATATTCTATCAATGAAGCAATTGACGTTTATTTATCTATTAGCTGAAATTTCGGGTTCGAGCACAGATTTAAATAATGCCGCTCGGGGTGTAAAAAATGAGCTCAAACTCATCTCTAGTGGGGTGTCCTTCATGGGGGGGGTCTTTTAAGAGGTCCTACCCGTATCTACACTAAGTTTCAGGGGGTAACTATGGAAAACTAGAACGGTTAAGTTGGCGGACGGGACCTGATTTTGAACCAGGCTCCTTCCATCACTCATTTCAGAGTGCTGTGCGCTCGGCCACTGTTGGGGCTCCAGAGTATGAGCTTGCCATTGTGGTACACTTTTAAAATATTTCTGCTGCAAAACTGAAACAATAGATTTTACAAAAATTGGATAGGTTAATGTTGTTTATGTGACACATTCACGATACATTTAGTTATCAATATACGATTGATAAATTATTTGCTTTTAAGCATTTTTTTTCCCCACAACCTTCTCATGAACCATTCCAAGGCTATAATGTTCTTTTGAGGTATAATGAAATGTTTAAACAGTTTTTAAAGCAATCTAATTACGCCATTGACTGAAAAAATTTAAATTGTATCTTCACAAATTACTAACATTAAGAAGCAGTCAGAAAAAAATTAGCAGTTGAAAGTTAGGGTATAATTTAAAAAAATTTTTGAAGGCGATTGTATGCTGCAGTGTAAAATCAGCGTTCTTCGCTGGCATGACTGCCTAGACTTTGAGAGCGGTGGCGTGGTACAAATGTCCGGCGGCATGGCTCGGCAGTGCAGACCTCTACCTCTTGTTGGAAGTGTTAGTACAAAAGTCAAAGTTCCTGCCCCTTATAAATCCTCCTAGAACTAATTGCTTACCTTTCCTCTTTATTATAAATAAAGTTTAATTCATTATAATAAACAAAGTTTAATTAAATGTTTGTATAAAGTAATTCGCTTTACAGTCTTTAATAGTAGTGATTATGCACTCATATCGCATTCTCAAAAGCACAAACTTCTTGGCCAAAATTTTCGTTGGAAATGAAGTTTCAACCTTTCGCTGCTAGTCAGCGCTCCTCGGCAGATCGTTGTATTCATACTCTTGATTCCGTCGAATCCAATAAAGAGTGTCACTGATGTCTCTGGGGGCTCGAGCCTCCCCTAGAGCTAGAAATGCACTATGGATTAGGGAACTTAAAAAATTGTAAATTTCCACATGAACTGAAATTTTAAAAAGTAGAAGTGTGTATACAGTTGACGCTCTGTTTAACGACGATCTCTTTTCAAAGACGATATTTCAAAGTCGTCCCCCCCCCCCAAAAAAAAAAAAAAAAAATGTCTATTCAAAGACGCAAAAAATGCCTATTCAAAGATGATGTTGTTTCTGTTTAACAACGATTTTTTTTTTACACAGGGGGTGCTACAGGAACAGGGGAAAAATTTTTAAGAGTAGGAAAAAAGTGTCGGGGAATGTCAAAAGTGCAATTTGCAAGATAATTTCAACTACCTGAGTGTATTCTCAAAGGTATTTTAGAAGCAAAGAGAAAATTCTTGAAGCAGCACAAAAATTTAGTTCGGGATCCAAATCCAAACGGCCGAAAAGCCAATGTGGCCGATTGGAAGAGATTGCCAAGGCGCTTCTGCATGCAAATGGTTGCATGAAGCAAGAGCATCTAACATTCTAATTTCTGGGCCCCACCATGGCCGAGTGGATGAGACGCTTGACATGATAGACGGCTGAAGAGTGAAGGTCCCGCGTTTGGGCCTACCGTGAGGCTGTCGATCTAACTATGTCCACCAGAAGAAAGTATGGCAGGTGCAGTGGGACTCCAGTAACAAGGGTCATCACACCTTTGAGCTTCTGCCTAAAGTCTTACAGCACCAACTGCCACTCAGATGGGCAATAACAAGCTTCCTTGCCGGTCATGGACACTTCCCAGCATATCTGTACCGCTTCCATCGGCACACAACAGGACTTGCAACTGCGGAACTGAGGGCTCCCTCTGGCACTACATCCTAGACTGCCCGCTAACATCGTCCAATCACCTAAAAAGACCCCCAACATTGCACACGGAGGCATGGGTAAGGCAAGTCCTCAAATCCAAACCACTGAATAAAACAAACATTTGCAACCTTAGTAGAACTATCCAAACACTTTTAAGTCTGCCACATGTAAACAACCAACTGAGACTGTCCACATTGTATGCAGGGACTAATATATACTGGCGCTCCTGCGGGGGATAAGCCCAGTCCCGTTGTTCCCGAAAATTGTCTTTTTTTTAATATGTTTATTTAATCTTAAATAAACTCCACAGCTGCCGCAAAAGGATTCAAGGTCGACTCTGCTAACCAAGTTGGCAGTCATGTGGCATCAAAATCTGGAGTTTTTCCAGATGGTTTTCTCCAGAGTCAACGTGAATACGCGTTAGAACATCTGAAAAAATCATCCAACCAAGGCAACCGCCCCAGAATGCAGATTCCTCTAATATAGGCTTGCCACATAACATCACATAACACATAACACCAATTTCTGGAGGCCCGACGAGTGGCTGAGAGCATAGCGCTCGCAACTGGGAGAAGAAAAGTGCCTTGTTCAAACTCAGGTCGCGTCCTTCAATACAGCCGTTTGGAGTCTTACGAAGTTTTCGCCGAAACTTCTCATAAATACGGATTAAGACCCCTTAGAAAAACCCCCACGTACGGCACCCCGTACTCGGCCTAGATCCCTCATGTAGATAATTGTTTGTAATAATATCAAGCAATTAAATCAAGTAATAAAATCAAGCAGGGATGTTAATTCTGCGGCGAAACACAAATTCTTGCGCCGAACTGCGCTTTTAGCCGATTTTTGCGCCGGTCTGCGCCGAATACGTCATTTTGACTCTTTCAGGGTGCGCCGAAACACAAATATTGCGCCGAACTGCGCTTTTAGCCGATTTTTGCGCCGGTCTGCGCCGAATACGTCATTTTGACTCTTTGTTAAATTTTTGCCACGCACAAATAAACTTTTAAAGCGTGTATGGAAAGCTAGTTAGCAGTAAAGCAAGATTCAAACTGCGTACGAAAGCTGCATTCCGAAGCCACTCTACCCGCCCCAGATCGGACCAGTCGGGCTTTGTTAGTCACCTCAATCAGGGCCGGCCAGATAGGCAAACAAGTACCGTAATTTATGGAAGAAACGCCGCGGCGTTTATGAGTTTAAAAGTTAAAAAATAGTAAGTGCGGCGTTTCCAATATTTTTAAATTTTTTTAGCCGATCTTCAACGAAAAATCGAAAAATTTGTTTCGTGATAATTTTCTCAAAAGATGGCGCCACCACCGACACGTACTCTTTAGCGTGCACAGATTACAGCGTAGCGAATCAGAATACGAACCTACCCCCATAGAAAAGAGGTTTGATCTTTGATCCAGTTTTGGAGAAAGTCAGAGCACCCTAACATGGGTCCATGTCCCGTGCTCTGAAGTGGATGGCTTCATACATCCAACCGATGTCTCCTCAATTAAGTAAAAAGAAAAAAAATAGAAGTAAATCTTTTACATCTACATTTTAGAACTATAATTAAATTTTAATGAAGTTTTGAATATATATTTTGAAGGGTTAAAGTTCTGTAAAATACCACAAAAGTGCACTACCCTCTATTAAATGCACCCGTTTTTCACATGAACCTCTATTGTTCTTAAAATACTGAATTTCAGCCAAAATTAGTCTATGTTGTGCCCGGTGCGAGTTTAACCCTTCCCCCCCTCCCCCCCACCCGTCCCCCAAAAAAATAAATAAATAAAGTTAATCCGAAAGATTTTTTTTTCGCCGTGCGGCTTTGCGCCCTGTGCACTCTCTGGAATAAACACTGCCAACTAATTGGTATGCTCAAGAAATGCTGAGTGCTTTTAAAATAAATCCCAATGTTATAAATATAAAAAATAATAAATAAATACCATCAAGAGTTGTTACACAACATTCAGTTTAAAACAACAATTTGCTGAAGCAAGCTCATTACGTAATCAACAGCTGGCCATCCGCGGAGGGGGGGAAATGTTTACTTTTAACTGGAGACTCTTTTCACACATCGATTGCTGTTTTCATTTTAATGGCGCCTGGTAGTCTGTCCGAACTTTGTGCGGATGCAAGAAGGTTCTTAGAAGTTATTTTTTTATTTCTATAAATTGGCCTTTGTGAATATAAACATTGATATCTGATTATTTGAAAATAGAAATCGTAAGCTTCGTAAAATAGTGGCAAATACTTTAAAACATTCTATGGGAAGGGGGAGAAAAAAGGAGATTTTTTTACCGTTTATCCAATTTCTCCCGAAATATATCCGATCAACTTAATAGCTTTTTTAATAAATTAGGTCTAATAAGTAATGCAACATATTTTTTATTTATTTATTTTTTGTTAATTAAGAAATTATTTTAGAAAACTTTGAATTTTATCTGGCATTGACTTCTGACCACGATCACCCCCCCACACACACACACACACACCAACGATCGCGGCTGCGGCGTTTTTGACGATTTTCTAGCTAACTAAGCTCATTTTCGTGGGTGCGGCGTTTCTTCCATAAATTACGGTAATCATCGCAACAAGCACCGTTTTTTGTTTATGAAGGGGCACGATTTGCTATTTGGAGATGAAACATTATGGACCAATTCGTTTTTCAACATGTACACATGCATTTTTTTTTTTTTTTTTTTTTTTTTTTTTTTTTTTTTTTTAAATTGATATTGTACCTTTTTGAGAAAGAAAAATGGAGGAAAATGTTTTTTTGGTGCAAAATAAATCTGCTGTCTTTAAATGAAAACTTAAAGGAGAAATCAATACGCCTTTCATAACTTGTTATTCGAAAAGTTTTTATGTATTCACACTGTTTACAAAAGCGATTCATATGTTTTACCTTTTCGAGCTTAAAAAAAAAAAAGCCCCCTCCTCTGAAATGGGTAACGATCCGCCACAGCTCTATGTACATGCATTTTCCCGATTTGAACGGGCATTATTTTTTTCGGGCCCCACCACTGAAGCAGGTCACGAGCCGCCACTGGCTGTTATAGAAAGTGGACAGATTCTATTTAAAGTGAAGGATAGACTTGCAAAAACATTAAAACTATTAGAAGAAAATGAAAAAGCTCAAGAAGAAATTAATAAAAATAAAAAAAAGAATAAATAGAAAAGTAGATAACTTATGATACTTAATTTGTAATCTCATTATTAATTTCTCATAATCTTAATTTTTAACTTCCCATAATTCTTAATTTCTCTCAACAGTCATTAATATTTTTTGTTTACATTTGCTTTGTATATTGTGTTCAAGTATTATAGATGAATATGCAAATATTAGATGAGGTTAAATTACTGATACAAAAGCATATGCTATTAAAAGTACACACATTTAATTATTCTAACCATCAAATTTATTTTGTTTTCGATACTGCTTACCAATTACGTGTTGTTGTATAAGAGGTATAATATTTAGGTTTTCAAAAATCTCCATTTAGTACTACTTGTGATTTGTAATAGAACCAAAGAATGAGATAGAAGCTTTTGTTTTAAAATTTAGTTTTCATTTTATTTGTGCTCTCTTTTTCGAGAGGAAGATTCCCTAACTGATTCTGAAAAAGAAAAAAAAAGGGACAGGGATTGGCAACCTGTGGCTCGCAAGCCGCATACAAATCATACTCATGGTTCTTGAGTAGGAAAAAAATGACTTAACCACAGAAAGGTTGCTGACTCCTGATATGTATTGTTTTTACCAAGTTGCTGATAGCATATAGCCTGCTGATAGCATATAGCCTGTATACACCCTTTTTTTTTCCAGAGCTTTCCTAAAGTGCTTTCAAATAGTGTTTTGCTTTTAGCAAATGGTGTTTGCTCGCAAACTTTGCTTTTCTTGTATGCATTTATTGTGTTCCTTAATCTTCAATTTTATGCTCCAAAATCATGTTAATTCTGATCTCGAATCTTAGTTTTCCTCTTGGAAACTATTTTTTTGTGCTCCCGAATGGAATTTTTCTGCTCCCGAGGTGCTCCCAAATGAAATTTTTTCTGCTCCCGGGGTGCTCCCAAATCGAGTGTTGGAGTTAACATCCCTGAATCAAGCAATTACTGCAGTCCTATTATTCTGGCAGAAAAATTTGGAAAGCAAAATTTTCAGGCTTCGTCTGGTTAGCTAGAAAAACTCATAAAATGGAAGCTGACGCATTTCACATTTGAGAAAATCTGGAAGAAAGAATAATGGGAAGGCGAAAAATGAAACAACTGACTCATTTTGATTTTCTTGAAACCTAATTTTATTGTATTGCTTGTTTTCACTACCTTTTTTTAAGGTAACTTAAAATAATATTTTGTGGATAATAAAATGATAATAAAAGTAACATCTTTAAACACGCCAATATATCAATAAAAATATTCACAGTCCTAAGAATGTAAAGTGCAAAGGGTTGGTGTTGGTGCTGTAGGATTACGGCCAATTATCTGCACATGGAATCTAAGCCGATGGGTGGGGTGCACTTTGTGGAAGTCTTTCTAAGGGGTCCAAACCCTGATTCACTCTTAAGTTTCGGAGTCAAGCATGGAAAACTCCGAACAGTTAGGTCGGCGGACGCGAACTGGATTTGAACTAGGCACCTTCCAAAGTATAAAGGGAAATGCTATTCTTTTACAAATTCTGTTTATGGAAGATCTCTATTTAAGGACGATTTTTCATATTTTCACGGTTCCTTGAAAGTCGTTAAACAGAGAGCCAACTATATATATATGCATATACCAAGAATATTTACTCCAATACTTATTGAATCCTTGTGGACTAAACATAATTTCTCTATTTACAAAAATCAGTGGCTGGAGCACAGTTCCCAGTTTTATTTGTACAGTGGAACCTGTCTAATGGACTACCCTTGGGAAGAACAAAACTGGTCGCCTTATAAAGATGGTCACCTTACAAAGGTGGTAATGTGTGATAGTTGAAACAGTGAAATTGCATTAAAGTTGTCACTATAGACAGACGATCTCTTTAGCAAGGTGGTCACTTTTGCAGGTTCCACCGTATTCGAATGGACGACGGCACACTGATACGGGGGGGAAATCTTCCGTTGCTCTCTCCATTTTATAGGGGACGAAATTTGCGGTTTAGTGCAGAAATCTTTGATCGGTAAACCCCGAATTGTCATTAAAAGGTCATAAAATTCGCGACAAGAATGCCCTCTTACATACTGCAGTCACGTTAGACGCAGCGGCAATCAGCATCGGCCTTAAATGATGCTGAAGCATAGACGAACAATCCAACCCTCCGCAATTTGTACAACTTTCATTCTTTCAACTGCTCTCATAAGCTGTCCACATTACCCAGATGTATCGATACAAATCCTCATTATAAAAGTAAAACATATTCTAAGATGTCGGACAAAGTGAGTACCTGGCAATGTATAGCTGGTCTGGTTTTAAAAAGAAAGCTCAAATGGTAAATAGCAAGTAATAGTGATAATAGCTGTAAATAGCAATTGAGGTTGGTTTACTACAGTCCTCACAGAAAAAGATGGAAATTACTTAATCTGGAAAACTTAATGCCATCCTAAAATGCGAAAATGCATGCTGTGAACACTGCATATCGTACGGTGGCTGTGAAATGGGTTCAATAATGCGTTCAGCAATTATACTCTGTACATACTAAAATGTTATTGGGTAGGGCTCGCGAACAACAACATGAATAAAGGTCTCGTAGCTGATTAGCCACGAGATTGTCGTCAATGCAGGGATTAAGGCGACATTTTTCAGGCAAAATTTACGACTTTTAATGACCAGTCGGTATCTACCAACAAAAGATTAATGTGTTAAACTGAAAACCCTGTCCCCCCCACACAATGGAGAGAGCAACGGAATTTTTTTTCCCGTATCAGTCCCGTTGTCCATTGAAGCGCATAAAAAATGTGGCTTATGAGCATCGGCCTTAACTTGATCGGTATCACTGGCGTAGCCAGGGGGGGGCCCACCGGGCCCGTGCCCCCCCCCCCCCCCGAAATTTTTTCAGTTGTTATAAATATATATATATATATATATATATATATATATATATATATATATATATATATTGCAATTTGTAAAAATGGATCGTCTCAGAATCCTTGTTGTGTTATATTTGACTAATGTTTCTAATAAACGTTTTCTCGATCCTTTCACATTGAGAACGAAGGAAAAAACAAGTCAATAAAAAGGTTAAAAAGTGCTTTACCCAGAACCCAAAACCCGAGGTGACTTTCGACACGCCTACACACCAGAAAAATATACATCAGGGAAATATCCTACTCCCGGGATACTAAAAATTTCCCTCACCCTATAACCTCAGCTCGTTACCGCTGTACCCTGTGAAGTAAGTATCCCTAAGTGTTATCAGCTTTCATGGCCACCTGTGGTATTTTTAAACTATGGTGTATACAAAAATATTACTTTCTACTAAGGATAAAATTTCAAGGAGGGGCACAAGCTGGCCCTTTCCCAAGGTCCAGACAGTGTGCTGTTCTATCCAGTTGGTGGGTTCGAATAGAGATTATGGCCTCAAGAAAGTGCCCGTTGAGTAGGAGAAATTTTTAATAAAATTCCAAAAATTATACATAGTTTGCCTGCTAACAATGAAGACTCAAATCTACAGGAATCGGAAAAAGCCATAGATGAACAGATATTTCCAGAAGACTTCAGAAAGCACATCAGGAAAAGAAACTAAAGTAAATACTCAATGTTTGTGTGTTTTTAAATGATAATATAAACGATGACATAATACATGCGACATAATATCTTCATAAGTATGTTGAAAAATTTGTATTATCATATTTTCATTGATATGTAATTTAAAAAATGTTTCCTTTATACCCACCCTTTCAACTGACAAGAGGGTAAATCTGTAATTTGTTTTTCTGTTCTAAAGTTTTATAAAACTTTATAAATACTATTTTCTATGCTCTGGTAAAGAATAAATGAATATTTGAAATATCTAGGGATGCACTTGCATACCCTCCAACTGCTACGGATTATCCGTAGTTTATACGGATAAGTAGTATGAACTACGGAGCTATGGATGGTACGAAAAAACTACGGAATTGAGCAAATGTTTACTTTTTTTAGGGCATTGTGCCTGCACGGAGGTGCGGTTTGCAACCCTAGCTGCTTTGTTGTGAGTCAACACTCCTGTGTGTCGGCGCCGATCGTGAAAGAAGGGAATTCAACATTCTCCCTCGGCGCCGGCAGCCGTGAGCGAACTTGTGTCCGCGAAAGTGTGGTATGCGTGGAAGGGGGGGGGGGTGCCGTTAGCTGCTCCTTCGCTTGTTACGTCACGTCTCCTCTCGCATTTCCCGCCACCCTATCTTGCTCCGTCCTGTGTTTGGATGTAAGCTTAGCTTTTTTGTGGAAGGAAAGTGCAGCGCACGTTGTTTTCTTTCTTTGTTCACATGGATCGTTTTTTAAAACGTGATAGTACTACTGATATTGAAAAAAACCTCTAATAATGATGTTGCAGGTGCAGGGTGTCTACCGCTCTTGAAAGTCTGGTAAAAGCCGGGAAATTGGAAAATGGGTCCGGAAAGTCTGGAAAAAACCGGTAAATTGGATAATGGGTCCGGAAAATTCACCAAAAGAATCAATTTTTTTTCCCCCGTGTCTTTGTTTTTTCTACACTTTCTCTCTAATTGTCAGACTGTAAACCGAAAGCAGCTGCGACGCATTTTTCGGACGGCGAAAGCATCAAGCGATGTGTTTGTATAAGGAGGGGAAAATGGGGGACTCATCCATCGTGACGTGAGGGTAAAAGACAAATTAGCTTACTTGGTTACTTATATCTTAGGACTGTGTTTCCAAGAACAGTAGAGTTAATTCTATCAGAAAGTGCAACTACTTCTGTTTCTCAATGGATGAAAGCTTAATCCTGTATACTTTAGTCAAAATTGATTTAAAGAAGTTGTACAAAATATGCAAATATAAAGACAAGCATTGTGCAATTTCCCTAAGTAAAAATGCATTGGTCAGGAATTTTTTTCCCGGGACCTCCCAAAAGTCAGGAAATTGACTTTCAGAAATTTGGTAGACACCTGTGTTGAGAAAACCTCTAAAAAGAGGGAGGTTACGACTACTTCAACTCATATATATGTATATGTGTTTGTGATAAGGGAGTGATGAATATACATTTTGTATGGCAAAAAATTCCTCATGGGGTTGTTATGACTCCCCTAACCCCCCCCCCCCCCCGCCCCCCCCCCCCCCCCCCCCCCGGCGATATCACTTAAGTGCTACTGATGAGGTGAAGGCCAATGTTGGAGGGTATGCACTTGATATCCGGCTGATTTATCAATCCGAAATATCATCGGATATCCGAATAACAATCACCGGATATCCGATTTCTCTTTCGGATATCCGGCTCACGACTAAATAAGGTCTATCAACAGTCCACTAAGTCTGTATTTTTTAAATAAAAATTACTCTCAGTAATGTTTTCTTCTTAATATTTTTACTACTTACAGTTTAAAAAAAAATTAAATATTCTTATATAACTGCTTTCCTTTGTAATTTAAAACCTCAACCAATGAGAACAGGAGTTTCGCTTTGAAATTAATCTGAAAAATCGGAGCTTAATACCTTTATTTTCTGATTCTAAAATAAGACATTAAGTTGTTCATTAAAATATAACATTCTATTAAATATATTTTTCTTCTAAGTTAAACAATTAAACAGACCTATTTTCATTTTTATTTTTTAAATTGTACGTTAAAACTTCGTACTTATGCAGGGTGCCGAAGCCCGAGCCCGAAATTTCAGCTAATAGGTACATAAAAGTCAATGACTTCATTGGTAGAATATCATAAATTTTGTCGTTTGTGCAAATAAAGGACAAATATAACAGCAAACTATTAATGCACTACCTAATTCGTTATATTAAAGTTTATCAAATAATTAGGGATGGACGCGAGACGCGAGAATTCTCGCATTGTCTCGCGTTCTCGCATTGTCTCGCGAGACGAGACTCGAGACGAGACAGGCATTATTTTTGCGAGACGAGAAAGAAAATATTTTGCGGGACGAGTCGCGAGACGAGACAGAGTCTTGTCTCGCGCGAGATTTCTCGCGAGAATTCTCGCATTTTTTTCCGTCTCGCATAAATACGATCTGAAAAGCGACAATTTGCCTGAAGCCTCTACCGTTTAACATGCATCTCCTTCGTTTTCGGTCCTGGTATACTATCAGCACTCTACAATACGCACAAACACGCAACATTTAAAATTAGAACAGACGAGAGATATACAAAACACACAAAGGAGAGGATAAAGAAAGAGGCGGAAAAAAAAGAAAACAGAGAAGAGTTGAACGAAAAATAATAAGTAAATAGGAAAGGCGGTACGGTATGTTTAAATCTGACCACTTTTAGACGGGGCCCGGGGCATTAAGTTTGGGGCCCCCTTACTATCCCCTTTTTTAAGCATTAAGCCCCTTTACTGAGCCCCCCTTTTTTAAGCATTTTAACCCAGTTTTGACAGCTGTTGTACTCGAAAATTGCATTTCAGTTAACTGTAGTTTTTGTACTTTAATCAAATCGTATTTATCACCCCAAAAAAATATCTCTAACTTGATCTAGTGATAGACAATTTGGTAATACCTATATTATAGAGGAAATTCAGTTTTTTCCCCACAATTACTATTTCAATACATATGTGAATTTATAATTTAGATAATCGGGATATATATGGGCCCCCTTTTTCTTCAGGGGCACCGGACTACCGCCCCCCTTGCCCCTGTGATAATCGGGTTTCGGGTATATCAGAGAGAGATTAGAAGTAGAGCAACTTGCATTCGCATTGATGCTTAGTCTGAGTAGGTTGAAATATGGTTGAATATCCTTGGTTGAAATATCCTTGTACCGATATTATCCTCAAACTTTCCCGCACGTTGCGGCGTGCGTAGGGGAGGGGGGGGCGCCCACCCTGGTAACAACTTTCTAGGGGCGGTTAAATCCCTATTGTTGGCCTATTTTAAAGAGATTAAAATGACATTTTTTATTCTTATATATTAATATCGGACGGAAAGAAATGCAAGCAAGTTTTTAAAAAACTATTTCTCTTTTCGTTCATATTATCATGTTTTCCCTTCCTTCGGCTTGCAAAACTTTTATAAATTTTTTTCCTCCCCATCATTTTATCTTGCAGTTGGGTTCCTATTCTAAAATTATCTTTGCCTGTTAGATGTCTTTTCATTTTTTTTAAAAATCCACTCTGGATATACATTAGGGGGATTATGGTTTAATTTTTCTGTAAACAGGGTGACCATAACGACTGTAGTACTATCGCTAAAAATTATTGTGGAAAAGTACAAACGGATAGTCGTCAACAAATTAACTGTTCAGTAATTTAAAATATAAACAAAAAATAAGGCGTCTATTAACCAACTGAGATACTATAATGAAATCTAAAAATGCACACACGGTAATGTTATTGGAAATATTAGGCAAATAATTATAATTATCGTTAATATAATCTTGTTTTCATTAATATAAAAATTACACATATTTTAGAGACTTGAAAGTGACGTTAAAGTAAATAGTA
This sequence comes from Cheiracanthium punctorium, assembly GCA_038373885.1. NCBI lineage: Eukaryota > Metazoa > Arthropoda > Arachnida > Araneae > Cheiracanthiidae > Cheiracanthium > Cheiracanthium punctorium. Next base: position 144,726 of record JAWZYV010001740.1, on the reverse strand, counting down.
GAGATTTAATAAAGACTAAAAGTGTTCTCTTTATAATTTTTCAAGGGTTATCTTACAACCAACTGAACGATAAGTAATTCTAATTTGTGTTAATATATCCCGCAGTAATTTCAACAGAGGAGATTACTTGAACTTAAAAAAAAAAGAAAATCTGTTTTGTCTCATGCACAGGGGCGTAGCCAAGGGGGGCGTTAAGGGGTCATAACCTCCCCCATGAGAAATTTTTGCCATACAAAATGTATATTCTTCACAACATTATCACACACACGTATACATATATATGAGTTGTACTAGTTGTAACCCTCCCCCATGAAAAATTTCTGGCTACGCCCCTGCTCATGAAGATATGATTTTAGTAAAATATTCGCTACTTCTCGTATGAAGAGCGGGTGCGCAGCTATTTTAAAACAAACGGTTGTCCATTTCATGTAGTGTCTAAGGTATTTAATGCTACAACTTGAACAGTACGATGTAGAACTACAGTATGATGTAGAAATAACGCATTTTGAAAGTCGGGAGTTCTCTGCAAACCGCTAAGCTTTTCACTTTTCTGATCGCGAATGACACTGACGTAGTTTTTTGAGTCATTATATTGCAATGATGCCAGGTTAATACTCATGACGCAAACTTTACATAAAGAGTCAAATAATTTTGCTTTTATTTTAGATTCCACATCACTGGAATTAATTGAAATTACTCATGTTAGGAAAATTTTCGTTTACTACAGTGCGAAGAACGGGCACGCAGCTAGTAAATAAAAACAAATACTATATTTTCGGTGTGACATTATATATACGGATTAAATCTCAATTTCTTTTACTTCAAATGCCGATATATGCTGATATAGTTATTAATATATCTACTAATGTGGCTATATGTAAGTAATTGTTATTATTAATATTAATTTTCAATAAAATCCCAATAATAAGTTAGTATAAAATGGTAACGAAATCGCAGTCCTTAATTTTGCGAGACTCGCGAGACGTCTCGCGTCTCGCGCGAGACGAGACAGAGGTTTACCACTGCGAGACGAGACGAGACAGCCCCGATTCTCGTCTCGCGTCCATCCCTACAAATAATATTAATTAGTTTATTTCTCCCATGAATCACTTTTTAAAATCTGTTTACAAGGAATACGTTTCATAAAACAGAAATTTCTCACAAGCCCGAGCCTGGTTTGGGCTCGGGCTGAGTCCATTTCATCTCTACTGCCCACCCCCTGACTTATAACTCACCAACTAGCGATGAGTGCAACCCCCCCCCCCCCATAATAATTTTAAGAACTTATCCGTCCAGGATAAGTTTTGTGCGTCTGTTTTTTTCTTTTTTTTATTAAGAAATCAAATCCGGTGTATTTTTACTATTTAATCTTCCCAATATTATGAAAGATGTTCTTAAATCTAGATGTTAATTAAATTATAAAGTACAATTCAACACTTATTCAAGTCGAAAATTTGCAATTAATTATATTTTTTAAGACTGCTTAAGTAGAAAAATTCTATATATTTTGAACCAACTTTATTCCAAAAACCAGAATTTTCGAAAATTTTCTTCTAGTGACATCTATGTTATTTTAATACGTATTTTGCTAGCAATGTGCAGAAAATTTTAATCTTGTGGTCAACCTTATTCCAAAGAGCAGAGTTTCGGAATTTTTTTTTCAAGTGATGTCTGGGTTATTTCAAAATATTCTGCATTGTATACGTATAATATTCTAATCCTGTCACCAACCTTATACAGAAGGGCAAAGTTTTGGAAGATTCTCTTTAAGTCATATCTTTGTTATTTTAATATTGTATTTGAATTGTGTAGGGTATTTTAATCTAGTGATCAACTTTATTCCAGAAACCAGAGTTTTGGATGATTTTCTCCAAGCTATATCTTTCTCATTTTAATATTGTGTCTGCATTATTTAGAATATCTTAAATTTGTGAGCAACATTATATTAAAAACAAGCATTTTGAAAAAAAAAAAGATAAATAAGAAATCTAGTCATAAGATTTTCCAAGTTAATTTTGTGTTACTGCATAAAACTGTACATTTTGACTTATTAATTGCAATAAGAAACTGAGTTAGTACAGCCTGTGCATTATAATTAAAGCTTTATTTTTTAAAATTAGCGTCGCTGTTCTGTAGCTGTTAATTATAAAAATAATGATAGGTTTGTGTTTGCGTGATCTTCATTATAAAATACAAGTTGATTCAAAAAATAACGTGACCAATTTCAGAGCATCATAAAATTTTATTGAATTAAGTTATTTACACGAAATTATTAATGTGGTTTCCTTTAGCATAGTGCACTTTAAGTAAACGTTTAGGTCAAGACAAAAGAGCTTTTTAGACCATTTTTGGAGGTTTTTCCAACTTCCTCTTGGATTGCTTTTTAAAGCCCTTAAAGTGTTCTTACCTTACGTCTATTTAATTGTTTTTAAGTATCCCATAAAAAAATAATCGCAATTAGCACAGTCAAGGGATGATAGTAGCCATTTTTCAGGAGAAATAAAGTTAATTTTTTTTTTTTTTTAATCTTTCAGCCATTTGACAGTTGACCTTCCAGTATGACTTGGTATAGAATCTTGGTGTAAAGCAAAGTTTTCTTGAGGTTAAAGACACTTACTTTCTTTGATCATGTGCTCCAGAACTTTATTCTGATAGTATTTAACATCAATTTTAACCTTTGGTTCTACAAAAAATGGTTTTATTAAGCCTTGAGAGGACATTCCCATCCATACCACAGTACCTAACGTCCAACTTGCCTTCTGCAAAACAGCTGCGTCTTTGCTACGCTGTTCGCGTGAAATATATTGAACCTCCTTTTGCCAATTGTGAATTACAGACGAAACAACGCTTCATCAGAAGTTATCCATGTTTTGTATCTACCTTTGCGTAACATTAAATACAGAGGCCAAGAACGTTTTCTTCGTTTTCCTACAGTGTTTGCAGATATTTGATGACAAACTAGTTTCTTCAATTTTTATGGGCAATTTTTTTTATCTGACGACAAATTGTCGATTGGGATACCTGTAGTTTCTTTTCTAAAGTTCTTTGAGGAAGAGTATTTTCTACAACGATAAGTCTTTTCAGCTTCTTTTTTTCTTTTTCACCAAGGACTTCCATTCGTCCATATTTTCCGCCTGGAGCTCTTGATTGCCAGCCATATTTTATTTCTTTTCAAAGTTTAGATAGTTATACATTAGAAAAATGCCTTTTCTGAATTTTAAATGCTTTATTTATAACAGAATTTGAGCAACCATCCTACAAAAGCTTAAAAATTTCGCTTCGAGTTTGAGGATCTAATTTCGGAGCCAAATGTACTCCCACTAATAAAAGTAGTTCGATTGGTAATTTAAACGTTTAATTTTTAAAATAAAACAGGTGGTAAATTAAAATTTACCATAAATAATTATATGCTTCTAAAATTGGTCACACTAATTTTGAATGAACCTGTATGTATTAGTTATATGCAGCTGCAAATGCGCTGATTGAAAATCCGGAATAGATTGATATATTTCCTGTTTATAACAAGAAAATTTTATATAGAAATTTTTTTTTATTGGACGTTTATTGAGATTTAAAAATCATTTATTTAGTTTTCTTTTCAGTATCTTTAGATATATTTATTGTAGAATAAGACTTATTGTAGTTGCAGATACGGACCTGGATTAAAAAAAAAAAAAATCTTATCTGGTTGAGATAATCGCCAGACAAACCGGTACATAAGCATCTATCTACAGAGATAATTATATTGAAGAATTATTAATTAACTCGCGAAATTAATACTGAATAGCATCTTTAAACATATATTTAAGGATATTTTTGTGAAATTATTAATTAAGTAATATTATAATTAGAATTAACAATTAGAATCTTATTTTTAGTAATAATTAGTACTTAGAATATTATTTCTAATTATAATTAATAATTATAAAATTTTTAAATAAGATTACTTAATGATTAAATATTTCTAATTACTAATTAATAATTAGAATATTAATTAACTAGATTAATAATTAGAAAATTAATTGGTTGGACAAAACTCTCTGTGCCCCTCCCGAAACAAAATCCTGGCTACGCCAGTGATCGGTATAGGTTGCACGATAGCTCTGACCCCCCCCCCCCCCCTTCCGAGTTTTCTTTCGACGGTTCTTGCAGCAGACAAAATACTTATTCAGTTGTGATATACCATGTCTAATTATGCACTGGGAGAGAAAGTATTGGGAAATCAATGTATCATCCTAATGATAAACGGAGCCCCCCCCAGATGGTTTCTCTGGATCCGCCCCTGAGGGGACTTCTATGTATACCAATTCTGTATAGGTGTTCAGCAAGACAATCGTGTCCAGTCTCCAGACGACATGTGTATGTGGGCCCCTTACCCTCGTTTGGGTGCAAATTATTAAAAAAAAGCCTGAAAACAATTTTTAGCTATTTCTGTTAATTACACTTTTAAGCAGGAATTTTACGCCTATCTCTGTATCCCTCGGATATATGAAGGGAAATATGAAAAGGGTCTAAAATGTTCTTTTCACGTTTCTTTCATATCTCAGAGGGGAAAAAATACAGTCATAATATTCTTGCTTTAAAATGCAGGGCTCGGCCCGAGTCACTTTTCTCACTATTTTTAACAATAGTAACTATTGGTAACTATTTTTGACGGTTGGTCACTTTTTCAAACATATAATTAAAGTTTATTCAAACAATATTTAGCAAAATCAAAACTAAATCCTCCCGCTGACTGCTCTTATGTCACGTGGTTCTCCTCTCATTTTTTTCTTAACCTCTGGCGTCTTGGAGCCAAGAACTTGAGCAAGATTAGGCTCACTTAGGCTTGAGCACATAGGCTCAAAGCTTATGTATTCACACCAAGAGTTGAAATGGAACTGAATTCCTGGATGTGATCCGCATCTTTTATATAGGCTGACCAGAGATATGGTAATCAATCGCAAGCTTTGATTGCATAATAGAAATGCAATTGCATAATGCTAATGCAGGGAAGCAAACATTACTGGTCCATTATTAAAGTTGCGCCAAGCTTGACAACTTTTTGGCAAAATATTGCCAAATTTCATGCCAAAAATAAGTCTCCAAAATTGAAGTCATGTAAGTGATAGCATCAGTATTTTTTGAGATTTCGATAAAAACCTTTCCTAAACAATGGTTACACCCAAAACTCCCTGTCTCACATTCTAGTTAACTGATTTTGATGCAACAAATGCAAATTTTAATTATTTGATGTGTAGAATTCACATTTTAGGCTACATTTAATCCCTGGAGGGCAGAACAACCCAGAAATTCGTGAAAATATTTTGTTTTGAATGACTTGGTTTTCAAGCAACAAATCCAGAGTTTATGAAACCCGTTTAGAAATATGATTGATTCAAAACTTTTTTTCAGCATTTTTCAGAATTTGCACCCAAACAGGGGTAAGGGTCTAAAACATTTGTTTCACGTTTTCCTTCATATTGCAGAAGGAAAAATAGATAGCCCAAAAATTCTTGATTTAAAATGTAACTAACAGAAATACCTAAAATAATTTTCAGGATTTTTTAGAATTTGTGTACAAACTGGTGTGAGAGGCCAAAATGTTATTTTCATCTCATCTTATATTGAAGGGAAATGAAGATAGAAATAAAAATCTTGCCTTAAGAAGTATCGAACACAAATTTATAAAAATATTTTTCAAGGACTTTTAAAAATTGAGGATAGATCTCAATAGGGGATAGTTTACAAAAAAAGAGGGTTTTCATGTATTTTTTTAGCTTTTGAGTGCTGTTAATTTCAGACAAAGTTTTTTGTGGTGAAAGGGCGAATCACTTTTAAAGGGTTGCCAGATTAAATGTCAAACTAGCCACGGTTTTTCGTTTTTGGTGATTTTGTGAGAATAAAAACTGCTTATTATTATCCTTGGACATCACGTGGCGTTTTCTCCTCGTGATTATCTCAGATGCAGAGACGGCCCGAGGGGCGTGCGGGGCCCCAGGCGAAGCGCAAGAGCGGGGCCTCTTCTCTATCATGTCTTATGAGATAGCAATAAAATGACCCAGGAGTGGGGCCTCTATAAGCGCGGGGCCTTAGGCGATCGCCTATATTCGCACCCTCCTTGGGCCATCCCTGTCAGATGAATGTGTAGTAGAACTGCTTTTATAGCAGTGCATATAAAAATTAAAAAATGGCGAGCGTTAAGTAGCATGTATACTGATGACTTTTTATGTAACTGTAAGTTGTGTTAATTAAATGTTTGTTTCGTCACTTAAGTCTCATTACTGAGTGTCTCTACTAACCATAGATTTATTGTCAAGTTTAGCATAAAAAATAAGTTACCAAAACTGGACCTGGATTGGCAATATCGTCCATATTTGTCGAGAAATTGCAAACCCTACTGTTTATTTAATTGGAGTATTGGTGTCTATATTCGTGTAAATAAAAATGGACTATAGTAAGAATATTCCTGGCAAGGATATCAAAAAAGTTTTAGTAGACGATTTTAATGTAAATTCAATTTTGAAGAAGTATTTTATGGCAGTGGCGTTGCTAAGCATGGTGTCACCCGGTGTGGGCTCATACGGTGTCCTCTCTCTCTCTTTCTCTCTCTCCCCCCCCCCCCCCCCCGAGTCGAAATTTTACCTAATCTTTGTAGATTATCTGACCGGATAAAGCAGCACTAACTACCGAAGTAAGTGGCAGAAAACTAGTGCAATTTGGCCATTTCGTTCTTTCGCCCTGCCAATTTTCACCGACTTAAGAGACTCACTGACCGAAATAAGTGGCAACCACTATAGTAAGGTTCTTTCAAACGTTATTAGGCTATTATGCAACTTTCCATACCACCTATGCAAGGTAATGTAAAAGACGTAGAAATGACTTTTTTTTTTTTTCACATGGAGGGTTTTTTTCAAGAGGCCTATGAAACCCATGAGCCGTAGAAAAACCTGTTTATAATACCATTACCAGACTAATAAAAATACACTGTCAGCTAATAAAAATATGGCATTTAATTCAACTAAACGTTAAATTATCTACACACTTGAAATTTAATGTCTCATGCGAGTTTCAATGAAACCAGTTGTTTCATTCAACACTCACTACAAAACTGCTTTACTTAAGAGTTCTTGTACCTTTTAAAAGTAATGAAAATCGATAAAATTTTGACTGAATATACAGAATATATAGACATCTGAATATACATTAGATTCTTTTTGACTGAATATAGGGAGTGATTCTAAACTCCCTATACAAACTTTACGGCATATAGGGCACATAATATAGGTATTCTAAAGTAATAGGTAATACTCGTGATGCGAAAAATTCCAGAGCTGGGGCTCGAACCCAGGACTACCGCTTAACGTGCAGGTGCTCTACCCGCACGTTAAGCGGAACTCGCTCGGAACTTTCTGCGAGAAATTTCATCTGGGAATCGTCCCAGAGTAGCTCAGTGGTAGAGCACCCGCACGTTAAGCGGTAGTCCTGGGTTCGAGCCCCAGCTCTGGAATTTTTCGCATAGTTGGTAAAATAATCAGCCTACACACTCCAACTTGCCTAATATACTTGAAAGGTTGATATATTCACTTTCTAAAAATGTATAAAACTTCCGCGGCGTAATGGAGTTGTCGCGAATTAATTGTTTCATCTGTTCCATCTGTGGTTTGCAGAGGAAGATGATAAATGCCAACGGTTCAAAAGCGAGAAATTTCATCTGGGAATCGTCCCAGAGTAGCTCAGTGGTAGAGCACCCGCACGTTAAGCGGTAGTCCTGGGTTCGAGCCCCAGCTCTGGAATTTTTCGCATAGTTGGTAAAATAATCAGCCTATACACTCCAACTTGCCTAATATAAATTGACGTAATTTAAGAAATCATTTATCTTACTAATTCTTCATTCAAAAACAAAAAGGAGATCATGGCAGCAGCACAATCTGCAAATTAAGTTGAATAGGAGGTTGACACTTTGATTTGTAGGATGCCGGGGGATATTGATAAAAATATGCAATTACTTTGAGTCCACATCCTTATAATTGATAACTTTGTAACTGCTTGAAATACTGTATAAGATCATGCTAAAATAAACTTTCCTTAAAGATAAAAAAACTGCTAAAAATAAAAGTAATGCCCTTCCTGGGCAGAGGTAGCCTTCTTGGCTCACAGTATTAAACCTGCATAGTGCTACACTAAAACGAAAAACTCGAAACTGAAGCTGGCACGTAAGACCGCTACTTTTAAATGATTCTGCCGCGGACTGATACGGGTAACACCCACTCCGATCGAGTGGTGAAGCGGCGGTAAGCAGTAGCCAATCAGGTTGCTCTATGACGTCACTCCAGCGTACACGTGCCTGCCGGCTCCGATCATGACGCAACAACATGGCGGATTCGCCGATGTCTGAGTGTGCTGGAGGAATAATTGTTTATCTCAAAGTGCTTACGTGCTAAGTTTAAAATAAAGCAGTACTTGTGATTTTAAAGCATTTAAAAGGGGTTTGAAACTAAGGAAGGTGAAAAAGAACTACACAGGTATTTGAATGATAATAACTATTTAAATTAAGTTGAATAAAGTTGAAGTTAAGTTAAACACTTAGCATTTGAAAATTCTGGGCCAACAGGTTCCCGGAAATTAATGCCTCGCAAAAATACATAATTTTACTGCATTATTTTCCATATGTGGTTCATTGCGTGGAGCCGTACATACATAAAAATCTTTTAACAAACTCAAATATTTTATGCCTATACTTAAGACAAAATTAAAGTAGCATATTGTTAAGTAGAAAATACATACCTACTTTATACACTTAAAATTATTATTATTATTTAAGCTTATAAAATCTTTTGTAAATTAAAATTTTATACAATACAGAGAATAAAATAATTCAGTTTGTAAAATGATTTTTATGTTCATAATCTGTGCACAGCGAACTCCATATGAAAAACAATACCTTTTAATAATTACAACTTTTGAAGTTAGTAATACAAATAAAATAAGATATTATGTAAATATATAAAATTGCTTACTTGTAAACCAATTATTTATGTAATTAGGTGAACATTTATACACATGCAAACACTCTTCTCAATTTTCATTGCTTTAAAAGGTATAAGACCTTTAATGAAATGCAAAAATTAAAAATAAATTATTTCAAAATTTAAATTAATACTCTCCTAGACACCTAATCTATTTATTACGTAATTTGACCCTCAAAAATTATAAATAACATAACAAAAGTTTCAATACATTTTGTTTATGGATTAAAAAAAGAAAAGAAAAGAGGGGTTGGGGGGGGGGTTATGTACAAAGTAAGGGCCTTCTTCTAATATATTTACTTAAATACATTCTATACAGCTAGAAATCCGCCACTGTAGCCTGCACCCTGCTTCTTACACGGTGTTTCTAAAACTTCCACGGAATTTTCAAAGGTACAACAACATTCGTTTACAGGTCTTGAGATTCTTCGTAACAATGAAAAAATAAATGACATAGGTACGAAATAAATATAGACTGAAAGGCCCATATATGATACAAGGCACATTTACAGTTGTCTTCAATTCCCCCCCTTTTAAAGATGAAAAGTTAATAAAAATTTAGTGTTCTTCAACTAGGTACGGAGAACATGGTGGTTAGGAGAGAAGTGAATCGACTTCCTGGGTGGGCCAGAATCCTTGCAGATGGAAATAAAGGCAACGGTCTTACCGCGGATTCAGCTGCTGGAGTTCGAAGAAGATTTCCTGAGGACATCGGACGGCAGGACATTCAGGCAACTCCTGATGAGGCTAAGATGACTCGATCGTGGGCCGGGCTGTGGACTCGGTCATGGTATTAGAGAGGCCGGGCAGGGGTCAAGCACTGCTTCAAAAAATGGTGTCGGAGGAGGTGCAACCTGCTGCAAAAACAGCGTGGAAACTCATCATGGGGGTTCACTCGCTCGCTGCCCCAAGAAAAAAAAAAATGGGTTATTCACCCGGCATTGTAAAAATAAAATTCGTTGTTGGTGATCAAACGTTGTGTCAGGCCCTCAGGCCTACCAGCTAAGACATCACATACTGAACTAGTACTACGGGACGACAAAAATGCCGGGCTAGGCCTCTAATGCGCGAGCGGATACAGGAAAAGTCACGTCCTAGCAGCACCACGACAGCTCTCAGAATGACGCTTTCTGCCCCTTGCGCGAGGAGCTTCGCCGAGATGCCGACCCCGGGGACCAATCAGAGCGCGCCATCTCAGCCGGGAAACTTCGAGAACATTCGATTGTCGGGGGAAAGAAGAGAGAGGAACGAAAAAATGGCGGCCAGCGACTTCTGCACGCGGGAAAGAAACGAACTTGGCCGAGAAGAAACGCAGGCAAGATCGGCCATCTTGAAATGGAAGAAAAAAAACTTAATTGATCAAAAAGGCATTAAAACGTTATTAAATTTCCTAAAATTTTAGCGGGAGATGGCTAGTCGTCCGAGACAACCCTGGGTAAAATTTGGAGTAAAATTTAAATTAGAAGTGAGTAAAAATAATTAAAAACTGGACTTGAACAAAAGATTATGGCAAGAAATGAGTTAGGCTATTGAAGAGAGAAGAAAACGTAATAGTCAGCAGAAAATCGGCAGCATTTACATGATTAAATTTACACCTCCGGAGACAGGGCAAACAAAGGCAGAATTAATTTAAGGAAAAGGTAATTACTTAGAGAGTCCCAACAAAAAAAGGGGGTAATTAGTAGTAATTTAAAAAAGACAAGCTATTGAGCTATAGAAGAAGAGTCACCCAGACCATTATACCTCCTGACAAAAAGTACATAAATTAAACTTCCAAGTTAATTACAAGCATTAGAAAATAAATAATTAATGGTTAAAACAATTAAAATAAAAATTTACTGCATTTGATTTATAAAAACATAGTCCCCCAAAAAACAATACAACAAAATAGTACTTTTACACAATAAACGAACTAAACTATATGAATGATCGGTCAGCGTTCTCAGAATTATACCAGAATTCTGAGAACATCTTTAGATACCTTCCTGGCATCGTCCTTCGAAACCTTTCGTTTTGACGCGCGAATCCATGTTTTCATTCTTCAACCCTCAGTGCATTTACGTTAGTGTGTTTTTCTCTATTCTAAAAAAAAGTAAAGGCCGCTGGCGCTGTCAAAAGCTTGTTGTCCTATCTCCTCCTAAACCGTGGGGATTTGAGTTTCGATTAAGGTGCCCACAGATTCGAGAAATTCCGAGGAACCTGCTAAGCTGACTTAAATTTTGAAAATCTAATTATTTTAGAAGATATTAATAAAAAACTGAAAAAATAAAGATAATGGTTGCCAGATTTGGCATAAAATCATTCATTCCTTTGCAACAAAGTGTTTCCAAGTATCTAGAATCGTGTGAAATTTACAAACATGAGTTAGAATTACGCCCATTTTATGCCAAAATAAAAACTATTTTTCTTCTATATTAATAAAACAATGTGTAAACTGTTAGTTAGTTTGTTTGTTTGAATGTGTCTCGCGTAGCTCGCAGACGGGTGATCGTAGACCTACCAAATTTTGTACGGAAATTTTCCATGACAGTTCCCGACACACCTCGAAGCAATTTTTTTCAAAATTCGAATTATTTTAGGAGATATCGATAAAAAATGTATCACAAAAGGCTAATTTTTGCTTTCCACCATTTCATAATTGTAACCCCACAGTGGAAAAAGCGCCATTTAAGCTTATCTAGGTTGCCACATTCAGCAAGTTTATTAAATGATCCAGACTCTTGAAGTAAAAGTAAAAGAATAACGATTTTTTTTTTTTTTTTTTTGGTCTAGATTATTTATAAGGCTTTTTTTAAATTAAAATATCGTGTGCATGGGAAATCAGAGCAGGAATGAAATGTTTTATACTCAAAAGAAAAATATTATTTAGAAATTTTCTGAGACTAACATGCGCGACTTTTTAATTTGGCAAAAAATTAAACGGTTTTGTGCGAGTTTGAGGAGATTATTCTAATGCTTGGCACAATTTATCGTAATTTATCGTCTGCTGAATACACCTGAGAATACTGTCTTGAAATTTTCTTTCAGTTAGAATTGTGCATTTTTCTGTGCAGATTTTCTCCATGTATTAATGACTGTCATTTTATCTCTCACTCCCTTTATTGAAAATTGTATGAAAAACGTGTCCCAAAAATGTGACATAAAAGTATGCCACATAATTTTACATATATTTAAATACTATTAGTTCACGACAGCTTTAATCTATTGTTACAATATTTCGTAAGCTACAGAATATGCTTCACATGTATTTTTTACATATATTTAAATACTATTAGTTCACAACAGCTTTAATCTATTGTTACAATATTTCGTAAGCTGTAGAATAGGCATCACCTGTTTTTTTCTATAAATAGGTTACAATAATATGAAATAAGTAACTCAAAATGTGTTACACAAAGTTGACAATTTTCAAATAGTAAGTTTGCTTAGACAACAGGAGTTTAGAATTAGCGATTATTCGTTTTTCCAAAACAGAATAACTAATATCATGAAAGTGAAAAATAATTAAAATGCAGATTATTTTAAAGCCGGTCCGGTCCAGTTGGATTATTTGCTACCAGTAGAAATATTTGGCGGCGTTAATGATGCCATTATAGCAGTTATAGTACACTTTGGATATTTGCTAGCGTGGCGAGATTGTATAACTCGTGGCGCTAAGTATGCCTATCTGCAAACGATTATGTAAATGAAAATATGGATAACAGTTTTCCGGGAACCTTAAATGAGCAGTAATTATAGGTTGTGAGCATGTGTAAATCGCCAAATAATGAAAAGTCGCCATTGGTGGCAAGCTATCCTATCTGTTCCGTAGCTTTTATTAACTTTACATGTACGCAAGTCGCCAAATAATGAAAAATCGCCATGGGTGGCAAATTCGCAAGGTGTCCAATAGGTTTTACATTATTAAAAATACAGCTGAAACAGATGTTCTAATTTTATTACGATTTAGCTCCTAATTAATGTAACTTTTGAATGGCAACATTGAATATCATTGTATTTCTGAGGAGTGCAAATAATATTTTCAGCGATTATAAGCAGAGTGCGCACTCCAGCTGGAGTATAGCTCAGGACCCGTACAACATGGATTCCCATAACAAAATATCTTCTGTGTTATGAGAGGGAGGGAGGTCTACTGTAGTGTGAAGTTTAAATTTTTATGTACCAATGAACATGCAAGAACCAAGCAATGTGCAGCTCAGTAACATTCTATCTGATCTAATCTTTGGGTTTTGTCTGTTGAAATTATGTCTTTTCTACGAATAAGCCTTATTAGGGGCCGAATGCCTCATACGAAAAGCGAGCATAGCGAGTCTGTGGGCCTTGGCCCCTAGTCGTACTTAAAAAAAATAAATAATAATAATCATCATGAGTATGCTTTTCACCCTTTGAAATGCAAACATTTTCACATCCATATTTAAGACCCACCGGATAGACTGTCCAATGCTCAAAAAGAACAGCCGATGGGCACCCCCAGTTTAGTCAAGCGCCTCATTTGCACCCCTTGTCCAAGATCCCCCCCCCCCAAATTGCAAGAGAAAGTGTTCATAGTTAGCCCCTGGTTAAAAGCGAAACATGCAGATGAAATGGCTACACATAAGTTGAGAACAACCTGCCGTATTCTTGTTTTATGGGGGCAATAGCGAAAATTTTTAAACTGGAAAAAAAAGTTGAGATGAAGGAACACATTTTATTTCTACAGGTACATAGAATATGTTTCTTTCATATATTTGTTCTTAATTTTTCTCTCGGATATTTTTTACATCACCAAATCAGGTCTTTTTTCAAATTAATTTAAAAAAAAAATAAACCAGCATTTTTTTTGGGGGGGGGGTGTCACCCCCCCCCCTCTGTTGGTGTCACCAGGTGTGGCCCACACCCCCCTGCGACGCCACTGTTTTATGGAACAAGGAAAACAAACATGGCCAGGGATGCTACGGCTGCTCCAATTGCGCCAAACTGCGCCAAATGGAATTTCTTGATACATCCTGATACAAAAAGCATATTTTTCAAGGTCTCTGCGCCAAAAGAATTTCTTGGTATTTCTGGATACAAAAAGTATAATTTTAAACAAATTCTGCTCCGAATCCGTGCTGTCCCAAGGTCCAAAAAAGTAAATAAAACCAAAAATTACATACTAATGTATCACTTTCCCATTTTCACCAGAACACTGTTCTATTTTTCATATCGGAAAGCGCGTACAGTTCGAAACTGATCTCCCCCAAAATCAACAAATCCAAACAATCTATTTCATCACTTTAAAAGCAAGCGTAGAATTAATAATAGTAAAATAAAAACAATTAACAAAAAAAAAAGGCAATTGTTTTAGAAAATTTTTCCACTACAAAGTGCTTTATTTAATAGATTCGTGTAAATAAGTTATCAAAGGCTGTCAAAACATCCTGCCTCTTTACCCTGTTTGGTAAACGATATGCATTCAGAATGAGGCAGATGTTCCACCAAAAGAATAAACAGAGAAAAGTTATCCCATAGGTTAAAGTAAACATAGTTTAGAGTTGATATAAATCAAACAACAAAAATAAAATCACTAATGTATCTAAACACTCCTGTATTTCTGAATAGCTCTAAACGCTATATATGCTTTTAAAATGATTTTTTTTTTTCTTTCATGATTTTTTTTTCTTTCTTACTAAGCATTTTTTGTGGGACAATAAGCGTAATGCGCAAAAAAAATTGGAGGAGGAGGAGGCGGCTAGTTAATAGATGTAATAGTTAAATTAGCAGTTTTTTTCAAGGTTCAAAAGAACGTTTTAAATGAATGGTTTTCAAAATAAATGTCTCCTTTTTAAAACCAAGAAAGAAGTAATTTTTTTCTGTTTGCATTTTGAATAACCTCAAAAAAAAAAAAAAAAAAAAATCTGATGTGTCCAACACATGACTTCCTTGCACGTCTATTAATTCAAAAATGTTTTTTACGCACTTCCTCTAAACTTATTTGTTTGAAAGAGATAAAATATCAATAATAGTAAGGTTTAGCGATTTCTGGCCAAATATTTCGATATCGCCAAGCTGAGTTCAATTTGAAAGACTTCCTTCTGACACTTTATTTGGCGATATTTCACCAAAAGCCGACATACTTGAGATAGTTTGCGAGATTTTGGGGATAGTCAAAGTAGTCATTGACCACAGACTTTCAATGAATTGAATGCATCCATACACCTTAATGTATTTAAAGTCATTTGGCTCACCCTGTAAATAAATTCCCAGTCGATTGCTGTCAAAAAAGATATTGAAAACAGTTAGATATTATAATACAGTGCTAAATACAAAAGTTCAAAATTCTACAGGTTAAAGTTTTAGAGTTATACAAAATACGAAATAATTTTTGGTGCCAAATTTGGCGATATATCGGCGAAACTCGTCAATGTCGACGGCATTTGGCGAGATTTTAAGCATGGACCAACAATGACAGATTATCGCCAAATTTGGCGATAATTCGCCAAAACTCGCCAAGAACGATGACAAATGGTGATACTTTGGGCATGGACCAAATGACTGACTATCGCCAAATTTGGCGACATTTCGGCAAAACTCGCAAAGGTCGAGGACAGACGGCGAGATTTTGGGCATGTACCAAACAATGACTGACTACAATTGTATTATATTGAAGATGTCCACAGACATTAAAGTACTGAAATTCTTTTCGGTGGTCCTGTAAAGAAACTCCAGTAGATTGGAACCAAAAATCGAGATGCACAACTAGATTTTACAACAATCTTATATATGAAATTTCATAATAGTTTTTGAGATTTGAGAGTTAAATATGCACACACGTACACCAAAAGTCGCCAAGCTTGGCGACTTTTGGCATAGTTCTTGAGGGAGGCACGTGACCGTGGTCGGACCATTACCTATAGTTATGTGGTAGGACGGTACTGTGCTTGAAATGGATGAATGCCCCTAAAATTGCCATTGACCGTAATGTATTGGAAATCTTTTGAGTGTTCCTGTAGCAGAACTGTAAATGATAAAGACACTTTTTTTAATGGAGAAATTCATTTTCTAACTCTTTGCAGCATATATCACTTCTGAGTCCGTTTGAAACAGCCCAATACCTCTAAAAAACGCTTTGATGAATTTCGGCCCATAGAGCGTAATGTATTTCGAACCTTTTAGGCGGTTCTGTAGATAAACTATCCAGTCGAATGGAACCGAAAGGGGAGGTGCACAACTAGATGTCATAGAACAATCCTAAATATGAAGTTTCGACATTCTTCGCCTAATAGTTTTTGAGATATGCGAGTTTAATGAATTTCGGCCCATAGAGCGTAATGTATTTCGAATCTTTTGGGCGGTCCTGTACATAAACTATACATTCGATTGCGACCAAAAGGGGAGGTGCACAACTAGATCATAGAACAATCCTAAATATCAAATCTCAACATTCTACGACCAATAGTTTTTGAGATATGCGAGTTACATACATACATACGTACGTACGTACAGACGGCATGGAAAAACTGACCACAATAGACTCGCCGCTGGTCAAAATGAGTTGCAGACGCGTTAATATGATCGTGCATGCTAGCCTACGATGAGATGCATCGAAAAAATTCTTTAAATTAAATTTAGAGGTAGTCAAAATCGGTTTTTTCGTCGAAATTTGGCCCCCAAAATTTTTCGGGATCACATTACTTCCTTATACTACGTACAAGGAAGTAAAAATCCACTATACGCAAAGCGGAAAGTAAATGAAAGCTCTAATAAGAAAAAAAAAGTAAAATCATTAAATGAACATCAGAGGCGTAGCCAAGGGGGGGGTTAGGGGGGTCATAACCCCCCCCCCCCCATGAGGAATATTTTGCCATAGAAAATGTATATTCTTCACTCCCTTATCACACACATTTATGCATGTATGGGAGTTGCAGTAGTCGTAACCCCCCCCCCCATGAAAATTTTCTGGCTACGCCCCTGAATGAACTATTTTAAACCAATAAAATCACTCAAAACAACGGGTGTTTAAAACATAAAATATTTTTAAAAAACTTTATAAAATAACACCATAAGGTTTACTTCAACGCTATACAGCTGTTCGAGCAAAACATTTTGCGCCTCACCAGTGGCATAGAGCATTGCGCACTGAACTGGGAGATGGAAGGTGCCTGGTTCGAAACCAGGTCGCATCTGCTGACCAAACCGTTCGGAGTTTTCCGTGATTTTCTCCAAAACTTAGCCTCAATATGGGTTAGGACCCTTAGAAAGACCCCAACGGAAGGCACCCCACCCAGGCCTAGATCCCTCGTGTAGATAATCGGCCTTAATCCTACAACAACAACAAAAACTTTTTGCCCTTTCCTTAGTGACAATAGTTAGGATTGTCAATAGGTGTTATTTTACAAAGTTTTCTATTATTTTACATTTTAAAACAAGTCATGAATTTGCAGCTCTTGCCTCGGCGCCCTCAATTGGCAGAAAAACCCAGTTGCTACCGCGAAAAGACTTTTTACAGATAATCAACTGAAAGAAAAAAAAATGATCCAAACAATGAACAAAACGCGCAAACTAATGCAATTTTCTTTTCTTTAAGTTCAACACATGAATATACAGAAAGCTCAGTGAAAGTAGTAGTTTTTTTTTTTTTTTTTTCAGTTTACGCCGTTAACTAAGGAAAGAATTTAACAGCTATTTAAAAACCGGCAATTCCATAAACTTAAATTAACCTAGTGATAGCGAACCTACAACGCCATCACCGTGTTCGTTATGACTCGCGTTCAGAGCCCTCGAAGGAAACAAAAAATTGCACAGTTAAAAAATATTTTTGCTTTTCAAAATTTTAATTTCTTCATATGGATTCAGTGTGGCGTTGGTTAGAGGCATGGTTGGCGGATTTTCGACGCATGACATTTTAAACCAAATTTAACTAACGCCAGGGCCTCCGAGAGAAATTTTGTAAGGCGGGGCGAAAATCTTCCCGGCCCCTTTCGTAAAGCACAAAAGTTTCGAAAAAACAAGAGGGACGGAAGGAATTTTTTTGTAAAACTGCTCTTTTTAATGATTTTCATATAAAATGTTAAAAGGAAAGAGAGTGGGAGGGAAGTTTTTCTTATATGTAATGGTACTTTTAATTCATGTTCGAAGGTTTAAAAAATACTAATATTTAAATGGTGGAATTAACATTTCTGCCATTTAAATCATTCTAGAATTATGTATTCAAAATTAAGTCTGTTTAAAAAAAAAAAAAATTACGGATCTATAAATAAAATTCGTAACACATTCTGAAAAATTCACGGACGCACTTCAGCTCAACACGGGCCCACTCTAACTCGCATGGGCCCAGGGGCGGCGCCCCGTCTGCCCCCCCCCCTTCTCCTAGGGCCTGACTATCGCATAAAAAAAACCTAGACTTTAAACTTATTTTATAAAGTTAATATTAAAATTCAGTATTAATATTTAATATGTTAAAATCATTCTAACTCGAAGACTAGATTATGATATTGAATAGGATTTTTTTAAGGACTTCACCATTTGCTAATTTCGAATGTAGAGTTCATAAAGTACTTATTTTGTTTCTATTTGTTAAAAAACTCATTTAATTTTATTTATTTGAAAGCGCTTGGGAGTGTATGGACCAACGGATTGTCTAGCTCACACGGGCGCGCCTTACGGGAGTATGCGTAGCATCACGTGACACGGGAGAGGGGGAATCGTTCTGACTCCGCGATTCCGAGACAGCAACAGTTTCTTTCTTTCTTTTTTCCTCCCCCCCCCCGGGTATGGGGGTCAGTTATCATAATAATAGGTAAATTAAACAAAATGTTTATTAATCCTAATTAGATTATACTTATGATACAATAATCATTATAATTACAATTTTTAGTTACATTAAATTTATAAATAAATATAATGCTAGTATAAACTAAAGATTCCTGAGTGTCAGATTTTGGGGGTGGACCTCCCCCCCCCCCTCCTGGGTGCGCCAATATTCCGGACATTTGATTTTTCAGTATTATGGGCAAAGGATTTTACTTTCTTTGAAAATTGCTGCCTTCACAAAAAAACAAAACAAAAAAAAATATTTTTTGAAAAGCTGTAGCCTGAAAAAAGATTTTCTTAAAATATAATATTATTAAGTTATTTGCTAAATTACTTGTACATAGCTCCTGGCATGTAATTGTTTGTTTAAAAAAATATGGTAGTATAATGCTAATGTCAATACTTTAAAATACAGCCTAATAATCAAACAAATTTAAACACCAGTATAACCGATTTGAAATTGTCCACTTAAATATATATATATATATATATATAATAATAATAATAATAATAATAATCAGCTTTACTGATAACAATATTTTTCTTTTTACCTTTTTTGAGGGGTAAGAGGGGGCATTATACATAATATATAAGCGATACAAAAGTTTGCAAAATTGATAAGTGTAGAATTTTCTTTTTAAGCACAAAAATTTGCAACTGATGCAAAAGCAGATATTTTTGATGCAAAAGTCTGCAAAACTGATACTAAAGTAGTTTTGCGATACGAAAGTCTGTAAAATTGATACGAAATTAGATTTTTCCTGATACGAAAGTCTGTGAAACTGATACAAAATTAGATTTTTACTGATACGAAAGCCTGCAAAACTGATACAAAAGTCGATTTTTTCTGATACGAAAAGTGATACAAAAGGCCTAAGCCGCTGTAGCATCACTGAACATGGCACACTCGCTGATCATGGTGCACATTCCAAACATTATTTAAAAGATTCAAGTATAGTTAGAACATGCCTAACGAATATTGTAAAACAGTTTTTGTAGGCAATTAAATCTATAACCAGAATACATTTAATATAATTTATCTATTTTCCATTTTTATTAGTTGATTTAACAATATTCATTCCGTGCAAAGAATGGGTACTTTAGCTAGTTTTATATATAAGTTATAGGTTTTGTTTCAGTATACTAATATATGCCTCATGTCTTCTTTTCTGTTAAACAAGTTTCTGCTGGATGTAGCTGAAGAATTACATTGTTGATGATTTGTGGAAGACAGCTATTTAGTCAAAAGTTTTTAATTTTTGTAACCAATTGTTTCTAAGTATATGTTTGTACAGTAAAAAGAAATTAAACTGGATTATGAAGGTCATCTTTAATTCTCTGTATAGCAGCGATTGATCCTTCTGCCCTCCTACAATAGTGGCATCTTTCGTCAATTGGCTTGTGAGCTACATCTTTAATATCTTCGAGGGGTGGAGATTATTTCAACTGCTTAGTAGCAAAATCCATACTTTTCATTTTGATAGTTAGCAAGCATCACAATCTCAATAGATCTAAATATTGATAAAATATTCAACTATTAAGTTAAAACTTGTGGATTTTACTGCAAAGCAGTTGAAATAATCTCCACTCTCAAAGCTGTTGATGATGTAGCTTATGTGCCAATCGATGAAAGGTTGTGGCACATTATCCTGGGCAAAGAACAGACTTCAGCGACAAGGAAAGGAAAGAGCAGTCTGGCAATGACTATGGTCACAATAGGTGACTGAAAAGCTTTTAAACACCCATAAGATTCTTTTAAATCAATATCATGATTTTCTGCAAATTAGATTAAGCAGCAATAATGATATGTGAAATGGTAATAAGTTTATGGTCTAGAAGCAGTGAGTAAAAGTGTTTTTGAAAGCTTTAAAGGCTTTTGGGATGGAAGGAATCTGTCAATGAGCCTCATAAGTCAGTTCTTGAACATTCTCCAGAACTCGCACCTGCAGACTTCTCCTGGTTTCCCACAACAAAGAAGTCTTGAAAGGCCTACGCTTTGCTGACAATGTGTAAATACAAGGACAGATCCAAAAACATGTGACAACAGTGTTTTGAGTTATTCTTAAAGAACATTGACTGTTTTCAGCAGCTATACAACAGATGTTAAATGTGTTGTATCTAACAGTGATTACTTTGAAAGCTAATAATGGCAGTTTGTTTGTAAATCTTGTTTCTTTTCTTTTATGACACTATACATCAAACTTTTTGCATACACCTTATAGTACTAGAGGGGAGGGAGTTCTTTGTTAGCCCAAGTGTCATTCTAAAATTTTTATTCCTTTCCATGTATGTTTCTAATACTTTGTGTGAATACAAAATCAAAATATGAAAATTAAGTGTAAAATAATCTTTTAGAGTTGATAAGTTGCATAAATCAACAATTGGTGTAGGACAGTAATTACATTATCCACTTACCTATGAAACATAATTAAGGATTACTACTAAGCAGTACCATTAAATAGTATAGAAAGACACAGTAATACATAAGTTAATGTTAATGGAAAAAGTAGTAGGCAGTTGTTTTGAAGAATATTTAACTTTATCTGATTAAATTGACCTATGACTGATATCAAATTAAATTGATTGAACAGATTGATCTGTCATTCAAGTGCATGTCTTTCCATGAATTATCATAAATTGAAAATTCATTGAGCAAGCATTTTGAAAATTTTTGATGTGTTTTAAAAATTTCAACAGGAATTCCTTACAATATTTTTATTTAAATATAGACTGAAGAATCAACCAATTCATTAAAATACTCAGAGGAGAAACTAAAACAGGCTGAAGAACAAGTTGAACAACTAAGTTCATTGGTTGCAGAGTTAGAAAAAGAAAATGCATCTTTGAAAAATTCTGTTGAAAAATTAGAATCTGTAAGTATTTAACATTTCTTATATAGTTAAGACATTCCCTACCTTTGGAGCAGTCCCCCCCCCCCCATACAGCTTGAGTTGTGTATTTTATTCTATGGTATTTTAATAAAATTCGTAGATTTTCAGTTCAAATAAAATATGAAACTATCCATTCATGTGTCGTTTAAATGAAATATTTATTTTTTTATAAAATGGACATTTTCAAATAGCATTTTAGTACACTTTTTTATGTTCATGCCTGATCTTTGATACGAAATTCTATTAACCTTTGTATGAGTAACCTTTGTGTTATATGCACAAGTGTCATTTTAAGGCTTAAAAGGAATTTTAACTTTGCTAAACAATTTTGATTTCAAATTAAGCAAGTTACCAAAACAGAATTAAGATTTGACCATGCGTTGTGACAGCAGTAGTTAGTTAAATAACCCAAAGTTCTCAGCCTTGCCTGAAGTGTGTGTTAGAAATGTGGTAAAATAAACACAGAGACATTGCATTAGATCACCAAAATACAAATTTTATTCAACAATAATAGGGGTAAACAACTAGTGGCCTCACCACATTAGTATTTCAAGAAATAAAAGTAAGTAAAACACTGCACGGGGGTATTACAGCGCGTGGTAGAAGTGCACTAAAACAATGATATTAGAGTGCTTTAGTTTCCCATTAATAGCCCTTGGAAATTGAAAAGTAAAAAAAAAAAAATAAAAGGTAATGCTTAATTAAAATTGTCATGACAAAAGTAGCACGATTTGGATCAAAGACTTATGTTGAAAGGCTTTGCTGCAGCATAAAATTTTTTTTATCCTATCAAAAAAAAGAAAAAAAAAATGGGCAAACAAGTCCCCACCTTCTCCAAGCCACACAAGGCATCTAATGAAATCCCACACAAAATCCTTAACTGTTACTTGAATCCCCACTTTTACAATCCAACAGATGAGCTTAAATAGTTAACAAAATAAAAAAAAAAGAACTTAGCAATTATGACACCAAAAGGTGCAGCAAATTCTTTGAAATGCAGACCAACTCAAACAAGTAATTACAGTGATTAGCATTGGTAAAGCAAATAAACAAGATTTATGACCTTCCAAAATTAGCTAGGTAAAGAAAGACACAGCATTAACAATTATTATTTAACAAAAAAAAAATTTAAACATGGCGTTACTGGCAAGTTATACATCAGGATAGTACTTAAAGAAGAAAAAGAAAATTTAGCATTTACATTTTGGGCCGGAATCCTTGCAGATGGAAATAAAGGCAATGGTCTTACCGCGGATTCAGCTGCTGGAGTTCGAAGAAGATTTCCTGAGGACATCGGACGGCAGGACATTCAGGCAACTCCTGATGAGGCTAAGATGACTCGATCGTGGGCCGGGCTGTGGACTCGGTCATGGTATTACAGAGAGGCCGGGCAGGGGTCAAGCACTGCTTAAAAAAATGGTGTCGGAGGAGGCGCAACCTGCCGCAAAAACAGTGTGGAAACTCATCATGGGGGTTCACTCGCTCGCTGCCCCAAGAAAAAAAAAAATGGGTTATTCACCCGGCATTGTAAAAATAAAATTCGTTGTTGGTGATCAAACATTGTGTCAGGCCCTCAGGCCTACCAGCTAAGACATCACATCATGAACTAGTACTACGGGACGACAAAAATGCCGGGCTAGGCCTCTAATGCGCTAGCAGATACAGGAAAAGTCACGTCCTAGCAGCACCACGACAGCTCTCAGAATGACGCTTTCTGCCCCTTGCGCGAGGAGCTTCGCCGAGATGCCGACCCCAGGGACCAATCAGAGCGTGCCATCTCAGCCGGGAAACTTCGAGAACATTCGATTGTCGGGGGAAGGGAGAGAGAGGAATGAAAAAATGGCGGTCAGCGACTTCTGCACGTGGGAAAGAAACGAACTTGGCCGAGAAGAAACGCAGGCAAGATCGGCCATCTTGAAATGGGAGAAAAAAAACTTAATTGATCAAAAAGGCATTAAAACGTTATTAAATTTCCTAAAATTTTAGCGGGAGATGGCTAATCGTCCGAGACAACCCTGGATAAAATTTGGAGTAAAATTTAAATTAGAAGTGAGTAAAAATAATTAAAAACCGGACTTGAACAAAAGATTATGGCAAGAAATGAGTTAGGCTATTGAAGAGAGAAGAAAACGTAATAGTCAGCAGAAAATCGGCAGCATTTACATGATTAAATTTACACCTCCGGAGACAGGGCAAACAAAGGCAGAATTAATTTAAGGAAAAGGTAATTACTTAGAGAGTCCCAACAAAAAAAAAGGGGGTAATTAGTAGTAATTTAAAAAAGACGAGCTATTGAGCTATAGAAGAAGAGTCACCCAGACCATTATACCTCCTGACAAAAAGTACATAAATTAAACTTCCAAGTTAATTACAAGCATTAAAAAATAAATAATTAATGGTTAAAACAATTAAAATAAAAATTTACTGCATTTGATTTATAAAAACAGTCTCCCAAAAAACAATACAACAGAAATTATTTGATTGTTTTCTATTTTTCAGAAAAATTATGAAAATTGCATATTTTTTCAAAGTTTAAGGTCGATGTGCTAACGCAAAATTTAAATTTAAAAAATATTTTTTTTTTTTTTTTTTTTTTTTGCATTTCACTTATCTACCATAGACACAAGTTTTCTGCACTATAGTGTTTGAAAAACTAAAAAAAAGTTTTTTTCGGCACACCCTATTATATAATCATGGCCTATCTTGTTCAAAAGCTGACAACTGAAGTTAAGTTAAAAAAAAATTTAAATGTAGAAGTACTTCTTTATTCATATCTTTTAATACAGTTATATCGAATGCGTAGTCTATTTTTTTATAAATTGCTAGAATTTTAAATGCATCTGCAAGTTTGTATGCAAAGCTAAGAAATCAGCACTAGAATTCTGTAATTTAAAAAGGATAAAAGGATATGGATTGATTTCGCATAGCTAAACAATAAAAATAATTTTTTTTTTCTGTTTTAAGTAAAAATAAATGCAGTTTTCAATATTTTAAATTAAATAAGACATTTTTGAAAAAATTCAACAAAACAGAAGTATTTTCTTTCTGTGGTATCCTTATTGATTTGTGCCTCCCTTGTCCTTCTCCCAAATTGTATATCAGCAATCAAAGTTAACTAAAAGAAAGTAATTTTTTAAAGATTTTTGGCTGTCTTTAAAAACATTTTAAAAATTTATCATAAAAAGGGCTGTTAAAAATTATGTATGTCAGCCAGGTAGAACATGGCCATCCTCAGGTATTCCATATGTTAATGTTTGGTCTCCTCCACCCTCGATCTTGAGGAGGGTATCCATCAATGGATGCATGCGTCATGCCATTGATGGCGTCATCTGTCATTAATATTTCTAAAGATTCACAAAAAATGCGTATTCCGTTTTTGTACTGTATTTTCCAGCCTATAATCCGTGGATTATCTGTACAAAAGTTTAAAATTTAAAGATGCATATTATATGCCACTGTGGATTATCTGTTTTCTTCTATTTTTTTCCCCTGAAAAATTTTTAGTACAGAATTTACAACAAAATTCAATAACAGATGGCTCCAGCAAAATGCATCTTCTGATTAACATCAAAGTATTGAGTGTTTACTAAACTGTAAATACTTTTAAACATTCTGTTTATAAAAAGTATATATATATATGTAAGGAATGGGCCTTACGCCATTCCTTGTTGGAATGAGTGACGCAAATCCATTGGGGTTCTAGGTTAAATAGTTTATTTCAAAGTTCAGACAGAGGGCAGGAGTCGGGCCGGTGACCTTATTCGTTCCGTGGCTATCTTCTTACATCACAGTCTAAAGACTCGAAGCTGAGCTTTACGTTCCAAACTCCTAAAAAGCTAAGCGCGAAGTTAAGATGAAGCTCTCGAAATTTCCACGCTCTTGCTTAAATACTCCTTAGTTACTATGCCTGCTGGCACGGTGCAGCACGATCACGAAGGTGTTACTCTCAAATGTAATTAGTTAACTAGATTGTCAATCAAGAAATGAGAAACACCTGCTTACCCAGGAGTTCTAAATGTGCGTCGTAATGAAAACCACAGAAAACCGAAGATCCTGCTGAAAAAACAATTTTCTACTTATGGAACTTCAAAAAACGTCTCCGAGCGTAATATTTGTATGGCAAAGAAACAAACTTTACAGTAAGAGTAAAAGATTAAAGAAGGATTTTTCAAATAACATTAAATTAAATTAGGTTAAATTAACAAAGTTTATTTTATTATTACATATATATATATGTGTGTGTGTGGGATCAGGTTTGTCACTGACTCCAATAAACTCATTGGTTTTATTTAAAACGAGATATTTTAGGATCTAAAAATGCATTGCAAAAAGTTGCATGCACAAAAATTATTAACTATGTGAAAATATGAAAAGTTAGTTGGTTGTTCTATAGGTTTTGAGTGTGTGAATAGCATAAGTGCTGTATTAGCCAAAAGGGCTTGTTTGATGATTAAAAAGTTTTTTTATTATTTTGTTTGTTTATTTGATTGTAAATGGTAATCAGCTTCCTACAAATGGGGGCTCTTTGCCGGGATATATTTATTAACGTTGAGTAATGTTGTTTGATGCAGCTCAACCATTGAGTGATCCAAGGACCTGTGAGTAGAAATTATACAGGGTGTCTACTGCTCCAGAAAATCCGGAAAGTCTGGAAAAAGCCGGGAAATTGGAAAATGGGTCCGGAAAGTCTGGAAAAAACTGGGAAATTGGATAATGGGTCCGGAAAATTCACCAAAAGAATCATTTTTTTTTTTTCGGTATCCCCTTTTTTTAACCCTTCCTATTTGTCAGTCTCGAAACCAAAAGCAACTGCAACGCATTTTTCGGATCGCGAAAGCATCAAGCCATGTGTTTGCATAAGGAGGGAAAAATGGGGGCTCATCCATTGTGACGGGAGGGTAAAAAAGCTGTCGTCAGCGCGTGATCATCCGTCTGGTTTGCAATAGAATTTCATTCACTGATTATGTATTTTAACTCAGTGTTCTGGATTTGAAGTGTAGAAAGACGAATGTGGCTAAAATTTGTGCTAGAAGTATCGTGGACGGGATTAGTAGATGATCATACGTGATTTATTCAATCATTTTATTTTCCACGTACGTATTTATTTTTATTGCTTAATATTTCTCAATATTTATGTATGCATGCTCGCATATAACACTAGCAATTGGCCCCTTTTTTTCTTAGAAAGTGTGCGCTCTTTGTTTGAGTTTTGTTTTATTTTTTGAATTTAAAGTATTGGATAGTGTTCAATTTGGAGAACTTATTTCTTCATTAGAATGGTTGCTGAAAGTCCGTCGAAGAAGTCCTCCGGGGAGGACTTCTTTGACGGGCCTCCCAGCAGATATTTTAAAACATTAATGTTAACTCTAATAACAATAAGATTTAAAATCCCCCCCCCCCCCCCCGGAAATGGAAACTTATATACGTTTCTGGTCCTTCTACCTCCCAAAAGTCAGGAAATTGACTTTCAGAAATTTGGTAGACACCCTGTTATATTATATCTTAAAAGAAGTTTATTAAGAAAAGATGTCTTGCTTAACGAAAGCCAAGAAATGTGATTTGTTGCCATTATGCAAAGAGTTAGATATCAATGTTCTGCCAAATACAAAAGTAACTGCGCTTTTAAAGACTCTGAGGATTTTGTTAAATCTGGCCTTGAGGTTATACGAGAAGAAAGAGAAATAGCAATCACAAGAGAGAGGGAAGAAAGAGAAAGATAAATAGCTATTCCTACAACTATTCCCTTCAGCAGGGGGATAGCAAATAAAATCTCTAATGGAACCCTCTAATAGAAATTCAGGATACCAATTAAACCCAATAAAACTATTTTTCAACGTGTTCGGTCTGAAAAAGACCAAATTAACTTGTTAGATACTGCAGGAATATACAAAATTAATCTTTCTATTAACGAAACCAATCATAAAGGCTGCTATATAGGTGTAACAAAAAGAAAAATAAATGAAAGAAAAACTGAACATATTAACGATATTAAATTCAATAAACAAAACACAGCCCTAGCTCGCTTAGCAGCTAAAGAAACTTTAACAATAGATTTTGAAAATGTAAGGAAAATAGCTAATCATAACAATAAAATATATGCCTATATCCGAGAGAGCTTAGAAATTTCCACAACAGAGGGAAGCATCAACGACATGACGTATGCCAGTATCGATAGAACCTGGAGTGATGCCACAAGACGAAAGTTCGGGAGCGAAGAGGAGGAGAAGTGTAGCGAGACTGCCATTGACTAGGAAGCATGTAGTGACTGATGATGGCTGTGCGGCAGCTGAAATATATTTCTTTCATACGTCGGAAATAGGTATTTTATGTCAACTACGTAGTAATCCGGTGTAATTCGCCTTTTAAAGTTTTTAATAGATTTGAGTCATTTAAGTTAGATTATAAAGAAGAAATCAGGAAATTGATTACAGATTACAAACCAAGAAAAACGAAGACTGCTGAACTGAAGATGAGCATAATTTTAACTGGCCATATACCTGTGAGCGAGCGCCCACGAAGAGTTCCTTTAAAAGAACAGAAAGTAATAAAAGATCAAATTCATCAATGGTTAATGGATGGGATAATTAGACCTAGTTACTCTGATTGTGCTGCACCATTGGTGTTATGAAAAATAAAAGATAACTCGTACAGGCTGTGTGTAGATTACCGTAAATGAAATTGGAATAATCGTTAAAGACTGTTTCCCTTTGCCATTAATTGAAGACTTATTTCAGACAGTCAGTTTTAGGGTTAAGTGGATATTTTTGCGAGTTTATTCCCAAGTATGCCCAGATAGCCAGACCATTGAGTGATCTACTACGAAAAGGCTCCACATTTAAGTTTGGTCCTGAACAAGAAGAAGCATTTAATAAATTGAAAGAAATGTTGTCCCAAACGCCAGTATTACATTTGTTCAAACAAGGATCTCAGGAAGGCAAACTTCCTGAAGTAGAAGACATTTTAATGAAGTTTTTCACACGATGTCGTGCATCAAATATTCCAATGAGTGGACCCATGCTTATGGAAAAAGCAAAAGAAATCGCAGTGAAACTGAATGTAACAGACTCGTGTTTCTCAACTGGATGGCTTCAAAAGTTCAAAATACGCTGTAGAATTTCAAGCCAAGTTAAAAGCGGAGAATCTAAAGATGTGCCAGCAGAAAAAGTTGATGAATGGCTCAAAAATTTGCCAAGCAAAATTGATGGATACCTGCAAAGGAACATTTACAATGTTGATGAAAGCGGCCTCTTTTATAATATCATGCCTGCAAGAACTCTTACATTTAAAGGTGACAGCTGCCATGGTGGAAATCATTCTAAAGACCCTCATAGTTTTACTGTGTACGAATGCTGACGGTAGTGATAAGCGGGCTCCTGTAGTCACAGGAAAATCACAAAACCAAAGATGTTTTAAGAACGTTAAAACATAAAGCCAATAAAAAAGCCTAGATGACTGCTACAAGTTTTACTGAGTGGGTGAAAAAAATGGATAGCGAAATGAAAAAACAAAATTGTAAAATTTTGCTTTTTATGAATCAATGTACGGCCCATACCCATGACACTGAATTTTTACAAAATGGGAAAGTAGTTTTCTTCCCAGCAAACTGTGCAAGCAAGCTACAACCCCTAGACCTGGGAATTATAAAAAACTTAAAAGTGCATTACAGAAAAGATTAATTGAACAGCACTTCAAAAGATCATTACAGGAAACACCCAGGGAAAAATAAATATACTCCAGGCAATTAATATCATTTTTCATGCATGGAATCAAGTAAAATCTGAAACAATTAAACATTGCTTCATTAAAGGAGGATTTCTAAATCCAAAATTAGATGATCGTGATAACAGTGATGAAAATGTTACCCATGCTTCATGGGATTTGATGATGAAACGGTGTTAATGAATAGAGAAGACTGGAATCTTTTGAGAGGAGAAACCACTTTCGAAGAGTATGTGAACTGTGATAACGATATCTTAACATCAGAATTATGCACAGTTGAAGATTTAATAGAAGACAAAATATCTGTTGTTAATTTAAGCAATGATGTAGAAGAATGCGAAGAGACTACTCCACCTTCCTTTAAACGAGCAATAGAATGTATTGAGAAACTTAGAACTTATTTTGTCTGTCAGAATAACACAAGTGAAAAGACATTTAATAATCTTAATTCAAAGATTTTTTTTAATTCAGTTTCTGAATGAATATAAAACTCATCATAATGAGTATGCAATGTATATTATTAATATAATAGGATTTTCAGTATTCAAAATTTAGTACAATAAAGGTATGGTTTGTTTCACTTTACGATAAATGTTTTATTTTAAAATTTAGTCAATGTGTTCAGTGTAAAAACTATTAAGAATTAATTTACTAGTAGCTTAAAACACTTAATTTACATAAATTTGCATTAGTAACGTTAAGTATGTAATAATCAAAGTTGTTTATTAATGTTTCATTTATACGTCTTATCGTTTATACGTCGGTCCCTTGAAAGAGGTATAAACGGTGCTTTACTGCACTATATATTAAACACTTATGAGACTTTATTATTTTTAATTAGAAAACTTCAGGCTTTATTTTTAAAAAAACTGATTACTTGTTAAATTGAACTATTGTACAAATG
This sequence comes from Cheiracanthium punctorium, assembly GCA_038373885.1. NCBI lineage: Eukaryota > Metazoa > Arthropoda > Arachnida > Araneae > Cheiracanthiidae > Cheiracanthium > Cheiracanthium punctorium. The sequence continues at coordinate 114,433 of JAWZYV010001740.1, read as the reverse complement.
GATATTACACATTTATGAAGAGTGACATGATGAGGCTGGGTAAAACTTGGGCTGTACTTCCAACATAAACAGCAGTACAACTTTTAAATGCTTAACATAAATGGATAGCTTTAAACTATCCATTTAAAGCTTTCCATTTAAGCTTTAATAGGATAGCTTTATCCTATTTATAGGATAGTATCCTTTCAAAATTTTAACGAGGTTAAAATTTTGAAAATTTAGCACTTTAATGATTATCAAAGTTAATGTTTTAAATACTAAATTATTGATTAACGAATTTAACTTTTGAATCAACTTTGCCCAACTCCGATTACAGTTCTCATTCACTAAAACCTCCAGTTTCTTATGCAATTATTTACGTTATTACTTAAGTCAGGTATGGATAACCTTTGAAAAGTTGCGGGCCAAACTTTAGGATGTTAGCAAAGTCGAAGGCCAAACTTCAGGATGTTAGTGAAGGTTTTTTTTTTTACTCTATTATTGATGAACTGTTACTTTAATTTAGCAGTAACAAAAGTACAATGAAGGTAAAGGTGCTCTTAAACACCCTAGCATATTATTTTTAAAAATCAAACTTTGAAAAATTTAATCTGCTTTCAAAACAGACTGAAACTTGTTAGAAACATGTATAAGAATAAAATACGCATATAAAGTAATTAAAAAACTTTGTAAAAAACACACATAAGATGTTAAAGGTTTAACATAAGATGTTAAAGGATACCTTTAACATCTTATGTGTGTTTTTTACAAAGTTTTTAATTACTTCTTTAATGTTTAACACCAGTATTTTGAGTGTTTTTTCCGTTGTTTTGTTTATTTAAAATACGCATATGTTATGTACATACTTATAAATGTCTAATTATATATATTATGGGTGAACTGTATGTACTAATAATAGTTTTAACATGTGTAAATAATAAAACTACAAAATATGGTTTATACAAAGCTTAAAAACTAGTTTTATGAGTGTTAATTTATTAAATTAAATGGAGACTTCACCTCTCCCTCTTTTCTTTGAGAAGAGTGTCCGAGTGTTATTTCAAGCCTACACAAGAGACATCTTCTTATAGAGGAGGGGAGCTGCCTTGGGCAGATGGCTTTTTATGGGTTCAAATGCATATTCACATTACATCTAGAGACAACCGCCCTAACACGGGACCTTCACACTTTGCCATCTACCATGTTCAGTATCTTATCCAGTTAGCCATGGTGGGGTCCTTCTTAAGGTGAAACATAGTTTTTTTTTTTTTTTCCTGACGTTATTTGCCATTGAGTTCAGATATATTAATATTTGTTTTCTTTATGTGTCAGTTTTCTTTAAGTATTGTTTAATAGTTTTACAATTATCCAATTAGTATTTTGGCTTAACTCATGTTGCTTATAATAGTGTGCTCTCCCTCTTTAATATTATTCTAAATTAATTAATTATATCTGGGTTTTTTTTGCCTTAGTCTGTTTTCATTAATAATAAATTACAGTTGCTCCTTTTCTCTTCCTCTCTTCACCCTATGCTGTGGCCCCCTTATGTGTTCACATCATTTAAGTTATTTTTTTCTAAATTTTGGCTATGTTCCTGTACATGATGGCATTTTGCCATTGCCATTGAGGAGTTCAGATTTGTTCATTGAGGAGTTCAGATTTATTAATATTGTTTTCTTTATGTGTCAGTTTTCTTTAAAAGTATTTAAGTATTGTTTAATAGTTTTACAATTATCCAATTAGTATTTTGGCTTAACTCATGTTGCTTATAATAGTGTGCTCTCCCTCTTTAATATTATTCTAAATTAATTAATTATATCTGCTTTTTTTTGCCTTAAAGTCTGTTTTCATTAATAATAAATTACAGTTGCCCTTTTTTCTTCCTCTCTTCTCCCTATGCTGGCCCCCTTATGTGTTCACATCATTTAAGTTATCAGGGTGTCTACCATCATGGAAAGGTCACGAAAGTCAAGAAAAGGTCAAGAAATGAAGCACTAGGTCACGATTAGCAGCTCAACTACGCTTTTTCCATTTCATTCAAATTCTTAGTTTCTGATTTTTCTGTGTTAAATTCGTTGAGAGAAATTATTTTATGTATCTTTTCTTAACATCATTAATTCGTATTTTGATTTCACGAGTGCTTTCGAGAAAGGAAGTTGATTTGTTTAGTCTCGTATTAATGGTTTGTATGGAGGGGGGGGGGGCATCTGCTGAGTGTCCGCTCTTCTCCCTCCTGACCCGAGGAGAGGGTTACAACCATTTGCTGCAGCTTCAGGTTGTAAAATAACTCGTAAGAGAAACAATCTGTCATTCAAAAGAGTAGTCATAACAATAAATTATTTCCTACTGTAAATGGCACTTTATGGTGTTTTATAAATGCTGCAAGTAATTAATAAACACCACTTGGTTATTGTTTATTTTTTCAGATTTTCAAAACAAATTCATCTAAACTTATAGCTGGCTGCGTGGAAAGATTAAGATCACGGCAGTTATGGAAGTGTGGGGTAACCCCCCCCCCCTTTCCTGCCTGTTGATGTACTAAAAAGAATAGGAAAAAATCGATTCATTTACAGGGTATCCAACTGTGATAAGTGTACCTGAATATTTCTCACTGCGGGAAAGACTATTTGAAAATATCAAAAATTCCGGTCAGCATCTGAGGCAAATTGATGACAGCTCTGATATAGAACAATTTTAGGGGGAGAATGCAGTGTGTCTACCGCTCCGAAAAGTTTGGAAAAAGCCGGGAAATTGAAAAATGGATCCGGAAAGTCTTGAAAAAACCGGGAAATTGGATAATGGGTCCGGAAAATTCACCAATAGAATCAATTTTTTTTTTTTTTAACCCTTTCTTTCTAATTGTCAGACTCAAAACCGAAAGCAACTGCAACACATTTTTCCGACCGCGAAAGCATCAAGCGATGTGTTTGTATAAGGAGGGGAAAATGGGGCTCATCAATCGTGACGGCAGAGTGAAAGACGAACTACCTTACTTGGTAACTTATGGCTTAGGACCATATTTCCACAAACAGTTAGTTAATTCTATCAGAAAATGCGACTACTTCTGTTTCTCAATTGATGAAAGCTTAAACTATTATACTTCAGTTAAAATTGATTTCAAGAAGTTGTACAAAATATGCAAATATAAAGACAAGGGAAGGGGTACAAAGCAATTTCCCAAAGTAAAATACATTGGTTAGGAATTTTTTTCACGGGACCTCCCAAAAGTCAGGAAATTGACTTTCAGAAATTTGGTAGACACCCTGGTATGGGATGGGAACTGTCAGTGTCTGTTTTGCGGCCATTCCAGAAAAATGAAATCGTTGGCGATTGCGAGAATGCAAATCTTTTGCCGACTGCACCCTCCCCTGGGATGTTCATTTTCACTGTAACTAAGCGCTCAGCAAAAGCCCAATCGACATTGCCAAAATGCGTGGTGGGGAGGCCATTGAAACTATTTTGAATTCATTGATTGGTAAATTAAAAATTTGTGCAAGGGGGAAATTCTTTACGATCCCAGAAGTTTCGGGAGTTCTTTTATAATTATGTAATTATGAATATTACTCAATAATAATTATTTAGACTTCTCGCCTCTTTAGGAAGTCCGTTGTCACCACGCTCGATAAGAGATGCCATCGTTGTCCCCCCCCCCCCTTTTTTTTTTTTTTAACTATGTCGTGCACTTGCAAATTTTTTCCCCCTCGAACACGTCTTAGCTAAACTGGCATTCCTATAACAGGTAATTTCCAAATATTATGCATATACAGTGCTGCAACTAGAGATCACGCCGCCCGGGACAAACCTTTGTTTTGGCACTCCCTTTCTTCCATTTCCATTTTCACGTAATAGCACTATGCTTAGGGCAAGTGTCCCGTTTCCTCCTCTAGTTGCAGACTAGCATACTATATAGAAGTAAAAATTGCAGATGATGCCGAATACGATAAAATTGGAATCTAAAACAATGTTCTCGGTCATTTCCGGCTCCGAAAATTTAAGTGATTATGAAAAATTTTTTGGCAAAACCGAATTCCCGTTATTTTAGATTTGCGAAATTATTATTATTTTTTTTTTTATATTTGCTGTTGTTGTTATTGAAATAAAGCATAATGGCGACCGTACACAACTTCAAAAGTGTAGATTTCATTAAGTGAAAAAATTTGGTAGTTTAAAATAAAAATCCAACCACTCTTTTGAATTTATATATTTTGAAGTATTTTTAATAAAATTACGACCCATATTTTGTTTTAAAAAATAATCTCTTAAAATTTACTGTAAATGAAAGTACCGTAAAATTGCACCTGAAAAGGATTTAAAAAAAAAACAAACAAAAAAAAAAAGCCAAGTTTCTTTTACAAATGTTTTTTCCCCTCCTAATCAAAACATCCACTCCTTCATTTTCATTATTATACGTAGTTCCCTTATTTTGTGATTACAAAACTCGAATTTTTTAGTTTTTTTGTTGTTGTTTGTTTGTTTGTTGAAACAAAGAATATTGACGGTCTTGCACAATATTTGTAAAAGTGTAAATCGTATTAGTGAAAAAAATTTGGTATTTTAAGATACAAATCCTCCATCACAGAATTTTCCACGCATGAGGAAAGAAGTAAAATCATTAAGACAATTTGAATATATTTGTTCATATTTTACTAACTTTATGCTTTCGTTGTAAAGTTGATGTTTTTTTTTTACCAATTTTTACAGTTTTATGTGGAACTTCTGTTTTTTATGCTTTTTAATGATTTTCTGAACTTTTTTACTTTAATAAAGTAGGCCCCATATTTCGCTGTAAAATTAATATCTCTTAAAATTTATTATTAATGTGATTTTTCTGCAGTTTTGTTTATTTTAAGATTACTGAATTGCCACCCTCATCTCTTATTTAAATTTGAAATAAAAATAAAATTCATTCTTATTTCAAATTTAAATTAATTTTTGACCACTTTTTAAAATGTAAAATAGTAAAGAAAAAATTTCATTGAAGATTCCAGGTTCAAATATGCGCGAAAATTATACCAAATGATAGTAATGATAATGAGATTGAAACAAAGGTTGTTTTGATTAGGAAAAGTAAAATATTTGTGAAAGCCAACGACTTGGCATGTTTATATTTTTTTTAATTCCTCCTTTTCAGGTGTAATTTTAGAGTACTTTTTATGTATTACATAATTGCTGTTCCACCCCTTCCCTAATGTGTTTAAAATCATATATAAATTTTGTGTCCAGTGTGATTTTTTTTTTTTTTTTTGTTTAAGAAATATATATTAAGTGTGTGTTGTGTAAATTTTAATATTTTATACTATTCAAACTATGCAAATAGACTTAAAAGACTTCCATGTGTTTATTTCATGGGGAAACATTAAAATACTGTTCGTATGCTATTTATAAAATGCATTTAAAATGTCATTTACATCTTGTTTAGCAGAAATCATCAAAAATGATGTCTGCCAAAAAGTTGGTATATTAAACTGACAATAATTCAATTTGTCAATTGCGTGTTGTTACACCTTGGGAATTTTCAAAAGTTGGCAAGTATATATCTTCAAAACTTGAGAAAAGTATATCAGTTACCCGCTTTCCCTACACACACACACACACACATATAAAAGTTTAAGTTGTTGGAAACAAGAGTAATTTTTTTTCTTCCTTCATTCCCTTTTAAATTCAGTGTTTTGCTTATTTTCTACATTTTCTTTTTTAAAAACAATTACTTGGATTCTACTTTAAAAATATAATTATCGCTGATCTCCATGTTTTATAGCTAATAACTTCAATATTTTTGCATCCTTTTGGTAAATGAATATTTACCCTTAAGTATTTTTATATTTATATCACTAAAATCATTTATCTACACAAATGCATATTTTGAATTAATATAAATTTCAAGATTTTTTAATGCATCTGAAAGTTTGTATGCAAACTGAAAAGCTATCACATCACACTGATTCTGTGATTTTGAAAGGAATACAGATTTGGATTAGACTTATTTTACATGGCTAAATAGAGGGGAAAAAAAAGAAAAATGGTTGATTTTATTTTAAATTCTTCTTAGTTTTTAATGTTTGAATGTAACTTATAATAGGACATTTTTGGCAATTCAACTCAAAAGCTTGAGTTCTCAAAGTGTTATTACAGTGTGTACATTGCAATTGAAGTAAAGGAATTTTATTTTAAACTAGCTGAAGTACCCGTTCTTCGCACGGGAATGAAGGTGTATTCATTGTAATAAAGAGATATAGCAAAATGGATATCGCATTATATTGTGTTCAATAACCATACATACCGAATTTCAAGGCAATCGTTTGTACGGCGCAGAAGGCCATGCGGCGTAGCGCAATCTAGTGGCGAGTTTTAGCAAAACGGATACGGCGAAAATATTCTTCGCATTCAGATATCGATGAATACGAAATTTCAGGACGATCGGCTGGACAGCCCTGAAGTTCATGTGTTGACGCGCGACATCTAACGCGAAACTCTTCCCCGTGTTCAAATATCTATGTATACCTATTTTCATAGCGATCAGTTGCACAGTCAAGAAGTGATACGTTGCAGCGCCATCTAGTGGTTAATTAAAGTAATGATTTGCTACAGTGCCGTCAAGTGGCGAGTTATAGCAAAATGAATAACGCCAAAATATTTTCATTGTTCAAATAGCTATGTATACTGATTTTCATAGCGACCGTTTGAATGGTCAAGAATTTGGCCTGCTGCAGCGTCATCTAGTGTCGAGTTAAAATAATAATGCATTGCAGTGCCATCTAGTGGTGAGTAACATCAAAAGGAACACAGTTAGAATATATTCTTCGTGCTGAAATGTGTAAGTATAAGAAATTTTATGCCGAACGGTCGAACGGTATAGAAGTTGATGTGTTACAGCGCCATTTAGCGGCAAGTTACAGCAAAATGGATACTGAAAAATATTCTACGTGTTCTAATATCCGTGTGTACCAAATTTCATCGAAATCTGTTGGACGACATTCGCATAGTAAACGGCTAAACAGAGTAGAATTTGACGTTCTGCTGCTCCACCTGGTGGCAAGTTAGAGGAAAACGGATAGCATAAAAGCTTCTCCATGATAAAAGACTTAGACCAAATTTCATGGTGCAATGGTGCTCAACGGTGCTGGAGTTTTTCAACCTCATACACACATACCAACATTCATTTTTATCTATAACCAGTGTCATTATATATCCCAGTCTCAAATAAAATTCAGTTTCAAAGCCTCGCCAAAGTGCCAACATATGCCATTTTGCAAACGTTTTTTAAGGAAATCATTCGAAGCATTGACTTAGCAGCAATCAATATGGGAAATGGTTCGACCGCGAAAAAGTAAAGTAAGCCTTTATTTGAAAAGTGGAGTCCCTTAATACAGCCGAATTTTTTTAAATTATCAACTACAACATGTTTTATTCATCGTTACTCCGATGTACTAAATGAGAAGATTTCAATTTTCTGAAATTTCGTGGAATTCCCCCAACTTAAATCAATGTACTCATTTGGCGAGAATTCTGGAGATAAATCGCTTGAAATCCCTTAACAACTGCATTATTTCTTCACGGATCATTAAAATTTAACGCTGTATTCTAATAAAACCGTTGCACTTGTTTTCAAAAATCTATTTCCTTAAGCTCTCAATAAATTGCGCCAACCGAAATCTGTGCAAACCGATAGAACTCACTTTCTCAAAATCGGCATTTGAGCCATTTTATTTTATCGCCAAACTAAAAAAAATTTACCTATTAGCCTCGGAAATCTTCAATTCTTATTGTTTTGTGTATAAAACATTTCATTCCTGCTCCGATTTCCCATGCACACGATATTATAATTTTAAAAAAATAACCTTACGAATATAAACTAACAAAAAAAAATCATTATTATTATTTTATTTTTACTTTGAGAATTTAAAACATTTTATTCGGCAAAATCGCCACACATGGCCAGTAGCGCAGCCAGAATTTTTTTTTAGGGGGGGTCCAGAACTCGGGAGATCAGACCCCCCTCCCCTTAAATGATCATGTTGCTGTTCACAGGGCCCCCGTAAATGACACCCATATAAGTTTTTCTAGGGGAAGGGGGGGGGGAATGGTCGTCTCAGACAGACACGAATTTTACCTTTACAGAAAACATTTGAAATTTTACCCTCAGGCCCCCAGAAAGCGCAGAATCAGTGGGAATACCTATATTCTCCCCCCCCCCCCCCCCCCCAGTGGCGGACTTTGCTCTTGAGAGGCCCGAGGCGCAACTCAATTTTGTGGCCTCCCTCCTCAAAAAAAAAAAAAAAAAAAAAAAAATCACTAACTCTAACTCCTTTACATTATTACTAATTATTTTAAAATGCTTTAATTCCTTTTATATGTGGTTTATGTCTACAAACCAGGGCCTGACTTTCACTATAACACTTTTGTGCCCAGGGCACTTTTCAGATTTTGTGTCCTTTAGCTGGCTCAATTTTTGTGCCCCTGTATATCGTGTTAAACTCAATTTTTTGGCTTATTTCTCCTTGTGTGCCCAGGGCACGAGCACCAAGTGTCCGTCCGATAGTCAGGGCTTGCTACAAAAGGAGTATTAAAATCTTAAAATAATTTTTATGTTTATAGATTTGTTCATCTTAAAAAACATTTTTTATCTCAATAATTTTTGTACTACGTTTCACTTTTCATGATTAACACTAAATAAACACCAGCATACGCCTAAGTATAACCCAGCAACTGCAGTTTTATATTGATTATTTTTCACTGTTAATTAATTACGTCAAATTACTTTTTGTGGACCACTGGCAAATGTCTTGTTTCAGTCATGAAAATTTTAACTACATAACAGGTACTTTTGAAGGTCAGAACAAGGGAAACTTGATCAGAAACATGACTTCGACATCACAAAGTTCAGAAGAATTCTTTACTTGGATAAAATGAACCAAAAATTTAACATTCCTTCAAGAACATATATTTATAAATTTCCCGTTTGGAACTGCAAAACTAAGCAGTTTAAAAGTAAACTTTCTGTTTAGTCTAATTTTTGTCTTTATTCAAAAACTGTCAATAAGTTTAGGACTATTAATAATGAGTAATTAGGTATGAATAATATACACACATTATTCTATATTTTAAATAGAATTAAAAAAAAAAACTACAAGAGAAATTAAAAAAAAACAATACTTTAAGTAGTTAAAGTACAAAAAATATTATTGACTTAAAAATAAATTCCACTTTATTATGGGTAAATGGGTATGCTCTAAGCTTCGGTCCTAGGCTTATTATTAATGTTTAGCATTTTCATCTGCGACTATAAAATACATGCCATATTTATAATATAGTTATCATAAATATTTTCTAGTTGAAAACAAAAAAATTAAATTAATCATCATTTGTTTTTTAATTTTTTAATTAACTGTGTATGACATTCCAGTTCAAAATTTGTCTATCGATTTTAACCCACTATCATCCGATCGAGCTGAAACTTTGCACGCATGTGAAATTTCGGTGACTCTAAGTATTGCTTTCTTTAATTTTTCAATAGTTTTTTTTAACTATCAAATATCTTCCCCCAACCCCCCCCCCAAAAAAAAGAGTGTTATCGCACATGTATGAGCTCATATCTTTTTAATTATTGGTCAGCAATTTTTTAGCATTGCATACTCGGAAAGTTTAGATTCCAAAAAAAGATAAAATCGGTTATCCCTAGCTTAAATTTCTAATTTTTAGTGATTTTTCGAAAGAAGATAAATTATTGTTTCCAATTTCTCTTACATCGTGACAACCAACAACAATTATATATTCTAGGTATATTTGAAAATTTCACTGAATACAGAGTGTCCTTTCTTAAATCATTTAAATGAAGAACGGCTGAAAAATATAAAATATTTAATTTTTGACAAATTTTTCAATCTCAAGCTGTAGAATAAAGCGGTTCAATCTTTTCTCTTTTAAAATGAGAAATATTCTTATCAGACTGTACACTTTTTGATTTGGGGGTGGGGGGGGCAATCTATAAAGCAGGTGTATTTGAATGTCCTACTGCAATACCAGCTACTGAGCTGCAATCTGATTCAGTGCGGCCCAACCAGTGGCTGAGCGCATAGCACTCTAAACTGGGAGACGGAAGGTGCCTGGTTCAAAACCAGGTCGCGTCCGCCAACCTAACCGTTAGGAATTTTCCGTGGTTTCTTCCAAAACTTAGCGTAAATAGGGGTTAGAATCCCTTAGAAAGACCCCCCAAGGGGAGCACCCACACCCATCGGCATAGATCCCACTTGTAGATAATTGGCCGTAATCCCCCAACCCAACCCAACTAATTGATTCCGGATAGGAAAAAGGCATAGGGACTCTCTGCACCTGTATTTTTTTGGATAAAATATACTGAGCAAATTAAAACAATGCAAAAAAATCTAGGAATTTTTCTTGGGAATAATGGACAGTTGAGGGCCCTAAAATTCCAAGGAATGTTGCATGAAAATACCAGGAACTTTATTGAACAGCTCAAGAAAGATCCACTGAATTGCATATTGTTCAGTAAAGTTCTTGGTATTTTCGTGCAACTTTCCTTGGAATTTAGGGCACCTCAGCTGCCTATTATTTTCAAGGAACACTACTGGAATTTTTTGGGGAGAGATAAAGGAGATAAAGGTGATTTAAAACGGGGACTGTTTAAGAGAACTCTTCCCCAGTGGTCTTTAAAAAGGAAGATAATAAACAAGTAGTCTTATGTTTTTCAAGTAGTTTATTCTAGCTATCGCACTTTAAAATAGAATTAATAAAAGAATAACTGTAAATTTAAAAATTACTCTCCATGACAACAATTAAAGACATTATTTAAATAATGGTATCTCTTGTAAAAGTAATATTTTATCACATTATTCACGCAATTTTAATTTTCCTATTAAAATTCTTTAAAACTTTAATGTTTAAAAATTTTTTACTCAGAAAAAACTGAAATTAATTTAAAAAAAACTTTTACTTTTTAATATATCTGCTGCAAGTACAAAACATGCGTTCACTATTTCAAGTTTTGTAAAAAAATAAATGCAATAGTTGATTCTTCAATTGACAGGAAAAAAAATTTCAATAGGCTAATTATGAACTTATTGATTCATCATGTATGATTTATTTAAAAAACAATGAAAGAAAAGGAAATTAAAAAAATGTGTGAATCTCGTCTTGTGAGTCGATTGTGTAAAGTCTCAAAATCCTTATTTGTTATATTACCTCGATCCTTCATTACCTAAGAAATTAATAAAATAAATAAACAGCTCTTCATATATTTTAGCATAATATGTGTTTAAAAAGTAATAATATTTGACACAAACTGGAATTCAAAAAAAGGTAATTTAATGTATTTGTTATCATTGACTACATTGTAGTTGCCAGTAATAATAAGCTTATGATATAGTTTTAAATAATCTTTATAAGTTGGATCATTACATCTTGTATACATGCAAGTACGATTGTCTATGTTTAGAAAATTCTTGGCTAATTATAAATAAAAACCACTTCAACCATCTGCTAGATTATACTTGAAAGATCTTTTTATATTAAGATTTTTACTGATAATAAATTATGAACCACGTCTGTGTGATTCCACCTCCTCTGTTGTGTAAAGTTATTTTGAAATTTAATCAAGTAAAGTTTACCTCTTTGTTAATTTAGAGCCCCATATCAAGAGGATGAGCTTGAGATTCAGCACCCTCAAAGGTTTCTTTCGGTGCAACAGATTTTTCACCGGGTCCGGGCCCGTCCATACTATCAGCAGTCTTTGATGCTGCACGATCACCATCATCGGCTTTAATTTTTCTTCTCGAAGAAAGATAAAAACGTTTCACTTTGGGTTTTCTTTCTTTTTAAACTGGACGAATTCATGATCGTAAGAAACAAAGAACAAGAACCCAAAACTTAAACTTCTGCTTACAAATTAAAGGCATCCAACTTAAGTGAATTCACTGAACCATTCGAAATTCAGTTATACCACATCTAAGCTCCCAGCAGACCCTCTTTTTTATTGTTTGTTGTGTGTGTGTGCGGTGTATATTCACTATTTGAATACTGTGGCTTGTTTATCTCAAGAAAAGAAGAGTGGTGTGCTTGAAGACTACAATATAGGCAATATATTTTCCGCTTTCCTTCATGACAATTTTGTTATCAGCTAATTGTAGCATGAATAGATTCTTTCTGAGGATATTCCGTTCCTTTGAGCTACAAGGGTGCGAATTACTCCCCTTTACATTGTCCGATTCGTCCATCCTAGCCCCACAAATTCCCTATCAGAGACACGACTGGAGATTTATTGCCTAAGGAGTCTCTATGACGGTGCTTGCTGGAAGCCTTTGATGATTTTATCTTGCGTCCTCCTTTTCAAGCCAACTATGGATACAAAGTTTAAAAAGATTTTTTTTTAAAGAAAAGACACTTTTTAGAGAATAAATTTGGAAAAAAAAGAAGCAAAAGAGAAAAAATGGGCCCTTTTTACAGAAAAAAATGGGCCCATGGGCACCACTCGCCCTGTAGATAAACGGACCCTGCTCATAGCGGACCCTTAGCTCATAGGGGGGGTCCGGACCCCTGGACCCCCCCCCCCATCGCTGCGCCACTGCACATGGCAACCACGATCCTTATTTCACACTTTTTTCACTACAGGGGTTACAATTACGGAAAGCTTTTTGCGTGGAGAGCATAAAAAAATCTCTTAAATTCCGGGAATGGGTGGACTTTCAAAGTTTTAAAGTGGACTATGATTTATTCTGTATTATTTTACATATCTGTGCTAAATTTCAGGCCGATAGGTCCATTTTTGTGGATTTGTATACGAATCAAATCCACAAACAAACAAACAGAATTTCATTTTTATTTATAAGATAACTGATTTAAAATAATTTTAATCAAGATGCTTTTTATATAAATCTCTAAAGAAATAAATTTATTTAAAATATTTTTAAATTTTACTATTGTTGGCGATTAATTACTTTTTAAAGTATTACATACTATCATACTCTTTAGGTAATACTTTATATTGTTTTCTTTCATTGAGTCACTCACGCAACTTAATGTTACTATACAAAAATATTTACTAATATGTATTAATAGTGTTAAATTTAAAAGTATAACTTTCCTTCATTCTATCAGCAGGATGCTGGGATATAGAAAATGTTTTAAATCTCAACATTTTCCTCAACCCATATGAAAATTTCCTCAAAATTTCATGATAAGTTATAGACTTGCATAAGTTCTGTATTACCATAAATGTAAAAAGATCTGCAATGTACAAGCTACATGCATGTTTACTAAATAGTAATTGGTACAAGTTAACAGAAAGCAAATGGCTGATCGATGAAAATGTTGAAAAAAAATCGCTTTAAAAATGCTAAGGGGAAAGAAAAACTCGAAGAATTTTGTAATTCATTCATTGTTAAAATTGAAATCAGTTGTATATTTTTCTGCGAAATTTCCCCCGATCCTAGATTGCCGGATCACACATATTCTGCATCCCGGGCACAATGTATTTTTGATATTAGGATTTTGTATTTACTATGGTCAAGAAATCAAGTTTACTTTATGTGGTAGACACCCTCGTTATTTTTTTTTTCTATATTTTGGCTATTTTCCTGTACAAGATGGCATTTTGCCAATGCCATTGAGGAGTTCAGATTTATTAATATTTATTTTCTTTATGTGTCAGTTTTCTTTGAAACTATTTAAGTATTGTTTAATAGTTTTACAATTATCCAATTAGTATTTTGGCTTAACTCATGTTGCTTATAATAGTGTGCTCTCCCTCTTTAATATTATTCTAAATTAATTAATTATATCTGCTCTTTTTATTGCCTTAAAGTCTGTTTTCATTAATAATAAATTACAGTTGCCCCTTTTCTCTTCCTCTCTTCACCCTATGCTGTGGCCCCCTTATGTGTTCACATCATTTAAGTTATTTTTTTTTTCTAAATTTTGGCTATGTTCCTGTACAAGATGGCATTTAATTTTAAGTTTTGGGTTTTTTTCTGTGCAGTTTACGCTATTTTTCATCGGTTTCAGTACTGGTTCTAATTTTTACTGAACTTCATTCCTAGCAGCGTAGCCTTTCAAAATTTTTGTCATCTTGGGAGTCTGAAATTGCCATCTTGATCTTCTCTCCTCTCGCCACGCGAAAAAACTCTTTCTTGTGTGATGACTCAAGCTTCTCGGAAGATTCCAGTTTGTTGCCTGACTCTGATTGACTGAGACAGGCACACGTTAAAGTCAGGCACGGACTGGTCAGGGTGTTCGACTGTCAGCAGATGGGTGGGCCCCCAGCCTCGGCGGTCCCTCAAACAGAAAAATGAAAGAAAATACAAAAAAAGTGCTATACTGATAGCACTTGAACGAAGTTTGACACATACAAAATATTTTGCAGCTGCAATTGCACCCCAGTGGGCTTCAACACACTTCATTTTAAATGTAGTTTTCAAAATTTTTTGAGTGAGGGTTCCCGAATGAGCAAGGGATTAATTAATATGAATGATGCCTATTAATTAATAGATCAATATTTTATTAATGCATTAATTATCAATCATAATTAAGAATAACACCATACCTCCCCCACACCCCCAAAATTAACACATCCTATTATTTATCGATTGCACAATAACCTCCCCCCCCTTCTCTTGAGACGGGCGGGCCCCTACCCTCCCAGTCCGGGCCTGAAGCAGTAGAGCTGCTTCGGTCCCATGGGGCTAGCGGTTCAGTGGAGTTTTGAACGCCTGGTGAACTGGTCGTTTGTGGAATCTGGCTTTAGCATTTAGATTTCCCGAAGAAAAATGGCAAGACTCGGCATTACATGCGGAAGGGAATTGAAGACCTGTGTAATGTAGTACATCAACATCTGAGCAAGTGACCCAATCAGCAGACATTTATCTAAGCTATGAAGCTGTAGAATTTAAATCCATTCCCCTGCAAGCTGTTTGCCCATGGATCCTTGAGCATTTGTATCCAGGGTGGCCGTGCCGTGATCCAAAGCATCCGAGGTGTAACTAGTCATCCATCGACATCAGGAAGGATTCATGTAATGATTATTCATGCAAGGTGATGTTCTTTTTACTTTACGATCATGTACCATGTAAGGAAAGTATTGTAATCATGAAAAAATCCGACTTCGAGATTTTGGTGTTTTTACACGTTTTGAGGTCTTCTGAATCCATTTATGCTATTTTTACGACATGTATGTGTGTGTGTTTGTGTGTATGTGAGTGAACATGATAGCTCCTGAACGGAGCATCCGATTGAGCTCAAATTGGGTTTATATGTCATAAACCACCATCGCAAGACCGGTATTGATTTTGGTGTGTATAGGACTTACAGTTTTTCTACAGGGCTACGACAAAGATTTCTCTTACATTATGGCCTATGGGGGGAAATTCTTGAAAGTGCGCTAGCATTTAAGGCGACATTCGCAAAAAATCCCCACTCCGATGGGAAACGAGCGACCTCTGGTGAGCGAAGCGGACCCCCGCAGAGTGGGCGTCAAGGATAAAAGGGGTCTCTTACTGGGGGGACGCTTTGACACTTTTATGACTTTATGACTGTGGGGGAGAGAGAAAAAGAAAATTTTCCTCTCTCCGATCGTCTTTGCTGCTTGTCTGTTTACGAATTCCGAAAGAAAGAGATTTTTATTTTTGATAAATTTGTGTTCGTCACAATAAGCTTTATACAGAGTTAAAAACTTAAAATTTGATTTTTAATTTAAAAAAAGAAATAATGTATACACATGTACATTTATTTATGGTGTCCTTTTTTTATCATGGTAAATAATGTTTAGATTAAACAATTATTTATTTATTTTAATAAAATGGGCAAAATTAAAAAGGTTTATTTTTATCGTTATGCTTTATAATTTAAAAATATCATAAAATATTGTATGCGTAGTTAGAGCTAGTTATTGAGAAATTGTAGTAATTGAAGTGCTCAATTTTCGTTTAGGGTACTTTTATTTAAACATTTATTACTAAAATGTAAAAATCATGATAGTACAAAAAATTAAATTCTTAGCATAAACAAATTATAAATTTGAGAATGCATTACTTTCATCCTATTAAAGAGCAATGTTTGTTTGACCCCCTTTTTTTTTTTTTTTTTTTTTCCAGAATATTGAAATGTTG
Source organism: Cheiracanthium punctorium (assembly GCA_038373885.1). Lineage (NCBI taxonomy): Eukaryota > Metazoa > Arthropoda > Arachnida > Araneae > Cheiracanthiidae > Cheiracanthium > Cheiracanthium punctorium. The sequence continues at coordinate 98,339 of JAWZYV010001740.1, read as the reverse complement.
TAAGGACGTTAAAATTTTTTATTTGGGAATACCTTATTCCCCCGTACATGATATATATTTCGGTTACACACATAACCATCTTCAGTCGTTTCTGGATCTCTCACTAATGGCGGCTTCTTTTTATATCTCTTCGTTCTTCTTCTTGAAAGTTCGATGAATGACGTCATCCCATGATTGGTCGATTGTATGAAGCGCATCGTTGATGCTGCCATCTGTCGTCATTATTTCTAAGCTCTCACGAATGTAGGCATATATACTATTTTTAAAATTGGCTATTTTTTTAATAATAATTCAAAGCAAGACGGGCCAGAGCGGTACTTTGTTTCTGGAGGTTAATGTCTTTAAAATGTTCGTTTTTTCGCTCTTTAATTTTCCTTTTTGTAACGCCGATGTAGCAATTTTCTTTATTAGTATCGTTTGACATAAAATTAATTTTATAGATTCCTGCGGTTTCGATGGGGTTGATTGGGTCTTTTTCCGATCTAATGCGCTGAAAGATTGTTTTATTAGGTTTAATTGGAATACGGAAGTTCTTTTTACTGGCGATATTAGAAAGTTTATTGGCTATCCCTCGGCTAAAGGGGATAGCGGTAGTAAAACGTGGTTTATCTTTTTGACGGTTGTCTATAACATTTAATTTACGTTGCCTAGCTTTGAAAACTTTGTCGAAAATTTCTCGAGGGTAGTGGGCGTCTTGACATTGTTTCTTTATGAAAGCAATTTCTTTTTGAAGGAGGTCGTTGTTAGAACACACTTTGAAAGCGCGGTCGATATAGGAACGAATAGCAGCAATTTTATAGTTGAAAGGGGTTTTAGATTTAAAATTTACTATATTAGTATTACAAGTAGGTTTTCGAAAAATGGTGGTCTCAATGAGATTATTGTTTCTGGTTATGTTCACATCTAAGTAATTGAGGCTATTATTGATTTCTTTTTCGTAGGTAAATTTAATGTTCGGGTCTATGGCATTAAGTTGATTGATCAAATTATTTTCTTCATTATTGTGGGTGGTAAGGATAGCGAAGATATCGTCGACATAGCGAAGCCAAAGTTTGATGGTATTATTGTGTGTCTGTTTAATCTGTTCTTCAAGGATTCTCATTTTCCAGTCGGCAATTATTCCGGATATGGGGGAGCCCATGGGGACTCCTTTTATTTGTTGGTAGAAGTGATTATTATATTGAAAATATGAATTATTTAAAATTAGATTTATTGCACTAGTTAGGGTGTTAATTATGTCTATATCTTTAAAACTACTTTGAATTTGTTTGTTAATAATTTGGTTCATTTCCTTAATATCTATTGACGGGTATAGATTTACAACATCGAAACTTACCATAATATCGTCTTCATCAAGTTTATAATCGCGGATGTTTTTAATGAAATCGTCGGTGGAAGTTAGAGTGCTGTTAGAGGGGGGGTATAATTTCTTGCAGTATATCCTTCATATATTTTTCAAGAGTGTAGGTGGGGCCTTCACATTTGCTCACGATTGGGCGAAGGGAGGGGGGATTTTTATGATCTTTAAATTTAGCGAAAATCCGTGGGGCGAAATTAGCGGTATTGTTATAGTTCGGACCTTTCTGATCCGGCCAGGTACCATTTTTTATTAAAGTTTTTAGTTTATTATTGATTTTCGTGGTGGGGTCTTTGGGAAGATGTAAAACGTTTAGACTATTGATGGTTTGTTCCATTTTTTCATGGTAATCTTTTTTATCTAGAATAACAATCTTTCCTGTCTTGTCAGAGCTTAAGCAAACGATCTTGTTATTTTTCTTTAGGTCGCTGAGGCATTTACGGTCTTCATGATCTTTAACAGTAGTTTTAAGTTTTTTATTCATTTCTTGTTGGGCATGCATACGGATAGCTTGTTTATCTGAGGGGGGTAATGAGATAATGGCGGCCTCAATGCTCGCAACGGTATCATTGATATCTATTTTGTCATCAAGAATGAATTTGGGACCTAGGTTTAGAGTGGCTTTTTGCTGTTGAGTAAGAGTTAAGGAGGATAGATTAATGAATTGATCTTCTTTGTTAGTTTGACCTTGTTTATAGCATTTATTATTTCTCATCCAAAAGTTAAGTTTTTTATAGTGGTTATTGTGGTAAATCTCTTTTTCTTTCTTGCAAAAATTGTTTATTTTATTGACTTTTAAACGGTAATCATCCGGAGAGCACATGGTTTGAAGTTTGTGGTTGTAAAATTTTTCTTCTTTCGTTAATTTAGCTATATATTTAAATTTGTTACTAATGTATTTTTTAAGTAAGCATAGCTCAAAATTCTTTATATCATAAAAGAATTCATTAAGAAGGAAACTATTTTTAATTTTCATGAATTTAGGGGTAATTTTAAAATGTACACAGTCTTTTAAAAAATTGATATGCTGAAATTCTCTAACTTTTTTCTTGGAAAAACATCTTAACTTACTGTATATATGCTCCACATTCGGAGGCTCAACCGTAATAGGCGTCATGAGATGAATAAAAGCTTGAATGGTGGCACAAAAACTTGAAGGCACGTAGATGAAGACCAAAAGTGTAGAGGATAAGCTTGTCGAAACACAAGACATAAAATACTTAAAAAGCCCGGTATCGGCTAGACATAATAAAAGCATATAAAACATTATTTAATACGGCGGATTAATTAGTTAAAATTTTTTATTTGGGAATACCTTATTCCCCCGTACATGATATATATTTCGGTTACACACATAACCATCTTCAGTCGTTTCTGGATCTCTCACTAATGGCGGCTTCTTTTTATATCTCTTCGTTCTTCTTCTTGAAAGTTCGATGAATGACGTCATCCCATGATTGGTCGATTGTATGAAGCGCATCGTTGATGCTGCCATCTGTCGTCATTATTTCTAAGCTCTCACGAATGTAGGCATATATACTATTTTTAAAGTTGGCTATTTTTTTATTTATATAGGCTTTATTTATTTTATTTATATAGGCTATATTTATATAGGCTATAATCAATAATAGCCTCAATTACTTAGATGTGAACATAACCAGAAACAATAATCTCATTGAGACCACCATTTTTCGAAAACCTACTTGTAATACTAATATAGTAAATTTTAAATCTAAAACCCCTTTCAACTATAAAATTGCTGCTATTCGTTCCTATATCGACCGCGCTTTCAAAGTGTGTTCTAACAACGACCTCCTTCAAAAAGAAATTGCTTTCATAAAGAAACAATGTCAAGACGCCCACTACCCTCGAGAAATTTTCGACAAAGTTTTCAAAGCTAGGCAACGTAAATTAAATGTTATAGACAACCGTCAAAAAGATAAACCACGTTTTACTACCGCTATCCCCTTTAGCCGAGGGATAGCCAATAAACTTTCTAATATCGCCAGTAAAAAGAACTTCCGTATTCCAATTAAACCTAATAAAACAATCTTTCAGCGCATTAGATCGGGAAAAAGACCCAATCAACCCCATCGAAACCACAGGGATCTATAAAATTAATTTTATGTCAAACGATACTAATAAAGAAAATTGCTACATCGGCGTTACAAAAAGGAAAATTAAAGAGCGAAAAAACGAACATTTTAAAGACATTAACCTCCAGAAACAAAGTACCGCTCTGGCCCGTCTTGCTTTGAAAGAGCCCATTACCATTGATTTTAAAAATATTTAAAAAATAGCCAACTTTAAAAATAGATTTACCACAATAACCACTATAAAAAACTTAACTTTTGGATGAGAAATAATAAATGCTATAAACAAGGTCAAACTAACAAAGAAGATCAATTCATTAATCTATCCTCCTTAACTCTTACTCAACAGCAAAAAGCCACTCTAAACCTAGGTCCCAAATTCATTCTTGATGACAAAATAGATATCAATGATACCGTTGCGAGCATTGAGGCCGCCATTATCTCATTACCCCCCTCAGATAAACAAGCCATCCGTATGCATGCCCAACAAGAAATGAATAAAAAACTTAAAACTACTGTTAAAGATCATGAAGACCATAAATGCCTCAGCGACCTAAAGAAAAATAACAAGATCGTTTGCTTAAGCTCTGACAAGACAGGAAAGGTTGTTATTCTAGATAAAAAAGATTACCATGAAAAAATGGAACAAACCATCAATAGTCTAAACGTTTTACATCTTCCCAAAGACTCCACCACTAAAATCAATAATAAACTAAAAACTTTAATAAAAAATGGTACCTGGCCGGATCAGAAAGGTCCGAACTATAACAATACCGCTAATTTCGCCCCACGGATTTTCGCTAAATTTAAAGATCATAAAAATCCCCCCTCCCTTCGCCCAATCGTGAGCAAATGTGAAGGCCCCACCTACACTCTTGAAAAATATATGAAGGATATACTGCAAGAAATTATACCCCCCTCTAACAGCACTCTAACTTCCACCGACGATTTCATTAAAAACATCCGCGATTATAAACTTGATGAAGACGATATTATGGTAAGTTTCGATGTTGTAAATCTATACCCGTCAATAGATATTAAGGAAATGAACCAAATTATTAACAAACAAATTCAAAGTAGTTTTAAAGATATAGACATAATTAACACCCTAACTAGTGCAATAAATCTAATTTTAAATAATTCATATTTTCAATATAATAATCACTTCTACCAACAAATAAAAGGAGTCCCCATGGGCTCCCCCATATCCGGAATAATTGCCGACTGGAAAATGAGAATCCTTGAAGAACAGATTAAACAGACACACAATAATACCATCAAACTTTGGCTTCGCTATGTCGACGATATCTTCGCTATCCTTACCACCCACAATAATGAAGAAAATAATTTGATCAATCAACTTAATGCCATAGACCCGAACATTAAATTTACCTATGAAAAAGAAATCAATAATAGCCTCAATTACTTAGATGTGAACATAACCAGAAACAATAATCTCATTGAGACCACCATTTTACGAAAACCTACTTGTAATACTAATATAGTAAATTTTAAATCTAAAACCCCTTTCAACTATAAAATTGCTGCTATTCGTTCCTATATCGACCGCGCTTTCAAAGTGTGTTCTAACAACGACCTCCTTCAAAAAGAAATTGCTTTCATAAAGAAACAATGTCAAGACGCCCACTACCCTCGAGAAATTTTCGACAAAGTTTTCAAAGCTAGGCAACGTAAATTAAATGTTATAGACAACCGTCAAAAAGATAAACCACGTTTTACTACCGCTATCCCCTTTAGCCGAGGGATAGCCAATAAACTTTCTAATATCGCCAGTAAAAAGAACTTCCGTATTCCAATTAAACCTAATAAAACAATCTTTCAGCGCATTAGATCGGAAAAAGACCCAATCAACCCCATCGAAACCGCAGGGATCTATAAAATTAATTTTATGTCAAACGATACTAATAAAGAAAATTGCTACATCGGCATTACAAAAAGAAAAATTAAAGAGCGAAAAAACGAACATTTTAAAGACATTAACCTCCAGAAACAAAGTACCGCTCCGGCCCGTCTTGCTTTGAAAGAGCCCATTACCATTGATTTTAAAAATATTAAAAAAATAGCCAACTTTAAAAATAGTATATATGCCTACATTCGTGAGAGCTTAGAAATAATGACGACAGATGGCAGCATCAACGATGCGCTTCATACAATCGACCAATCATGGGATGACGTCATTCATTGAACTTTCAAGAAGAAGAACGAAGAGATATAAAAAGAAGCCGCCATTAGTGAGAGATCCAGAAACGACTGAAGATGGTTATGTGTGTAACCGAAATATATATCATGTACGGGGGAATAAGGTATTCCCAAATAAAAAATTTTAACTAATTAATCCGCCGTATTAAATAATGTTTTATATGCTTTCATTATGTTGTAAGGACATTGTATTTGACTTATTTGAATGGGATGTAGTTTATTCATTTTATAAACGGGTCACCTGAAGAAAGAAAAAAAAAAAAAACTGATAACTCAAATATCTTGTAAATGGCAGATTTATTTTTTCAAAAATGTAAAAATGCTCGAGGGATCTAGACCTAGGGGAAGATTACCCTCCGTGGGAGACTTTCTAAGGAATCCTAATCTGCATTTACTTGAAGTTTCGGAGAAAACCTCGAGAAACTCCGAAATGTTAGGCCAATGGACGCGACCTGGTTTCGAACCAGCACTTTTCTTCTCCCAGTTCAAAGCGCTAATGCTATGCCACTGGTAGGGCCCTTTCTTTAAAATGCGTTTAAAAAAATTAATGTCTAAGTGTAGATTAACTTTTCTATGATTGTTGCCGAAATAATTGCCTGTGAGTACTATTTTAGACTTTCAGAAATGCTTTAAAATCTTTTTATCTACTGATAGTATTTAGAAGTACAGTAAACATAAAAATATTTAAAAAGTCATTAATTCATTCTTTGAAAAACAGCTAACAAACACTTCATTTAATAAATTTATATCGTGGCAACATGTTCCATTAAAGAAAGATCGTTGTGGACGGCTTTCTGCTCACTTTCTAATCATGTTGAGCCAGTAAGAAGATAAAAAAATGGAGGCCCTCTTACAACTGCGACTGTAAGTTCTTCATGTACCTGAACCCAGGCGCGTAGCCAGGAAAATTTTTCGGGGGGGGGATATATCCCGATATCCCCCCCTGGCTACGCCCCTGCCTGAACCTGTATGTCTTTGATAAGGTTTTTGTATTTTGTAAGCATGATAGCAATGAGGAAAAGTTTTAAAATACGTATTCCTATTTGCTAGTTTTTCTAGAGCTTTTATCAATGGCATTTTTAAATTCATATGTAAAATCCCTATAAACCTATATTGTTTATTTTATTAAAATAACTCATTTTTTAAGTTTTCAGTTTCTTCCAAAATCCAAAATGAATATAATACAAGGACAATTTATATTATTTATTAAAATGAACAAAATAGTACAAGAAGGGATAAAAGAATGAAGAAAATAAGTATGCATAAAGAAATATACACATTTACGTAAATACACATATATAGACGAAGTGCTCCCTATAGCCAACATTTTGTTTTAATTGTCCAACGACTCCAAGTCATGTATTGGTAGAGTGGCTACGCACTGCTGGATGAGACTACTTACAGAGCCAATTAATTCATGGTAGAAGATAATTACGCTAACTTTATCGTTTTCTACCAGGCACAATTCAGAAATAAGGAATTCTAATAGAACTAAAAACTCTATAGAAATATTGAAAATACACGTATATTTTATCAAAAGCTTAGCACTTTCGATCGCAAGTTTTAAAAAATATCACTAGGCTATAACAGCCCTCTATGCTTTGATGAAACCTTTCATGTCCAGATGTATCTGATACCAAAAAGCCTAGCTACTCTGAAGATGCATGATGCATTGTGACTGTAAGTGATCTCACCAAGTAGCGCATAGCCACTTTACTATACTTAGACATAATTTTTCTAACTAGCTGGAGCCGTATAGCATAGGAAATCTGACTTTAAAAACTCTGTATATATACAACACTTAAAAAAAAAAAACCTGCTAATAAAAATGCAAACATTCACATGCATTGTATGTAGCATATATAAATCAATTCATATGCGCATCAAAATTTTCACCCAAAAGTTTTTACAAAACAATTTATTTATTGCTAACTAAGTAGCCGTTCTTCACCCAAGCACAGTTGCTGTCTTTTTTTAACTCATGAAATCCAATAAGAGACATGGAACAAACAAAATTTCGCTGAACTTTGAGTCTCTAAAAAGAAAAACCTAAACCATGACAAGTGGGCACGCGCAGGATGTAGTAAGAAAGGAAAATTGACACACTAGTCACCTTTTTGTAAGGGGTTGGACTTTTTTAGGAGGCAAGATAGTGAAATTTCAGATAAATCAGGATATTATATTGGCTTTAATTTAGGATAAAACAATGTTTCTCGAAAATGGGTTCATGAGTCGATTTATATCGCAAAATTTGCAAATGAATATGTTTGAAAATAAAATTATGACTTAGATCAGCAGTTCCAAATAATTGTGCAACAATTTCTCCCAACAAAGGATAATTTAAGATGACGCCCGCCCCCCTCCCCCTCACATTTCTTAGCAAACATACATTTTTTAATATCTTTAACAATGAATATTTAGTCTTATTAATCCTACTAAATTTTAGTCCTACAAAATATTGTTATTGGTAATGTCTGAATAAACATTTTAGGAGAAAAAATTTTTGGAGTAAAAATAAGAATAAACGAAATGAGTTTTTAAACATGCATTATCACCTGCACGTTGCCTTTCTCTCTCTCTCACCTCCCCGCCCTTCCTGCAGTTATGCGCGCACTATACCGGTTAGCAGTCTAAGTTAGTGCCGCTGACTTAGATGACACAGTTTCATTCATTCTTCCAAAAAATAGCAATTTTATTCAGTTAAAAATCACACACACACAAAGTAGATAAAACGTGGATTTTCAGAATTTTACAGAATTAGTTTTTAAGTAAATAAACATTAATATTAGAGTTGCCAACTGCTCTGGAATATCATTAACCACTTTTTTAAACTTTAATTTGTGGCTTAAAATATTGCAAAATTTCGAGGTCAAGCGTGTGGGCGTATTACCATTTAAAAAAATTTACAAAAAATTTCTGTTTTCAAAAAGTGGTTAATTATATTCCGGAGCAGTTTGCAACTCTGATATTATATATAACAATTGAAAATTTTTAAGCCGATCGCTCAATGTGCATTTTATTACGTTTTACGAGTGTAACTGGATACCTACATTATGAATATGTACGTTACATTTATGTAAGTTAGGAATATCTTCTAAACTTTATTTCTGCAGAAATTCTGCTTTAACCTGAAACATGATAAAGCCACTCTTTGCTTTCTTTCAAATATACTTCAAAGAGTCTTTAGATAATTAGAATAAACTTATCATTCTTATTCAAATAAACATACCGTGCATAACTCATACTCACCCTCAAAAATGCATTTACAAAACTTATATAAAGATACAGAAAATACGCTGATATACATAAGAAAATCTTGACAAATTTTATAGGTTTATACACATCAGCTTGAAATCATTATAGAAGCAATTTACTTTCATTTACACTTAGAAATTAAAGTTTATGTTCGAGCAAAATTACAATAAACTTTTAATATTCTTATTCAAATGAATATGTGTCTCTTTTCATACTCTTAGAAATGCATAATTATATACTATCAAAAGTACAGGTTAATAAATTTATGTATAAAAGAAAACCTTACTATATCCCCCCCCCCAAAAAAAAATATATATATCTACATCATTTTGAAATCATAAGAGCATTTTACTCTCATTGTCTATTTTTAGATACAAAAGATTCGCTCCAGCGAAATTAGATTATAGTATTCTTATTCAAATAAATATGTTCAATGTTTTCATGCTTAGTTCATACTGTCAGAAACGAATATACAGATATAAATCAAAAATATAGGTTAATAAATTTATGTACAAATGAAAACCTTACTATCTCCATTATTTCACAATATGTCTTAATTGAAAAAATGATTCCTTTTCAAAAAATCTTTCATAGCTTTAGACACGGCAAATCGTTGAATAACACCATCAAATTCTTCTTTTCTTGAAAAAGAAAACTCAATCACTAACACTCCTCGTTTTTGTCAAGTTTGGGGATTGTGCTAGCTGTCTTTTTTGAAATTTCATTCAAAAATTAATTTGAAACTTCCGGGGACTTGGTTGGTATTTGGACTTTTTTTTTTCTTTTAAAAAATTGTCAGCATGCAATTTAGTATTATATATAATCAACAAAAGGGGGCCCCTTCACAAGGTGGGGCCCTGGGGATTTTTTCTCTGCTCCCCCTGTCCCTCTGCGCCACTGATCTTACGCGATATTGGCATCATTTTGACGTCATGAACAAGGAACAATTTGCAGAACTTGGATCCCAGTGTCTTACAAAGCAACTTTCATATCACACCATTCAGAGAAGGATGTTACTACAACTATAGCATCAAAATGATAATTTAATCAAGATGCAAAATAAAATGCAATAGTTTAATAGTAATGATATTATGCAGGTTACAGTGGCATAGCCAAAATTTTTCATGGGGGGGTGTTTACGAGTACAGCAGCTCATATATATGTGTACGCGTGTGTGATAAGGGAGTGAAGAATATACATTTTGTATGACAAAATATTCCTCATGGGGGAAGGGGGTTGGGTCTTGGCTACGCCACTGGAAAAATAATATTTCGATTGTATTATTTAATTTTCAGTCATGAATTTTATTCCATATTTTTTCAAGTAACATGTTCCACAATATTTTTGTAATTTTCCTATATATGAGTATTTTATTCATAGAGAGTTTAGATTTTCACTTTGTTCCAGGTATTCCCTTTTATCTGCTATAATTGAAAATCAACTGTATGGTTCTCTCGCTATCAGCCCACATACATTCCATGATAAGTTTTCGGTGATGCCAGATACTAGAAAAAAAAATAAGGTGGGGATATATCCCTGGCGATATGAAATAGTAAATTATTAGTACAAATATTTTTCATAAAATTAGTTTCTCTTATTTTAAATTAAATTAAAAATTAAAAATTTTTAAACTTAAAGGGTGATTTGAGAGGCACTTTTGTTGAGGCCCATGGCGTTTGTCCCCAATGCCCTGCCGGAAATCAGTTCCTGATCACGAATTTAAAAGTGCATTAGAAACCCTTCAACCCCCCCTAGTGAAGTTCAAACTTGTGATGTACAAATTACGTCGCTTGGAATAATTCAAGTAGTTCTCCGATTCCTGTAAAGTGCAAATATTCGCCTAAAGCTTTTCTACATTAATCTCTCTATATAAAGGAAGATGTCCTGACTCAATGACTGACTTTATGCAAATATTTATTTAAAATTCTTGTCCTTTAAAAAAAAAAAAAGGAGCTCTAAAATTTGTATTTATTTGTGGAAATTCAGATACAACTGACTTTTTAATATCTCCTCAGATTTTAATTTTAAGTAACTGATATTAAGTACCGATTTTTTTTGCTACTCTTTTGTTCTAGGAGCAGTTCTAGACACACACACACACACACACCGGGGATGAGATGGCTCAGCCCGAGCGCGGGCACGAACTGATCTCGAGCTCTGTAATTCACGATTGCGTTCGGGCTCGGGTGCGTGAAAATTTTCTCCTTTATTGTATAACACCTTGAAACAAATTTTAAAAAGCCATTCGTGGGAAAAATAAACGTACTTATTAAAAAACAAAAATAGCTGCACGGGCGCCTAGAAGGTGCGTGTAATTAATTTGCAGAAACGGCAAAATTTATTGTATTCTATCAATGAAGTAATTGAATTTTATTTATATTTTGCTGAAATTTCGGGCTCCGACTTGAAGAATATTGCTCGGGCTCTGGCAGACTCGGATTAAAAGTCCTAGGGCTCGTGCTTCAAAAAATGAGCCCGAACTCATCTCTTACATACAACGCTATAAATAAATAAGTAATTATAATAATAAATTGAAACGAAACAATGGTTCATTTTCCTTATAAATAAAAAAATATTTTGCTGCATTGTGTATAATATTTAAATCATCCTGTAGAAAAGAAAAGAAAAAACTGAAATCTCTACTGCTGTGTCTAATAATTTAATTAACACTTAATAAATATTTTTATTACATATGATTTCTCTTATGAAAACTCTTCCACCCTACCTTTCAGTTTTTCTCTCATTTAAAGGCAATTTACATTCAACATTAAAAAAAAAAAAAAAAAGTTGTCTGTCATCTATACAAGAATAAAGATGATTAAAAGCTGTATTTTAAAATGTAAAGAAGCAGTAAATGAGTTCCGATTTGTAAAAGTTATTACAAAGCAACTTAATTTTTTTCCACAAAAACGCTCTGTTGGTTTCTGAAAAATTCTCGTGTGACAAATATTATTCCTTTTCACACACTTTTGAGGACAAAAATTTCGGTTTCCCGTCCCAGAGTAGAATTTCTTTTCCCCTGCTCATACGTACATTACGTACAATTCCCCCCCCCCCCCCTCAAGAATAGCAAGAATAGCCCCTCTTTGCCTTGCCCCAAAGACGCCCAGGGACAGCAATTTATCAATCTCCCCCCTACACCCAGGCCAGCGGCTAGCTCTTTGAATGACCCAGATGGTGCACTATTACGGCGGAGAATTTTCACAGAAATGTAGACTCAATAGTTTTGTTTATAGCTAATTTATTTTTCATCCAATATTTTTTTTCTTTTTATTGAAAAATCAGTGAACACATTGAGCATGAATCTCACGTTTACGAAATTCGTTTATCTTAATTAGCAAATATTTTACGGCTGTTCAAACACAAAAAACCTGTTTTTCCCAACTTTAATTGAATATTAAAAATATTAATAGAACTGATATCAAAATTTTAGAAAATACATAATCTGTATCGCATTAATATCTTGGCAAGGAAAAAAAACTGATTCAAAATAACAAAAATTGTAGACGTAGGACGAGAAAATACACTTCCTGTAGGTTAACATGGGAAGTCTCAGTTTCGTTTTCTACCAGCGTATGTCGCCTTAAACGGTATATTCAATTGAGCTCAAATTGGGTATATATGTTATAAACCGCTATCTTAAGACCGATATTAATTTTGATGTATATAGGACTGATAGTTTTTCTACAGGGCTACGACAAAGATTTCTTTTATATTATGGCATAATGGCATTTTGGGAGAAATTCATGAAAGTGGGCAAGCGTTTAAATCGTGCATTCGATTGAGTTTCAATTTGGTATATATGTTTGAATTATTCATAGATTAAAATTTATTTAAATGCTTGGTAATGATCTTAATCGTAAGTGTTCAGAAAGTCGAGTGGAGCCACTCCAGATTTTTTTTCTTTTATCCCATGATCAGTCCTTATCTACACCGGAGATTGTGTGCAAGTTCCTTACCCTCCACCTGTCCCATCTGATGGACATTATTACTACTCACCTTTAAACACCGAGGATTCCACAAGGCTGATGACTCTACATTAGAAATTTTCATAATATATCCCTGCTTAACATGAATCTGCTGAAACTGTGTAAGAAAAATTGCTCGCACACACACTGAGCCCTGTATCATCAATTGCACCATTTTGGGTGCCAGGCAAAAATCCTTCTTCCTCCATAATATTGTTTCATACTTAGTATCTCGCCCCCTTTAAATATGTTTTTAATCATTTTCTTTTCTTCTTTTTTTAACCTTTTCTTTGAACAAAAATGTCAAAACTTTTTTTTTGCAAGAAATGTAATAATTCTGTAGGGGCTGAGCAAAAAAACAATCAGCTACCTTTCAGTCAAATGCTCTGCAAAGTTTACTATAATATGAATGATACCATGTGTATCATCATAAATCACACCAGTGTATAAAGAACAACATTAGTAAAAGGCAACAATTAACAGTCAAACTTAACATTTTAAATAACTACTATCACTGGACCTTCTGACATTTTACAAAAAGTAAACCCCTAACCCAACTATTACTAGAATATATCTATACCAGGGAGGAGGAGGAGAGGCAAACTCCTACCTTCACTTAAAACCAGTTCATCAACTTCTACAGCAAAAGGAAAAGCCACTGCTTTTATACACCCACAGTGATGTCATCAAATAAACTTCTAGAACAATCCAAGTTTAGTTGCACACTTGCTGCATGCCTAATGGGGGTGTAGGAAAGACATCTGATAGTTCATTTTCATGTGAAGTAGGCACTTGAACACCAGCACACAAGCCTGTCACTCAGTTTGTGTGGTGCAGCAAAGCACCAGCACACAAGCCTGACCGTTGCCTACGTAATACTTACACAAGCCTGGGAAAAGGTCATGTTTTTCAGCAATAAAACAGGCGAAAACTTAGTTCACTAAAATGACTGTTGGGGGTGCTTTATGACCCTTCAATGTTTGTGTTTTCTGGCTGTTTGAATGTAAACAACCAGTTTTCGAGACGTTTAAACATTTACATTATTATATTTATTTCATATCGTACCTATACATAATTACATTGTATGCAAAAATAATTAGGCAAAAATGGTGTACTGCTGTGTACCATATTGTAATTATTCCGATTGCTCTTTAAAAGAAAATACCGGATTTCAACGTTTTCTAAAAGATCCCATTTTAAAAGATAAGTGGCGGGTTGCTATTTCTCGCCAAGGAAATAAAGGCAAAATGAATAAGCTCTAAAAATTTTATATTTGTACATTGAATAGTTTTGTCTGGTCGTTCATGAGTTTGAATAAGTCAATCAGTGAGGACATATTTTATATAGAGAGATAACATGAAATTTGATGCATACGATACATAGTTTGACATTCATATCGGTTTGCTTCTTAAACCGATGTGGATTTAAAATTATAAATCAATATAAAGAAATCTAAAGGTACTTTCTTAATATTATCCCAGCGGTCATTCCTGCCAAACTATTTTTTCGTCATATATGCTCCGGCATTTATCTTGGCAAAAAATCGCTCGTCTTGGTGGTCCGCCGGGATACTACATAAGTGCCAATCTAAAAATACGAGGAATATAAAGATAGCTCTCATGGAGTAATAAGGCAACGATGAGTTCTTATAGGACCAAAAAGTGCCATCTACATTTTCCCCAGTTTTGAAAGCCGCATTTCCCAGCCTTGTGTAGTATTACGTAGGCAACGGCCTGACACATCAACAAATATTGCAATCCAAGATGGCTGCCAAAACAAAATATCAGAAGGTGTACAGTGTCTGCATAGATTGAATGCTAATTGAAGTTAAATTATTTCAGGTATTATGAAATTTATCAAAACTTATTAAACATTAATGAAACTTTATTATTTTTAATTGCAAAACTTCAGGCTTTATTTTAATTAGAAGAAAAACTGTTTACTTGTTGAATTAAACTATTGTACAGGTGGATATTAGACATATGAAGGGTGATATGTTGAGGCTGGGAAGCACATTAGCTGTACTTCCAACAAATTCAAACTTAAACTTATTTTACTTGTCAACAGTCAGAATTCAAAAGTAAATTTTCCTTTTTACGAGAGGCCTTTCCTATCGTGTTATATAACTACAGTATTGCGAGCTTGGCAAACTTTTTCTTTTATATTTTTACATGAGATAATTAATTAAATTTTTGTGAGTGTTTGTTTGAATTTGTAAACTTTGTGTAATGAGAAATTCAGCCAAACTGCTGAAAATTAATTTGAAATGTTCAATGATGCTAAAATAGTTTAGTTGCCCTATGAATGAATATTAATAATTCTTGTGCTCATAAATGAATCAAATTTTAATGGAATAATTTTTTTACTATCTGTGCATTTTAAGCTTAAAGATAAATGGTTCTGTAGTGTCTTTAGTGCCAAAATATGCTTTCCAATCTAAAGTTGTTACTGTATTAAAATTGTACATATTGTGAAGTTTTGCTCGATATTGGCAAGTGTTTAATTCAATCACACAACCTCCCTCTTCAATAAAAGTGTTATTTCTTGCTTATATGTCTCTTCATTGTGTATGCATGTTACACCCACACCAAGTTCTTTCAGCTGAGGTAATTCCGACAAAGATCCGAGGTCTAAATTTTGTTATTTTACTTGCTTCGTCATGATTGCCATCACAACGCTATAACATCTTTAATTTCAAAAATTTCTTAAATGTCAACACGGCACCATTGTATTTGCATCATTTGTGAATGTCGGGCTATGACTTGTGGCTCATAAAGTAGAACCTTTTGGTTTTATACCATTTATGAAGATTTGTAATTCTTTTTGAGTAACTAAAAAATTTTTTAATTAGGTGTCCCATCAAAATTGTTTCTCAGTTTTATATAGTTTTTCTGTTAGTTTCATAAAAACATAAAATTTCAATTTTACAATTTAACAGTGCATATTTTACTTGAAATATAGCTTACTGTATTTTATATAAATAAAATTGTGTTTGAGATTAATTTCTTATTTGCTGTTAATTTTATTTAAGACTTTTGATTGAACTTGTTATTTATGCACTGAGTCATAGTGTTTGAATAGTCTACTGACAAGAAAATTCAAAGAATGAAACTTGGAGTTGAAGCAACTCTCTTGTGGCATGATATAATTGTACAGGATTCTCAATTTGGTTCATGAAAACAAGGTGTTATGTATTTTGACATTAAAAATAATATTTTCTCTGTATCATTCATTGGATATGGAACTCTCAAAGTACTTGATAAGAATATGAAGGTTTCAAACATGTGTGAAAAATGCATTGAAAATCATACATTTTGTCTTAATGTATATGCTTATCTTCTTCTAATTAATAATTACAGAATCAAATATGTTTATTTCGTATGAAAGATGTTTCCATACATAGTGCTTCTCTCAGAAACTAAAATAATTTTCATTTTTTGACAGGAAATTATCCAGAACAGTGCAAATTTTGAAAAGATGAAGGTCAGGTATTCTGATTATGATACCCTAAAAGAAAAAGAAAATTTACTTAATGAACAAGAAACTATAAATAAAGGACTAAATGGTAAACTTACAAAATATATAAACATAGAAAAAGAACTGAAGACTTTATGTGAAAGTTTATCATGTGAGCTAAATGAGAGAAAAAATATTATTTCTGACCTTGATAATGAAAAGAATTATTTAATTGAAAAAATCAAAGCTCATGAAGCATCTCAAAGAGAACTGGAAGTGATGTGTGATAACTTAAAAAATGAAATATTGTCTTTAAACAATAATCTAAAAAGCCAGGCTTGTAAATTGGAAGATGCAATATTTGAAAATAAAGTGAAATCGGAGGAAATCCACCAGCTTCAAGAAAAAATTAAGGAAGCAGAAGTTCGTGAAAAGTTGGCATCTGAGAAATTAAATATGAATTTAGCAGAAATGAGAGAATTCAAAATGGAGAATGCTGAATTGCTTTCAAGGAGTCGATTACTGTTTGATGAAAATGAAAATTTGAAATGTTTATTAAGTAGTAAAGAGAAAGAACTACTATCTGCAAATGATAGAATTTTGAGTGCTATGGAGGAAATCCAGTTGTTGAATGAAGCTGTAGATTTAAAAGAATGTATGTTTAAGCAAGCAGTAGTTAGTTATAAAGCAATAGAATCTGTAGTTTCATCTTTGGAGAATCAGCAGGCTTCTTTGAAATCTGATCTTGAACATTTTAAAAATATATATGAAACTCTCTGTAAGAAGTTCAATAACTTATATGAAAATTTAGATATAATTTCTGTTAACAATTGCATAGTTAATGAATTTGAAAACAGCTCTAACAAGAGTGCTAATCTTTTAAATGTAAAACCTAAGGTGTACACTGAAAACTTGACATCTTTCTCTCCAGTTGAAAATGAAAATAATTTTCATCATGAGAGTAAAGAAAGTTTAGTAGAAATAATTTCTATTCTTAAGTGTGAAAATACTAATTTAAAAGCAGAAATAAGTGCTTATAAAACAGCTGCAGAATTGCAAGATGTTGAATTTGCAAAAAACATCACAATACTGCAGCAGTCTCTCACTGATCTCCAAGAAGAGCGCAATAATTTAAGTCTCGTTTTACAAAGCATTGAAAAGTCACAGTTAGACAATGAAAACTGTGCAGTTACTAATGAAACTGTTAAAGAGAAGAAAGAGCTAGACAATGATAAAATCTATAACTGGGAAATTAAAATTGCTGAGTTAAATGCAAAAGTAAAATCAGAAATTGAAGCTTTATCTTCTCAGACTGAAATAGTTAATAAAGAATTGAAATCTTTAAGGAAACAATTTTTATCTAATCAAGACACATGTTCTGAAAAACTTATGCAATTGAATTCTAAGTTACTCTTCAGAACTGAAGCTCTCATTAACTTAAAGGAAGAATTAGATTCATCTGTTGAAAATGCTAAGTGTTTGAAAGAGTTGTTGCAAAAGGCTAATCATGAATTAGATGTGAAAAGTAATCTGGTTTCTTCCTTAGAGAAAGATAAAAAGGAACTTGAAAATAAACTCAAAATTTTGAAAAAAGAATATTGTAAAAAAGAATGTGAACTGAAAGAATCCCATAAGTCTCAGTTGATTGATTTAAAAGAACAAACAAAATTCACAATAGAAAAATTACATGAACAGATTAAAAAATCAAATCAACAACTTGAAGATAAAGATATAGAACGTTTTAATGCAGAAAAAGAGTATCTAAAAAAAATTTCTGATCTTATGAAACAGGTAGAAAATATGTCTAGTATTAAAGAACAGATGAGTAAATTTCTCCAATTAAACAATCTTTTCGAAGTTAAATTACTTGGACCAATTTCAAAACTAGATGTATATAGTTCAAAAATCTTTAGTCTAAATGAGAAGATCTATAAATTTGGTTTTAAACTAAAAGAGAAAGATGAGAAAATATTGCAACAGAATAAAACCATTTTAGATTTAAAAAAAGCAGTTGAAAGTTGTTCAGAATTGCATAAAAACTTTACTAATGTTCAGAATGAATTGAATTCAACTTCACAGCTTCTTAATGAAGCGCGAAGAGAATTAGCAGTCGAAAAAGATAAATTAAATTCTACAAATAGTGATATAAATGACTTGCAGATATCATTGAATTCCAAAATTCAGGAACTCAAACTGTTAGAAGAAAATTATTACCAAACTGTCTCAAACTTAATTTGTCGAGATGAAGAACTAAAAGTATTGCAGGAAAAATACATTTTGGCTACAAATGATGCTGCAAGGTTAAATAAACTGCTAAATGAAGAGAAAATTCAATCAAAAGCACTAAATTCTACATTATCAGAACTATCACATAAATATAAAAATCTCACTTTCACAATTGATAACATTTCTGCTGAATTTAAACAACGTATAGAGAATGCCAGTGCTTTACTGATTGAGAAAGCAGCACATATTGAAAATATAGAAACTAAATTGTCATCTGTTTCTTTAGACTATGAATCAAAAGCTAATGAAATCCGTGATTTAAAAAGTAAGTTGTCTGCTTCCGTTGAAGAATTAGAAGAGACTAAAATTATATTAAAACAAGAAAAAGAAAAGTTGAAAAGTTTAGACATTGTTGCTTGTGAATGGAAGTCAAAGTATGAAAATTCTGTAAAAGAATTCAATGAAGACCGGTCTAAACTAGCTAATTTGAAAGTGGAAATGGAAAATTTAAAGCTTCAAGTTGAAAAGGTGCCTAATATTCAAGATAATTTTGATAAAAGCTTAAAGGACCTACAAGATTGCCAAAACTGTCTGAATACGCAGCTTAAAAAAACAGCAGATTTGGAAAAAGAAAAGCAGCAATTAGAATTAATGTGTATAAACCTTAGTGAAAAGATAAATAGTTCAAATAATGAAAAAGTTGAGTTGGAAATGAAGTTTAATGAAAGTAATGGAAATTTAGAAATAAATGAAAATAAATTACAGGAATGGGAGGAAAAATATAATGATCTTATTTTGAGAGCAACAAATTTAGAAGAAGAGAAGCAAAAGCTGGAGCTGATGAATAAAGAAAAAACTGAGAGGCTGAAAATTTTAGAAAATGATATACAAGAAGTGAAATTGAAATATGACATTCAGGATAAAAAAATAAGAACTTTTGAAAGTGAAAATAATATACATACAGACAGGTTGAAAAATTTAGAAAATGAAAAACAGGAGCTACAGTCAAGTTATAAAAAGGAAATTGAAAAGCTAAAAGCTTTAGAAAATGAGAACTCTAAATTAGTACTGAAGTACAAGGAGTTAATTGAGAAATTAAAAGCATTGGAAAAAGATAAACAGAAATTAGAATTAAAATTTAATGAACAGAGTGAAATGCTTAAAACTATGGAAAAAGAGAAACAGCATTGGGAACAAAAGTATTGGGAAGAAATTAAGCCACTGAAAGATGCAGAGAATGAGAAGCAAGAAAGGGCACTCAAATGCAATGAACAAACAGAAAAGTTGAAAATATTAGAAGAGGAAAAACGTGAATTAATAAAGAAACATAATGAACAAAAGGAAAAATTAACAACAATTGAGAATGAAAAAAAGGAATGTGAATTGAAACATAGTATTGCATTGAAAGATCTTCACAATGCTTGCAATCTAACCCAAAAAAATAAGGAAACTATTGAAAAACTATTATCTGAAATAGAAGTAAAAAACAAAAAAATTAGCTCAATGGTAACATCTGAAGAGCTAAATAAATTAAAGCAAAATCTTGAGCTAAAAATTCAAAAACACTCAAATTTAGCTGAGGGTCTTCAATCAAAAGTGAATGCATTGCTACAGTCTATTGCGGAAAAGGATATTGTCATTAAAACCATTGAAACTGATAAAGTACGTTTCTGCATGCTTGCTTTTTTGTTCATAATTATTTTAATGCTATATTACAGCACAAGCTTGTTGAATTTGTTCTTAAACTGTATGCTACTTGTGTCTAATCAGAGATACCAACTTGCGACGGGGCCAAAACAAGGGGGGTGCAAATGTAGGTGATTGCCTAAGGCCCCGTGCTTTAAGAGGCCCCGCTCCTGGGCCATTTGTTGTAATTATAGTAATTGTATGATGCATCTAATTGGTGGTGCCATTAAATAAACTTCATTCTTTACTTATCTAAACTACAAATAAATTCCAAATAAAACTAAACAAAACATCCCCAAGCATTTGTAATCGTATAGCTTTCAAAAGATAGTACATTGCAATTGTAGTTTATTCTTCAAAAGATGCAAAAAACCCATTATGGCCCGAGTGAAAGAAATAATGCCACTCTAAAGAAATACACTTAAATAAAATAGAAATATCTTGTTTATTATCATATTGTAGAAATATCAGACTGACATACTCATTGTTATAATTATTCACAAGTTTAACAAAGATGTGCTGCTAGAAACCATAAGATTTTAAATCCTTTACATCGTTTTTTCTAATTCAGCACTTCAACAAATCTTACGTAGATTGAATTACATCAAACATTTCCTTCTCAAAATTTACTAAAATTCAGTTATTTACCACGGACATAGTCATTACTACAGAATGTAATACCCAGTGACATGATGTGTGCTAGACCCTAAGATTCTAATCTTTATGCATCCATCTTGTTAAATCATCAATTTAAAAATATTAATCAGATTAGCACTTATTTAACTAAATAGTCTCACATTTCTCAAAATTTACTAAAAATGAAGTGTTTTTTTTTAACCTTTAAGATTTAGCACTCGTTCAAAAAATAGCACTTCATGTCCAGGCCCGGACTGGAGGGTGGGGGCCTGCCCGTCTCAAGAGAAGGGGGGCCCAGGTTATTGTGCAACCGATAAATATTAGGATGTGTTAACTTTCGGGATATGGGGGGGAGGAATGGTGTTATTAATAATTAATTATGATTGATATTTAATGCATTAATAAAATATTGATCTATTAATTAATATGCGTTATT
Organism: Cheiracanthium punctorium; assembly: GCA_038373885.1. Classification (NCBI taxonomy): domain Eukaryota; kingdom Metazoa; phylum Arthropoda; class Arachnida; order Araneae; family Cheiracanthiidae; genus Cheiracanthium; species Cheiracanthium punctorium. The sequence goes on along the minus strand of JAWZYV010001740.1, from coordinate 77,006 downwards.
CATATTAATTCCTTGCGCATTCGGGAGCCCTCTCTCAAAAATTCTTGAGAACTACATTTAAAATGAAGTGTTTTGAAGCCTTCTGGGGCGCAATTGCAGCTGCAAAAAAATTTGCAAGTGTCAAACTTCTTTTAAGTGCTCTCAGTATAGCACTCTTTTTTTATTTTCTTTTTTCTGTTTGGGGGCCTGCCGAGGGTAGGGGGCCCACCCGTCTGCAGACAGTCGGACACCCTGGCCAGTCCAGGCCTGTTCATGTCACAAAACAACAACAACAAAAAAATATGTGGCTGACAAGTAAAAATATTAGTTTAAAAGAGTAGCATGCATAAAAGGGGGACTTAGCTAAGGTGTCATCGTTGTAAGTTGGAGAGGGCCCCTCTCTTTACTCCATCTAAACCATTATGTCTGAAGATTCATCCTTCCCAAAACGACTAGACCGTCACCGCCAGACATCACGAGGAAGGTAGGAGCCCGCATCCCGCTCCGGTATTTATTGCGATCACCATACTCTCATATGCAGACTGCGTTCGCTGTTGAGAAATATCGGCCATGGAGTAGATGTTTTAGTCAACACCATTTGTTAACTTTGTAGACACAGCCTCAAAAATTATGTTGTAGAGTACGAGGTGTGTATCTTATTAAATGTTCATTAGCTACACATCCACTTGAATTTAATATCTCCTTATTAATTAATTGCATCTGGAGAACACATCATGAACGGCCGTGAAAATACTTGTTTCTCTTGAATCTGGCAATGTCAAAGACGTGGGACCACATGTAGTTGCCGGGATCATAATGACTTTACAAATTGTTCTAAAAATATGCTAACAAGTAGTAATTGTTGTAAATCAATAGAAAATTAGTAAAAGATTAGAAATGTTAAAATTTTTTAATGTTAATATATTATTTAAAGGAACTAAAAGATCATTATATAAAAAAAATATTCTCAGCCACTTTGTGTTCTGTGGCTGACAAATTTTTTTTTCAAAAATTATTAAATACAAAATTAATTATTATCTTCTATACTATTAAAATCTGTGCGCATCTGTCTGTGTGTGTGTGTGTGTGTAGCATCATCTCCTCCTAAACGGCTGGGAGTTGATTTTCGACCGAGGTATCCACGAATTCGGAAAAATTCGAGAAAGAACCTCCGCTAATTTAAATTTCGAAATTCGAATTAGTTTAGGAGATATTGATAAAAAACCCCATCAAAAACGCTAATTTGTGTTCTCCGCAATTCCGTGATTGTAACTCCTGTAGTCAAAAAAGTGAACGATCGAACCATATAAATGATAGATAAGTATTTCCCATTCTGATTGCTGTTAAATCAATGCTTCGAATGATTCCCTGAAAACAAAAAAACTCGCAAAATGGTGTATGTTGGCATTTGGCGATCGAAGTACTGTGTAATAAATAATTTATTCTTATTTGTTAAAGCAGCGCTACAGAAGTTTCTTTTACTAAAAGCTGTTAGAAAGGCGTAATTAATACTGTCTAATATATTTTTTGTTTTGCGAATTGAAATGTATGTTGATTCCTACGTTAGTACATTTCTTAGCAAAGTTGGCGAAAAATATTCAAATGTAGTGCAGCTCTGTACGTATTATTAATTCCATTCCACAATTGAGATGAGCCGATGTCACTAGCGTATGCATAGATATTTTTTTTTAAATTCCGCCAAACAAAGTATTGCGTATTGCCTTTAGTGTCAAGTTTAATTTGTGGTTTGAGCTATTTGGCATCGACTGGTGGCGTTATTGACACCAATATGGCAGTTCTAGCAAAGTAAACAAAATAACTCATTTCATGTTCCATTTTTATAGTTTCCGTAGCAACGGAATCCATTGTTGCCACTTAAGTTATTAAATTTAACAATTAAGTGAAACCACTAATTTCTACAGCTTTTAAGACTCGTAAAAGTGAAAACGCATCAAATGTGAAACAAATAGAACTGTAAGAGGCATGCACTTTAAAAATAATCGAAGTTTTCATGTAATTCTATATACCTTTAATTTTATTTCCTTCGCGTGTGGGTGCCATTTTTATGTCAATTTTTGCTGCCTTGCTGGCAGATTATCCGGAGCAGTACACAAGCACTAATGTACATGCTCCTCCGGACATAAACAAGAGCGTATGTCCGGCGCGTATTTGTGTAACCCCCAGGCCGTACCCGGGGGACCAGGGGTCCCCCCCCCCCCGAAATCTAAAATTTTGTTAACAAAACAATAATAATGAAGCGTTTTTGTGAAAAATTGGGCCTTTTTCATCTTTTATGAATTTATAAATTTAATTTCTGTACACCCCCCCCCCCGAAATTTTTTTCTGGGTTGGGCCCATGGTAACCCCACTGTGCTAATCAGAGTTTTCTGGGGTCAGATTATTTAGAACATTTTTTTTTCAATGGAGATTCTCATCCTGAAGAATATTGATCACTGATACATGAAAAGAAAAATGATCAATTATGCGCTAGCAGTGACGTAGCCAGAAATTTTTCATGGGGGTTTTACGACTACTGCAGCTCACATATATGTATGTATACGCGTGTGTGATAAGGGAGTGAAGAATATACATTTTGTATGGCAAAAAACTCCTCATGGGGGGTCGTGACCCCCATTCCTCTCCTTGGCTACGCCACTGCACGCAAACATAAGTTGTCACGTCATGTAAAACCGTCGTAGATGGTAAACACCGAAGTTGTTTAGAGGGTTATACAGAATTAAAAATTTTGTAAAGTTTACTTTTGATACAGATCGGATATTTGCCACCAAGGTGAGATGAAATATTACTAAATACGGCAACCCAGAATTTTCTTTTGAATTTGACACTATGAAACTACAGTAGATTCCCTATAACACGGAAGATCCGTTCCATGTTATAGGAATCCGTGTTGTACGGGTCCTGCGCTATACTCCACCTGGAGTGCGGATTGCGCGGAATAATCGCGGCAAAACTTATTTGCACTCCGTAGAAATACAATGATGTTTGGTATTGCCATTCAAAAGTTATGTTAATTACAGGAGCTAAAGCGTCATAATATCAGAACATATGTCTCATTTTACCGTGCTGTACGAGTCTCTTTCAACGTGTTACACGAAAACGATCACAATTTTTTCGCCGTGTTCTACGAATTCGTGTTGAGTGAAGGGGCCTACTGTAAATTGTTAAAAATAAAACATGAAATTAGTTATTTATTTAGAGCGAGTTGACAGTGAGACCAACGTCAGTTTTATGTAACAAGTGTGATACTGCATTAAGAGTTTAGTAAGGGTGATAAACTTTATCGCAGAAGTTACGTCACAAATGTTTTCATTTGAAATGGGACGATTTTCACGAAAACTGTGTGCAATTTTGGCTTATAACGTACGTGGTGCTTATATTATTTCATGTAGGTTTTGTTAATTTAGGTGAAATTCAATAAAGTCATCTGCAAAATAACTGCGCTAATGCATTGTCCACGCTTTAGGAAATGCAAGATAAAATAAAATAGTTGTCAACATCATGTAATTTATTCATCTGGTATATATTAAATGCTATAATTAAGCTTAAAAAACAAAATTATATGATGTAGAAATCAGGCATTTTTCGAAAGAGAGAAGTTTCATTTGCATACCGTAAAGATCTTTTTTGATCGCCAGTGACACTGACGAAGTTTTTGTGTCATCAGGTTGCAATCATCTCAGATTTGCACTCATGACGTCAACTTTTAGTCACGATTCAAGTATTTTTTTCACGTTTTGAGATTCCGTATTACTGTGTTTAATTCGAATTATATGTGCGAGGAAAATATTCGTTTCCCACCGTGCGGAGAACGGGCAAGCAGCTAGTAATCATTAAAGTGGTTTTCAAAATATGTATAACCACCATGATAGAATTATATCAGGTATTTCACTTAGAAAAATATGTATCTGTCATTTAGCGTGCAAATAATGACAAGCACATGCATCTCTAAATTTACAAATCCAACTGACACAAATCCCTCATAATGTCCCAACATATCCAAAAACTTAATTTCTCTGGGAAAAATATTATTTTAAATATAAAATTTAATTATTTTTCATTTTTACAATTCAAAACTTTAAATACAAGAAAAACCTGTTAATTTCCAACTTTGTCTAAATGTTTTTTTTTTTTAACGACATAACACATTTTTTTGCCATCGCATTAGACCGAGATTGGTAGATGGTTGCGATGTATCCCGAAAAAAGTCGAGAAATAAAACTAATATGTACTAGCAGTGCTAGTAGTAACTTACATAAAACATGACAGGAAAGAGGCCCCGCTCTTTACCCCAAAGGAGTGACATAGAAATAATTTTGGGCCATTTTTGCCACATTATTGTCTAGACTGACTGGCTCCGAGGTGCTTCAGAGAATTTTTTCGTTTGATCTGATAATATACCGTGGATATTAACATCTCAAATTGAAAATTCATTCAAAAATAGTCACGAGTCCCTAAATAAGGGGCCCCCAAATACCCCCAATTTCATTTAAAAAATACAGTTTTTAAGAATGCTTTAAATCTTAGCTCTGACGTGATACAGAAAAGATTTTTGCACAGTGCAGTTATATATCTTCATATAAAGTGAATACAATATTAAAAATCTTTGAACCCCCTCCCCCCTGGACCCCTCGGTATGCAGTCCCAAACATGGTCCTTAACACTAATTTATGCAATTTTGAAGGATTGGTACTGCTGGACTTCCCACAGGAGAACTATTGGCATGGAGATGTAGTATGAACCTAGTAGTTTCATATTATGAAAAAACATTTTTTGAAGGTAAAACAGTTTCCAAGAAAAATACCAAAAGTACCTCCCTTGGGACATTCCACTGACATGTGTGGGCATTTTGGCATTACTTTTAGAAGTTTAATCGACTGTAGCAATATTGAAAATTAAACTTATCCTGCATATATTACAAATATATCTTCCATATATCACAAATAGTTCTTTTACAGGGGCACTCATAAGAATTACATTACACTGTGTCGGAATCTCTATAACTACTGAACCAATTCAAAAACTTTTTTCACTGATAAAAAGCTTCACTGTTCCTGAGTATTATACACTACCTTTCATACATGCAGCATAAATAGTTCTTTCATGGCGACATTCAAAAGAATTCTAGTACATTATATTCTAGTACACATGCTGTATAGACATTTCTGTAACTACTGAACTGATTCTAAAGATTTTTCCATTGAAAGCTACACTATTCAGGCATGAAAGTTTTCAGTCTTTTGACTGAATTCAGTCTTTTTCAAGATCATTGATGCATTTGAGATTTAGTATTTAAATTAGTTTAATGAATTTAGTTATACTGAATATAGTGTTATAATGAATATTGGTTAATTTAATAATGAGTACATATAAAAGAATAACAGGTAATGTGTTAAATGCATCATAATTAATTTGTTCTGTGTGATCTGCAGCAAGTTCAGTCTTTTTAGCTATTTCGTGCTTTCATACCTGACTATTCCCGAGTAAAATAAGCTAAAATTCATCCATGTAGCATAATTTACAGGAACACTCAAAATAATTCGTAAATGTTATAACTGTCGCCATGTGCCAAATGAGGGGGAAAAATACTATTTAAATTTATTAACTCTACATATACCATGTCTCATACTTCATTTAAAATAAACAAAATGCAGGGCTCCCACTTGGTCCCTTTTTTTCCTAAAAGTCCGTTTTTTGGTGCCAGTTCCGTTTTGGTCCATTTTAGGCTATTTTGGTCCGTATTGGTAAGTTTTTAAAAATTTTAATGAAGAAGAATAATTGTGTATCGTCGGCGTCGGCCAAGAGATCTAAAATCGGCAGAATGACCGTTTTTTCATTGTTGATTAAACCATTATCCTTAGTTCATCTTCACTTTGAAGCAGCGCACGGCTAGAGCTTACCGGGTTGCTACGATGTGACGTAGGTTGACCGACCTATGTCACATCGTAGCAACCAGTCCGGCAACACTTTTTTCCAGAACCATCCAGAACACACTAACGTTCATCTGAGGACGGTGATTGGCGGAATATGTGGCTTTGTCCCAGTACCAATATCGGATCCGTGCACGCTACATCTAGCCTTCCTTGAATTAACATGTAAGTACTACCTTGCGTTTGTCAAAAGTATTACTTTGTAGTGCCCCCCTACTACGACTCTTTAAAAAGCACGGCGCCCAACAACCTTTCAGCAATTGGCATCCCTTTTTACCCCCTTTGCCCTGGTATGTCCAAGTTTTCACTCAAAAACTTGCCATTCCCACCTGCCCCTTCTGTTACATGGATCATCGCAGTCAATATTATCGATCGCAGGGCTCACAAATGGTCCGTTTTTCCCCGTAAGGTCCGTTTTTTTACTTCAAGTCCCATAAGCTCCATTTTTCCCTAATTTTGTCCATTTTTCCCTTTTTTTAACTTAGAGGGATATGGTTTACCCTATAAACTTGATTTCTTCCCTTTTGTTCTCACGTTTTCCCTGTAGCAGGTACTTTTTTTTGTGACTACATCTACAGCACAGAGAACAATTTAGCGGATTAACCAATGAGATTTCGCACGAAAACGCAACCCTTACTGTCATTGGCTAATCCTTATAGTCGAATCTGAAATAGATCACATATATCCCTATTTCCACTGGGAAGAATTCTATGATGTCATCGAGGAAGAAAAACTTACAGTAACCTTACCACGCTGTGGTGATCGCTTCTGTAACTTGCTGACGGCGCCGTTCGCTGCATCTGTGTTTGTGTTCTGCACTGAAGGAATTGTACTGTGTGTCGCCTGTCTGTGGTTTACTCCTAACTCATTACAAGTAAGTGACTTTTTATTTTAAATCACTTTTTATTAAAAATTTACAAATTATAATCGGATTGTTTTAGATTTGGACATCAGGGTTCGCTTGCACTAGATCGAGGGATTGCGCGGTTCTCTTAATCTCGCTCAAAAATAAACACTTGCGGGTTTATTAAAATTTAGCATTTCATCTCATTTTCTGGACGAAAAAAGATCGAAACTAACTTTATTATTGCAGTTCTTAAAAGTGAATGTCGTCAATCAAACGACGTGACCGTTAATATGAAATTATAAAGTGCGATAAAGCTCAAGATTTCGAATTTATTTATTCACCGAGTGTTATTATCACATGGGTAAATCGGGACTTTACCCAGGGCCCTCGGCTCAAAAGAGCCCCAATTTCAAATGTTGTTCTGAAATTTTCTTTTTTACATAAACATTTTATGAAAAATGAAATAAATTTCGTAGATGAGGCCCCCTAATTCATCTATTCCCGGGAACGCTGTTGGTCATAATCGGGCCCTGTTTATTCAATACTTGTCAGTAGGGTGACGGCCTTTAATTAATTACCGTTTGTTTTGATGACACTTGTTTAAGCATTCAAAACACGATTCCACTCGATATACGAAATGGAAATGTTCTTTGTTTACAGTTTGTCAGTCGGACTACATTTAATGGTTTGTTTTTGTTTCGTTTTAGTTTCTAATTAGATGAAACAACAAATCAAAAGTTTGTATTTAAGACATTGCGTATTTGATATTTTTCTCTTGTTTATCAGGCACTTTTATATTAATCTCTTTTGAAATAACTTTTTGGAAACTTGTTCTTTTGTGGTTCATTCTTTTAAGGATAAATTTAATTATGAATAAAATCTCTAGAAATACTTTTTAACAAAATCCTTATTTTTTACTTCATACAACCAAACGTAAAAAAGGGAATACTAAAATGCAGTTAGTATTTTTCAACCTTTGTTCCTGTTTAACTGAACTTAGGTTTCAATTGCTATTTATTTATTAATTTTATTTATTTTTATCAAAGAAAAGGGGAGTAAAATATTTTTGTAGAAATGCAGTTATTTTTAAAAGAAGCTAGCAACAGATAATCATTTAAACTACAATGAAAATATGCTTCGGTTTTGGGGAAATTTTGGACAAAACAAATTGTACTCTCAGGAAATACTGGGCCCTCAACATTTCTGCATCCCCGGCATTACACCCCCCCCCCCCCCGAAAAAAAAAGAAGAAAGAAAGAAAGGTCTTCTTTTAAGTGTTTCTTAATTAAGTGATCTAATTTAAATTGCTGTTCTTAAAAAAATTGACAAATAAATACATTTTCTCCTTATTTACTCATTGTACTCAATTTAGAAGTATTCTATGTAAAATACATTATGCAGATTTTTAATTGCTATTACATTTTTAAAAAATTTTTATAAAATTAAAAAGTTGTAGAGGGTAATAAGTTTCTATTTTTTCTTAACCTTACCTTATACTCAGCATATGTAAGTACACTAAAACATTTTGTTTAGTGTAAATGTGTAAGTAACTAATACAAGCATGTTTTATACAAATGCTGTTAATTGAAAAATAAGGAAATTTTCCATTTTCTGCCCGCCACCGTTTTTGGTCATACTTTGGACAGAAAGGCGTAAATAACATTGCATTACTCTTTAATGTTTTGTAGATTTACTGCTTTTTTACTTATTTAAGAGTAACTGACTATAATCCTTTAACAAATTTGTAGTAATAGTAATCTTTATCAATTCTTATAAACAATTACAAATGGATGTGTAATCATCCGATGTCTCTCTATCGTCTAGACTTCATGGCAATTTTCAGTGCCAACTCTCACTCACTCCCCCCCCCCCCCCCCCCCAATTAGTTTTTCGTCGTGTAAAGCCATATGCTAACTACACAGTAAAAATAGTTCTGTGGTGTAAATAAATGCAGTGTTGCCACGGGCACTAGAGAAAAATATCGCCAACCTTCACTGTCCATTTCTAAAGAAAAAAATCACTAACTTTCTGTGATGGGTGCGAAACAAAAAAGAACCAAAAATAAAAACTGTGTTTTACATCATTGTGCTGACTTTTTTTTTTTTTAACTTTATTTAAGGTAATCTAATTTTTTTCCTTTATTTCAGATAGTTATGGGGAAATGTAAATTCTCAAATGACTGGTTAAACAAACAAGATGATACTGGTGACAAAATATCTGTTTGGGGACAAAAACAAGGAGACAGTTCATTATTTTGTGCTGCCTGTGATACTATCATTTCAAGAACCAAAGGCTTTCATGCTATAAAGAGCCACTTTTCAACAGATAAACATAAAGATAAATTTCAAGTTAAAATTCAATTCCAATCAACTGCATTTAGCTAGCCAAAATGAAGATCTAAATGTGAATAAGCTTAGAATGTATAGTTCAAAAGATTCAGCGTTGGCTGCTGAATTAATTTGGTGTATGAAAGTTGTTAGTGCAAATATGTTCTTCAGCTCCTGCCAAGGGATTGGAAATGTTTTTAAAGCTATGTTTGCTGATACTGTGTCACAGAACTTCGCATTAAATCCTAGTAAAGTTAAATATCTTCTGACTGATGCTTTAGCACCCTACTTTAAACAGAAATTTCTGAAGAAAGTAAGATCGTCATACTACACGCTCCTTTTTGATGAAACCACAAATAATGCAGGACAAAAAGAATTGCAACTAATGATAAGGTTTTGGTCAGAATCTAAAGAAGAAATTGTAACGCATCATTTAGAAAGTTTTTTTTTAGGTCATGCAACAGCAGAGGATTTAAAAGTGAAAATCTTGCTTGCAATAGATAATGCAGATATATCTCTGTCAAATCTCTTGATGTTAGTATCTGATGGACCATTTGTAAATCAAAAGGTATTTAGATTAGTAAACGAAGAAATTAAAGGTCTTAGATCTAAAGGTCTGATAGACATAGGCTTTTGTACAATACATATGGTACACAATGCTTTCTGTAAAGGATTATAATTTGGCTGTGATACATCTGATTTAATAATAGCCATTTATAGATTTTTTTAAAGACTGGCCATCCCGGTGGGAAGATTTTTCTAAAATTCAAACGGATTTAGGCTTATCTAATCTCAGATTCATTAAGCATGTTGCATCTCGCTGGCTGACTATACAGCCTGCAGCTGAAAGGCTTCTACAACAATGGGATGCTGTGATAGAATACTTTTTAAAGTACATTCCATCAAAACAAAGTCAACTAATGGGAACTATAAAATACAGTAAATTTTTTTTCCTTAAGAAAAAAGAAATCAATGCTGAAGTAAAGTTTATATGTATAAGTGCATCATTATTTACAAGCTTCACTGCATTCTTTCAAAAGGAAGAGCCCTTGGTACAAGAATTGTATAATAAAGTGAATGAATTGATCATTATTCTAATGGGTCGTATATGTAAACGTGAAGCTGTTGAACAGTACACGAAGAAAGAAAATGATGACATATTTGAAGAGGAAAATTTACTAGAATATGGACAAATGTCATTAAGTGATGAAATGAAGAGCCTTATGGGAACATTTTCAAAATGTGAGAAGCATAACTTCCTTAAAAATATAAGGAGTCATTATGTTACTGCTGGCAATTACATATTAGGGAAAAATATTGTCACATCTCCATTACTAAAGAGCTTCAGTTGCCTGAGACCCCAAGAAATTGGCTTTGTTCGAAGTGTAAGAAGAATTGGCCTAATAGCTTCCTTTTTCCCCATTGAGTATGATGCCAAAAAACTCATTGATGAATAGAAGCTAATTCAGTTAAAAAATTACGAATTTCATAATGAGCGAATTGACAAATTTTGGAGCAACATTTTAAAAGATTCCGAGGGTAGAGAAATGTACCCAAATGTATCCAAAATTGTGAAAGCTGCACTCACCATTTCACATGGTAGTGCAGATGTGGAAAGAGGGTTTTCTAATTCTGGAAGGATACTTACAGAAGAAAAAGTATCAATGTCTGTAAGAACACTAAATGCTAAATTAATTGTTAGTGATGCACTAAAGCATTTCGGAAACAAGCCTGAGCAAATCCCTATTACAAAAGAACTCATCGCATTGGCACGTGTTGCTTACAAGTCATACAATGATTATTTGTTAGAAGAAAAAAGAAAGTTAGAGGAAGAAGCACAAAAAAAGATTGAAGAAGCAAATGTTAAAGAAGCACAAGAAAAATTGGAAGCACAATTAAAAGTTAGTAAAGAAACAATAGAGAAACTAAAAAAGGATTTAAAAGAAGCTAAAGGGAATGAAAATACTGAAAGCTCTGCAAGTGAGCAGTTTCTAAAAAAAGCAACCAAGAACTTGAAAAAAGCAATTGCTAAGAATGATTTGTCCACTGCTAAAGTAGCGCAGGCAATGCTTGAAGGAGTGATGAAAGCTAACGAACAATGCAAAAACAAAAGAAAAGCTATAGATTTGCTTGAAAAAAAGATTGACAGAAAGAAAGACTCTATGATTACATCCTTTTTTCAAAAAAGACCAAAAAATGATTAATCATATATTTTGTTTTAATAAATTCTTTTATAATGGGATTACAGCATTAAGTTTGTTATTGAAAGTTAGTCGTATATTTATTTGGATAACGGAAATTTTACATTTCTTTCAAAATTTAGTTTTTGGGGCATTTCACAGTATTTAAGACATAATGTAGAGTCCATAACATGTGTATATATCTCCATAATTTGTACAAAGATTTCTATGTTAATTGTAAGCACAGAAAAATTTGTACAAGTTATGGGGATATATATACATGTTACGAACTGCATTATGTCTCAAATACTGTGAAAGGCTTCTTTTGTGAAAATTCCTATTATTATGATATACTAAAATAGCTAAACTTTTTAAATTAAATAAATTGTATTGTTAATTAATTAAAGAAATATTCTAGTTAATTATAATTTAAAAATTTTTAAATATTTTAGCATATGAAAATACTGAAAGCTCTGCAAGTGAGCAGTTGTTAAAAGAAGCAACCAAAAACTTGAAAAAAGCAATTGTAACTGTAGACAAATAATGTAACTATTACGGAAAAAACACTCAAAATACTGGTGTTAAACAATAAAGTAAATAAAAAACTTTGTAAAAAACACACATAAGATGTAATAGGTAAGGGGATACGCACGTTTCAACCAAAAATTGTTTTGGCCTTCTTCAGTCCAAGCCCTACGTTGCAAGCAACACAGGGAACTGTTTTTCAGTTCCCTGTGTTGCTTGCAACGTAGGGCTTGGACTGAAGAAGGCCAAAACAATTTTTGATTGAAACGTGCGTATCCACTTACCTATTACATCTTATGTGTGTTTTTGACAAAGTTTTTTATTTACTTTAATGTAACTATTACTACATACTAATTAGGGCTTTGCTAGAAGTGCTTGGATGACTGTTTATTGTATGAATTACCCATAAAATGTTTCTATATATTAAAGGCATACAGGTGGATCATTTTTTTTTTTTTTTTTTTTATCTACATATGTGCAAGAAATTTTAAAACTGTATTAAATTAATAAGGTAGTTTTGATCAGAAATCGGGTAATTATGAAGATTTTTCTTTTAAGTGTTGTGTGCTTTCTTTGCACTAAATAATAAATTTAAAGTTTTTAAGAGTTCAACTGATATATAGTGACAGGTATTTTATATTTTCCAAAACCGTTTTTGACAAATTTTAATTTAAATCACGGACTTTATAAAGGGAGAGTTCTTATTTAAGTTTATGTGTGTATTAAATATTATACACATAACATTTAAGAAAGGAAACAAATGTGTTTGTACTGATAAAGTGCAAAAATTACATGCATTAAGAATGACATTTTTTGCTTTGAAAATCAAGCAATATCGGGCTTTTTGACTTCGAAAACTATGCATGACAGCATTTTCTTTTAAGTACAGTATTTGTTTTCTAAAAATTAGCTAAGAGAGCTCCTCCCCCTCCCTTTTTTTTTCCTAATGTAAGACAAAAATATTCCTGGTTTGTTAATTAAAAAATTGAAGTGTTTCTACTGTATGAAATACAAATTCTATAATACATTTACTTTTATGATAGCCTGTGAATTATTCCCTTCTTCAGTATGGTCTGTTTTCCAAACCGAACAAGTCCCATTTTGGTCCTTTTTCAGAGAAAACGGGTCCTTTATGGTCCCTTTTATGATTAAAAAAGGTCCTTTTTTACCTGGAAATGACCCAAAATTTTGTTGTGAGCCCTGCGATCGTTTTACGGGCCCCTTTACGAAACACTTTCTATTAAAATGATACCGTAACAAAAATATGATCGATTGAAACGACCCTTAACTAAACACGATGTATAACTGTTCCTTCACAAAATTCCAAGCAACGCAATCAGACATTTATTGTAAATGAAACCCGATAAAATTTCCTTTTAAAAATAAGTTACTTTTTTCCTAATTGAATGCTTATCAGAATCAGAGAGTGACAGTCATCGCTTATTCATTTCATCTGTTTTCTTTCGTTCGCGTAACTCAAAAAGAGGCACCTCTGGGGGTATTTATTTTCACCTAATGTAGCAACAAAAAACTAACATAACTTTCAGTTGTGGGTAAGAAAGGGATTCAAAATAATTTCACCGCCTATCCTACAATGTGGGTGTTATATTTGATAATCATTTCACAATCATAATTCTTGACTTCAGCTTTTTGGTGAAAACTGTCAGTATAAATAATGGCAGCTTCTGTAGTTTATAACTGGCTGTTTTACGCACTTGCAAGTTTTTGTTTTTAATGATTGCTTAGTATAATCATCTGGCCTTCCTAATTCAAATTATCTATAGTTATTAAAGATATTTACAAACCATTAGGGAATTATGGATTCATTTAGAAATGAAAAGCGCCTTTTTGCGAGTTAAATTGCGCGACTTCGTGACATCCATTGATCTGAATGTATGTGTCTGACTATAAGAAATGAACGCTTAGGAATAAAATTTAACGATTTTCAGATTGCACCAAACCAGTTCTGAATATTTTCTATATGGTACACAAAATTGCCTTTTTGCGAGAACAAAGTATCCCTATTTTTAAATCCCCCGCGGCTGCATTTGCGTACTCCATTAGTCTTTGTTCATGACGAACATTGTTAATTTTCCACGACGGACAGCTGTCATCAACTTTATGCTGACAATAAACCTTATTATGCCTGCATAAATCTTGAAATATTTATTTATTTTATTTTATTTTTTGGTATTAATAGATCACAAGAAAAGAATTTATAAATGAATGCTCGCCACTCTTCGGATTTTTGTTCTCAGAAAGAGAGCCCTTGCAAAAACAAACAAGTGCAGGTGTCTGCTTCAAACCGCAATCTTACGCATTGTCGTAATCCCCGTTTGAAAATTTCCATAACAGATGATTACTTTTGCTAATTGGTCAAGTGGTACTAATACCCTTTATCAATGATCCAGCTCTCCCCCTCCCCGCCATGCCGACATCGATCTTGGAGTTTAGTTGACTCCTGTCAACAACATCTGTTTTAATGCCCCGTTTCTGTTTTACTTTCAATTAAAATAAACTTTGTGTAAAAAAAGGAAAGAGAGTGGGGTAATAAACTGTGGCGACTGGTACATAAATTTGCAGTCTCCAGTTTCAAAAATACAGTCTGCGAGTGGCGACCGTTAATTTTGACCTTATTAATAAGGCCTGTGCAAAGCGGAAGTTGTTTTTTTTTTTTTTAGGGGAGGGGTCGCCGATCGGCGGATTTCAGTTTTTTTTTTTTTTTTTTACTTAATTTTTTTTTTTTAATTCTGCATATTCAGCAAATTGTGTTTGAGTTTTGTATGAGTCTACAATAATGTAGTTTAAGCTTTGTTTAGTTATTATAAGAGCCAGGATTTCATCTAATCATGTGTGTTAGTAATCATTTCCAGAAGAATGTTACACATTTGATTAATGAAATCTTTCAATTTTATTTCTTTGTGAACAATAAGTGTGTATTGGGGAACTGAATAAATTATGCAGTGGAACTCTCAATTTTGTATCTTTCAAAATATTCAATTCAAAAATAATGTATGAAAACTTAAAAGTGGTTTAGTGAAGTTTTATATTATTCATGTGAGAATATTTTCATTGTCTTTACTTCAGTGTAAAGGACTAAGAAGTAGGAGATGTAAAATTGAGGTTGTATTTCAGAGGAATTTTTGTATTCCTTTAAAAATGACCGTTTATTAAATAGTTCCTTTTTGGTCCCTTTTTCTTACAGATGGTCCCTTTTTGGTCCCTTTTTCTTAAAGGGATGGTTCCTTTTTCTGATAGAAAATTTGGTGGGAGCCCTGAAAATGTAAATAATAATATGAATAAAAGAAGTTGTCACAAATCTACATCATTTACTTCTGACTTGTATAGCATTTTACAACAAAATCAGCTAACATCATCTCAAACAAAAAGTTAAAAAAAAAAAAAAAAATCTCAGGTTATTTGCATACTTTCATTATAAAATCTTTTGCATAGTTGATTGTGAGCTGTTTTGATAATTTTTACATTAGCAATGGTAAACGGAGTAACTGAAGTAAATTCATTTGGACCAAGAATTATCTTATCTGCAGTAACTGTTTCTGCATATCTTGTCGTGACGTGGGCAAGTAAAAGAATCTGAGCCAGGTACTGCATGAAATTATTCCATTGGAGCAATCTAATCTTGTTCTGATAAAGCAATAACCCTTCCGATGTCAAATAACTTTTTATATTCCTCCGCTTAGTAAAATTTCAGCCCAATATTAGCTACTTCGTACTTTTTTTCACCAGAGGAAATTATATTTTAAAAACAGAAACAACTTAAAATGCTCTTCATTAAGAATGTTTCATTTATAAATATGCATAAAACTTTTTTTTTCAGCATGTTTGACTTTTGTGCAGGTGTGATTTAAATTTTAACATTTTTGCATCTGCGACAGTTAATGTAGGTTTTGCGTTTTGAGCGTTGTTGATGAAGTTTAATTTTTTTCTTCCTTTCTTTAATTAACCAGTTAACGATATTATTGGGATAATTAGCATTTTGACATTGTAGTCATATAAATTGCAATTCTTCTTTGAGTAATTTATTACTAGAACAGATGTGTAGAGCTTTATTAACATAAGAGCGGATTATTGAAATTTTATAGTTAGAGATTGTTTTAGAAGAGGAGTTGACTATTTTATAGTTATTGGTAGGTTTTCGAAAGACAGTGGTTTCTATATTGTGTGGAGTAGTTCTTATTATTTTAACGTCAAGAAAGTTTAAAATGTTGTGTTGTTCAACTTCCATAGTAAATTGTATATTTTTATCCAGAGAGTTTATTTCCTGAAGTATATTATCTAGGTTATTGTTTTCCACTATTGCGAAAGTGTCATCAACATATCTAAACCAGTGTTTTATGTGGGGGCAGTAGTGGATCAAGGGGAGGGGCTAGGGTGCTTAGCCCTCCCCCCCCCCCCCCCCCAAAAAAAAAAGAGATTGCTCAAGGGTAACATTCTGCTTTGTTATACACTCTAAATAGCTAAAATGATCATTTTTTATTACTTAGCCCCCCCCCCCAAAATCCTAATACATTGGTTTAGACTAAAATTTTGATTTATAGTACATTTTAATTGGGTGAAATTTCTTTAAAATTATTGTTTCAAGATTTCTCATTTTCCACTCTGCTATCACTCCAGAGATCGGGGAGCCCATGGGTACTCCCTTATTTTGTCTATAAAATTCACTATTAAATTGAAAATATGAGTTATTGGGGATAAGAGCAAGAGCATTTTTAAGTGTTAGTTATATCTTTATTGAAGTAATTTTCTATTTCTTTACTTAAGCTATTAAACATTTCTGAGGTGTTTATTGAGGGATACAAGTTAGTTACATCAACGCTGACAATCGAGTTAAATCTGAGAAAACTGTTATTTAACTGTTTTAAGAAATCGATAGTTGAATTAAGGGAGGTGTGCGAGTTTGGGATGAGCCGTTGTAATATGGTCTTTAAATATTTTTCGCGGAGGTATGTTGGGCCTTCACACTTACTATCAGGCAGAGGAAGGGGGGGGATATGATCTTTATGTTTGCCAAAAATTCAAGGGTCGAAAGTAATTGGATTAATTAATTGGGGAGGTTTATCTTCGGGCAACTTCCTTTATTAAGGATATCTTTCATGATATTGTTAATTTTTGTGGTAAGATCTTTATTGAGAACTTCAACATCTAGTTTATTAATTGTTTCAAGCATTTTCTTGGTGTAATCTGTTCTATCCAAAATAACAATTTTTTCGGTTTTATCTGAGCTTATACAAGTTATATCATTATTGTCTTTTAGGGTCTTTAAGCATTTTCTATAGTCTCGATCCTTCCTAGTGGTCTTTTTTATATTAGAAAGTTCTTTTTGTGTTAGGAGTCGCAGTTTTTTCTTATCAGCATTGGATAAAGGTTCTATTGCAGTTTCATAAGCAGCGATGATATCATTTATATCTAGATTATCGTCCAGGGTATATTTCGGGCCAAGGTTTAGGGGGTCTTCCTGATGTCTATTTAATTTAAAAGAAGAAAGGTTAATGAATTAAGGATCGTCAGATTTCTTTATTGAATTGTATTCTATATTTCTATTAATCCCGAAAAGTTTTTTAAGTATTTTCCTATGTGTTTCTTGCAGTTTGTGTTTTAATTTAAGGTAGAAGTAATCTGTTTTTCTAAGGAGGTCTTCAAAGGTGAGGGGATTATAATTTATTCTTAAAAGATTTTTGGTTTTTTCTATTTTATTATTCAGATGATGAATTATTGCATATTTTCTTCGAGCGGAGTTTTTTTAGTAATTTGTTTTCAAAGCTTTTTGTATCTTTATGAAAACAGTTCATTAAAAGTTTGTTTATTTGTAGGCATTTAGGGATTAAGTTAAAGTATTGACAATCCTTCTGGAAAAGCAAGTGCTCAAACTCACGTGTATGCTGTCTTTTTTAGCTCTTTAAAAGATACATATTAGTTTGATAAATAATCGTTGTTTAATGCCATAACTACAAAGGTAATAATAAATAAGATACAAATCATAGCATATAGTTAAGTCTATTATTCTAATCTAAAGAAATATGAAAAAGTAGAAGAGTTAACACACAACAGTATTACAAAAATTCAAATATAAGGGTGAGGGAGGGACCGTCAATGAACGACGAACAGAAGCACAAGAACCAAGCTGTTATTAACTCTTTTCAAAACCCCGGCCCCGGGTCAGTTCATTAAGTTCAAATCAATCACGTAGGTATTTTAAATTTTTTTAAAAACTCTTATATAAACCTCCACAATTAATTAAACCAACTGCTTTCGCCACTCAAACTTTTGGCAAATATAAAGATCACAAAAACGACCCCTCCCTCTGCCCGATAGTTAGTAAGTGTGAAGACCCAACATACCTCCTCGAAAAATATTTAAACCATATTACAATGGCTCATCCCAAACTCAGACACCTCCCTTAATTCAACTAGTGATTTCTTAAAACAGTTAAATAACACAGTTTTCTCAGATTCTAACTCAATGGTCAGCTTTGATGTAACTAATTTGTATTCCTCAATAAACACCTCAGGAATTTTTAATACCTTAAGTAAAGAAATAGAAAACTACTTCAATAAAGATATAACTGTTACATTTAAAAATGCTCTCGCTCTTATCCTCAATAGCTCATATTTTCAATATAATAGTGAATTTTATAGACAAAAATAAGGGAGTACCCATGGGCGCTCCCCCGATTTCTGGAGTGATAGCAGAATGGAAAATGAGAAATCTTGAAACAATAATTTTAAAGAAATTTCACCCCCACATAAAACACTGGTTTAGATATGTTGATGGCATTTTCGTAATAGTGGAAAACAATAGCCTAGATAATATACTTCACGAAATAAACTCTCTGGATAAAAATATACAATTTACTATGGAAGTTGAACCACTCCATACAATATAGAAACAACTGTCTTTCGATAACCTACCAATAACAATAAAATAGTCAACTTCTCTTCTAAAACAACCTCTAGCAATAAATTACTCAAAGAAGAATAGCAATTTATACAACAAGTATGTCAAAATGCTAACTATCCCAATAATATCGTTAACCGGTTAATTAAAGAAAGGAAGAAAAATTAAACTTTATCAACAATGCTCAAAAAGCAAAACCTACATTCACTCATCCCATTCCTTACTGTCGCAGTTTTGCCGAAAAATTTACTAACCTTGCCCTTAAAAAAGAATCTCAATCCTAAGGCCTAAAACCTAATAGTAATATTTTTAAAAGAATTCACTCCGATAAAAATAAAATTAATCCTTTGGAAACTGCTGATGTTTATAAAATAAATTTTGTTTATAAAGACTATAACCTTCCCGGCCACTACATAGGTGTCATGAAAAGGAAAATTAAAGTTAGAATAAAGGAACACATTAACGAGACATTAAGTTTAATAGACATAATACTGCCCTCTCCCGCCTTGCATTAAAAGAAAATATCAATATAGATTTCATTAATGTTAAAGAAATAGCCAATTACAATAACCATAATTATAGTTTGAAATGCAAAGCATTGGAAATAATTACACAAGAGGGTGCCGTCAATGATATGGCGCACACGCAGATTGATGGAGCCTGGTATGATGTGCTGAAGCTGGGAGGCGACTCATCAGTTCTAAAGAATTGCAGCGGGAATGCCGAAAGCGCTAAATGGTGTGTTGTTTAAGTTTTTAACGGAGTTTTAAAGGCTTTTATATATGTTTTTAACGAAATTATTTACATTTTGTTTATTTTAAATGAAGTGTAAGACATAGTATATGTAGAGTTAAAAAATTTAGAAAGTAAATTTTTTCCTCATTTGGCGAATGGGGACAGTTATGACATTATTTACGAATTATTTCAGGTGTTCCTGTGAATGCATGAGTTTTAGCTTATGTTACTCTGTAATAGTGTAGCTTTTAATGGAAAAATATTTAGAAACAGTCCAGTAGTTACAGAAATGTCCATAGAACGTAATCTACTAGAATTCTTTGGAATGTCCCTGTAAAAGAACTATTTATGCTACATGTATGAAAGTAGCCAGTAATACTCAGGAACAGTGTAGCTTTCTATCAGTGAAAAAAAGTTTTCGAATCAGTTCAGTAGTTAGAGACCCCGTTACAGAGTAATGTAATTCTTATGAGTACCCCTGTAATTGAACTATTTGTTATATAAATGGAGAATATATTTGTGATATATGTAGGATAAATTTAATTTTCAATATTGCTACAGTAGATTAAACTTGTAAAAGTAATGCCGAAATGCTCCATAAGTGTCGGTAGAATGTCCCAAATAGGGAGGTACTTTTTGAGATTTTTCTTGGAAACAGTTGTACCTTCAAAAAATGTTTTTCATAATATGAAACTACTAGATTGATAATACATCTCCATGCCAATAGTTCTCCTGTGGGAAGTCGCCAGCTGTACCAATCCTTCAAAATTGCATAAATTTGCGTTAAGAACCATGTTTGGGGTCCCGTACCGAGGGTCTCTGGAGACCTTTAAAAATTTTTAACATTGGATTCACTTTATATGAAGATGTATAACTGCACTGAGCAAAAAATTTTTCTGTATCACTTCGGAGCCAAGATTTAAAGCATTCTTAAAAACTGTATTTTTTTTATGAAATTGGGGGTATTTGGGTGGTCCTTATTTAGGGACTCGTGACTATTTTTGAATGAATTTTCAATTTAAGATGTTAATATTTAAGGTATATTTTCAGATAAAAAGAAAAATCCTCTGAAGCATCTCGGAGCCAGTCACAGTCGAGACAATAAAGTGGCAAAAATGGCCCTAAATTATTTCTGTCACTCCTCTGGGGTACTTTGACCCCCCATAACTCCAAAATTAAAAGAAGTAAATCAAAAATATTTCAGATTTGTTTTTTCCTTGGGTAAGGCACCACAAGAAGAAAAAAAAAATCATGAAATTCTGAGATGGGTGGAAACCCCCTGCCTGATGTGCCCGTGTAATGCCTCTTAAACGTATTTTTATATCTGCTTGCAAAATACTCTGCTGATCAGGGCCGTACCCAGAAAATAATTTCTGAGGGGGTCCGACGTTTCAGAGGGGCGGGGGGGTCTGACTTATTGAATATCATCATATTACACAGGCCTGCGAAATTGAAGTTTTTGAAAAATACAAAAGATGTGTTTGCTTATTTTTATATTATTTGGTGTGCTGATTTCGAAAATGACCTGATTTTTTCCCCATCACATCAGGATTTTATGTTAAATCAGTATCGATATTTTTGTAAAATCCTATTTGAAAAAGAATTCTCACGAACAATTTTGCATGTACTATAAAGCAGCACTAGTTTTTATCCATTTAAATATATGTAAAATAATCTATTCTTGGTGAGGCAAAATGATTTTCCATCATTTCATGTTATTATTTGTTTTTTATTTGTTTAAATGGATGAAAAACCACTGTTGCCACTGCCAGATCGCACGAGTTGACTCTGGATGAGAGAACAGAAAGCTAAACCAATTTTAAACTTTTAAAATCAAATTATAGTACAGCTTCTAGAAAAAGATTCACCAGTATACTATTTTAATCTGTTTTTATTAAAGTATCTATGCTTTTATTAAAGTATATATTAAAAGATATTGAACAAGAGAAGCAAATGTATGTATATCAATATTGCAATTTGAAGCAAATTTTAAACTGAGCAAAGAACAAAACAGATAAAAAAAAATGTTTCTATTTAAGTACGTACTCTTTTTCCTTTGAAACTTCTTTTCGACGTTCTTCGTTTATGTTTAATATCAGGCCTATCTCGCGTTAACATCCAACAATAGTCAGCGAGCATATTCTTGTCCCATCTTCCTTGATATTTACGCTCCATATCTTTGATGTCTTTGTGAAATCTCTCACCCTGGTCTTCGCTGACTAATCCTAAATTTTCACGAAAGAAGTCCACATGTGAGTGAAGGAAATGCATTTTGAGATTCATGGAGCAACCCAATGCTTGAAATTTCTCCAGCATATTCATTACAATTGTTTTTTAGTCAGTATGCTTGTAATTACCCAGAAATCTGCTAACGATATCTTTGAAGGCAACCCAAGCTTCTTTTTCTTTTGTTGACATGCTAGTCTAAAATTCTTTATCCTTCATAAGTTTGCGGATATCTGGACCAATAAAAATTCCCTCCTTCTACTTGGCTTCGGATAAATATGGAAACTTTTTGCACAGGTATTTGAAACATTCGCCATCTTTTGGAATTGCTTCAACAAACTGCTTCAATACACCTAACTTAATATGGAGAGAGGGGTAACAATACTTTTTCTGGATCAACTAGGCTGTTTCTGATAACATTCTTCATGCCTAGTTCAAGTTTTTGTCTTTTTGGCCATTCTTTCTTGACCCAATGTTGACTCTTATCACGGCCGTCCCACTCGCAAATAAAACATGGCTACTTTGTATAACCGCTTTGTTGACCAAGTAGCATGGAGATAACTTTCAAATCCCCGCAAATGATCCAACCATGGTCGGCATATTTTATTTTGGTGAGGACGAGAGACAGGTTTTCGTAGCATTCTTTTAAATGCACCGAGTGTTCAACTGGTATAGATGCATACTGGTTTCCGCGATGAAGAAGGACAGCTTTAAGGCTCCTTTTCGAGGAATTTATAAACAACCTCCATTCATCTTTATTGTAAGTGATATTAAATTTGGTCATCAATCCAGGAACATCAGAACAATACACCAGATTTTCTTCTTCCTCAAAGTACTTAACAAATTCCTTTTCTCTATTCCTGTACCAATAAAAAGTGGTTCCCTTGGCCCAAAAGTTTTTTTCTTTTAATCTGGAGCCCAACAATTTCTTTTGAAAGGCCCAGATCTCGAGTGAGATCGTTCAGTTCAACTCGAGAAAAAAGCTGAGGGGAATCACCTCCAGAGGGCTTGTATTCAGTATCAGAGCCAGTAACTTCTAGGCGTTCTGGGTCTGAAGACCCTGAAGAGATAACTCAATTCAGTCGGAGGCAAAGGCACTGGTACACCGGGTCCATGTGGAACAGGTTGAATGGCCGATGGAATGTTATCCAGATAGGAAATTAGCTTGTAATTTTTCTGGTTAAACCCACGAACATGGCAGGAACAAAAGTAGCAATCATCATAGTGACTTTGGTTCCCTCCATGGCATAGGAATTCCAAAGCGTAAAGCAGGCTTCTTCCCTTTCAACCAGTTTCGCAGATCTTTGAGACACTTCACACAAACTTTATGAGGAGCCCACGATTTGTCCTGGTCTCCGAGTTTCATGCCAAAATACACAAGATAAAGTTGTCTAACATAATCTGTAATGCTCCTCATATGGTTTTTGATAACACTATATTCACCGCATATATAACAAAAGTCATCTGGCAAATTTTCACAACGTCTCGAACTCGAAGCCATGCTTCACGAAAATCACAGAGAAAAGCAAATGTTAAAATTATTTCTGTGATGTCCACGTGTCACTATGTCAGAGAATGCGTGATACTATATAAGACTACACTCCCAAGAGGTCAGCGAACCAACAGGAAAATCTGAGATAAGGATTTGCGCGACGCTATTGGTTATATAGGTACCGCGACATGAAGAAAGGGATGGCGAAGGTTGGGGGGGGGGACCACATAGGGTTATTCTGTAGGTTTCAGTTTCACCATGGTAGAATGATGGTCAATCAGAAATAAATAAAATGGCCCAATATAAATCCATGGTCAGGCAGGGAGCGAAGAAATTCAACCCGAAACATTTTTATGGTAAATGTTGATAAAAATCCAAATAAAATCGAATTTTTCAAAAAAACATGACCTGATAGAAATTTTTTATTACTATTTTTGAAATCAGTATAAAAAAATATAATAAGTTCAGCTTTCAGTTCCTTTGTATTTTTTTCACCGCAGGCCTGTGTTATTATATAAATACACTCTCAAACACATATAATATATATATAATGTGAAAATTTTGGGGGGGAGGGGGGTCCAGACCCATAGGACCACCCCCGTGGGTATGGCCTTGCTGCTGATGAAAATGATTTTTCATGCCCACCATGAGCAATTGAAAAATTTCATTCACAAACTGCAGTTGCAAAATATGATATGATAAAATACTGCCATTCTCATCCATATTCTCTGTATCCCCCCCTTTTTTTAAGGGGGGGGGGGGTAATAATTTCATATTTTAAAGAAGCATACAAATTATAAACGTGCCTATCCCTCCCCTCAATTATCGCCCAGTAGTGAGAAGGGTAAGCAGCGTCGTATCTAGGGCCTGGCCAGGGGTGTAACCCTCAGGGGGTCACCTGTTGCAGTCTTTGTGTTTTCTCCTTCTATAAATTTTGGGGCTGCAAAATTTTTATTTTGAAAGGGGACACTCATGACCCTAGCTACAACTTTGAGGGTAAAATCTCATCCTCTGCTTGCACCAAATATACCACATTGGCCCGAATATTTTTTGACTGATCATTTCCTCTTAAAAAACTGACCGGCTTTGAATTTGAGGCCTAAATCTAAAATTTTTCTAATTATTTTGTATGAAAATGTCGAGGTCACGTTATATTCAAGCTAATGTGGTATCATTGAAAATTTGAGAGGTAGTAAGATTCATGAATGACAGATTCGCCCAGCTGTTGCAGTTTCTCAATAGACATTTGGCATCTCAAAATACCTTCAGAAGGGGGATGGAGGATTTTTTAATGAAATTAACTTTTGCTGATTGATAAGATAGAATGATTCAGAATCAATCTAACTGAAAGGAAATTGTTTAACTTTTGTGTCCATAATAAAGGGTAAAGTTTTTTTTTTCCCCATGTGTAAGATAATTGACTTAAGGAAGAAACTCCCTTATTTTTGGAGCCTTAAGGAAGAAACATTTTTTTCTTAATTGATCTGTATTGGAAAATCTGTTTTGCAATCTGAAAAAGTTAACTGCTCTGGTATCAAAAAAGTGTTGCACTTCATGAAGAATCATTGTATGGATGATATACTATGATCACTGATAATGCCAAACAACTTGAAGCTTACCCAGCAATATCTTACAGTGGTTCACTTAGGAAGTTTATTCAGAGGATCCCCACAAAAAGCCTGAATTCACTTTCACATCTGTATTTCAATTGCTTGTTCTTACTGTAAAACAAAATAATTTTCTGTTGTTGGGTCTATTTTGTGAATATTTTTTACTGTTTGAAAAAGTTAGCTATTCTGCATTAAAATTTTGACTGTCAAAGTTTTAAAAAATTGCATATCAGGACTAAGTGGAAAACAAATATACTAATAAAAGCAAAGCTATTAACAGTGGGTCATTCAGAATGCATTTCTCTTAAATCTGTACAACTTTATTTGCTTTCTGTCCTTTAACTTTCTCGCTTGTGAAATATGGAACATTTTACTGCTGAAAAAGAGTAGATCCTTTGTACCACTCAAAACATACACACTGCACTATTTTTAATGCATATGTTAAGTTCGTTATGTAAAGTTTCGTTATGTTAAGTTCGTTATGTAAAGTTCGTTAATTTGCCATCACACTTTTATTCAATTATTATTTCTTGGTCAGATTTCAGTGGGGGACTGCAGTCCCCTCAGCTCTGCACGTGGATACACCACTGGTATGTCTGTGTGTAATCATGTATGATCCGTTTTGTCCTTTCATGAAATTTTGACTAGTTTTGGCTTGATGTCTGCATGTATGTATGAAAAAATAGATTGCATAGCTCAAAAATGATTAACAATAGAATGTTGAAATTTTGTATTATTGACTGTTGTAACATCTAGTTGTGTACCTCCCTTTGTTGATTGCAATTGACTTTGTAGTTTGTTTACAAGACTATCCAAAAAGCAGTGCATTTATGTCTATGGTCAGGCATTATTTAAGCCATGCCCAAAATCTAAACTGTCCCTAAGCTTGACTGTTTTTTGTCAAAATATTGCCAAGTTTGGCTCCAAAAATAAGTTTCCTAAATTGAACCCTGCTTGCCAACATTTCCTATATTTGCTGAAAAATTGCCAAGCCTTACTTTTAAATGAACTAAGTTTAAATAAAATGTATCAAAATGCATATAATTTAATACATGTACAAAGAAATCTTATAGTGTCCATATCAATTTTTAATATGTATTTTCGTGATAAAGTTCCTACATCTTATCAGATATGAGGTCCTTTTTAACTGTATAGCTGTTATGAATGTTCAGGCATGTAGCATATATTGATCAAATCTTTTTTGATGTGATCTTCACTAGAACTAATAGTTTTTCTCCCCCATTGTTAATTTAGGAGAATATCGAAGCTCGACATGAAGAAAGTCTTAAATGTATGAAAGATAAGCTACAGAATGCAGAAAAGAATTATAAAACTCAAATAGAAGAACTTAAGTTAATAATAAACCAATTAGAGAAAGAAAACAGTATACTTATCTCTGAGAAAGAAAATCTTTTGGTTGTTCAAAACCAACTTAAAGATCTTAAAAGTGGTGAAGAAAAAGTACAATCTGAACTGAAATCCAAAGAAGAGGAGCTAAAAGTACTTAAAGAGAAATTAGACACTTCAAACAAAGAGCAAGTTGAAAAGATTCATACATTTCAAGAAAGCATCAAGGATAAAGAAAATACGATTCTTAAGCTGAAAGCCAATATAGAATCTATTTCTAAAGAACATAAAGAAAATATTGAAGAATTCCACAAGAAAATTAAGTGGCTTGAAGTAGAACGTGAACAATTAATGCTACAGGCTCAAGAAAGAGTTTCAACCACTGAGGCCAAATGTCGAGAAGATATTAAATCTGTGCATGAAAAATGTGAGAAACTATTACAAGAAAACAGTGAAATAGTAAGTGAAATAAATTATTATTTTATAATTTTGATTATTACTGTTAAACTAAACTATGTATTATGATTATTAATTGTGGTTAAAAGCATTTTTAATAAAAGCTATAAACATAGTAAGCTTGTTGTTATTTTTGATGCCATTCTGAAAAATGTTTCTTTTTCCCCTCTTTAATGTAGGAAAATCTAAGGAGCCAGTTGAATGCTGCTGAATTAAATGAAGTTGCTGCTAATAAAAAAATTTCATTGCTGAAAGAAGAATTAGCCAGTTTGGAAAATAAACTTGCTGAGTCTGTATATTCCAAACAAATTTCTGAATCTGAATGGTCTAGTAAGCTAGAAAAACTTGTAGAAGAAAACAAAATTCTTTTACACAACAACAATCATGTTGAAAGACTAAAATCTGAAAAAGAAGAACTTAATGAAAAATTGAAGTCTGCTGTGCAGCAAATAAATAAAATAAATATTTTACAGACAGAGAGAGATCTCTTTCAAAAAGAGAAAGAGGAGCTCTCAAAAGAAGTAAACCAACTGAAGACATTTCAAAATGTTTCTACAGATAAATTAAAATCTCTGGAGACAGAGAAAATGACAATGAAAGAAAAAATTGAAGAATTAAGTTGTGAGAATGAAAAATTAAAAAAAGAAATTTTAGATTTGAAAAATTCTTTTAAAAGTGAGAAGGACATTCTGTTAGAGAAAGAAAAATTGTTGAGTCAAATTCAACAGCTTGAAAGCTGTGTTGCAAATCCACAGAGTACTTCAGTGCAAAATTATGTAGAGACACTTAAGAAAGAATATGAAACAGCAATAAAAGCAAAGGATGATGATATGTTAACTAAATTAAAACAGTTAGTGAAAGATTTCAGCATCCAAATGGATTTAAAAGATAAAGACTCTGAGCAAATGATAGCAGAATTAATGGGTAAGATTTTGAAAACATGTTATATCCAACTTTCAGACATCTCGGACAAAACTTTTCTTTTCCCAGTTTAAGAATTTTGCTTCATCTAAAAAAGTGTAAATCGTGGTGTAAATTATAAGATGACTTTTTTTTTTCTTTTGTAAAAATTCACAATATACAGGTTGTCCTAAAAAAATTGTAACACATTTTAATTCTTTATTATGCCCATTTTCTCCTAACAGGTTTATGCAGAGGTTGTCTGTCCCTGACCATTTTTGATGCAGCTGGCTATGTACATGCACAGCCAGATTTGCACAAATTCAATCGATTGCCATCTTGCTAGTAGTTAAATTGAGTGATGGCAATGTCCTCCCTTTTTTTCGGAATTGGGTAGTCTATCCAGTTGTTCTTCGATATAAATGTGTTTTCATTGTATTCTCCAGTTTTCAGCAGATGTCAGTGCTGTTAAAAATAATCCTGTCAACTTCACAAATAATCGACAATTTTTACGATGACTCTTCAAGACTGACAACAATCAAAACGTCAGAGTTTTGTGTCCTCACGACGAGGACACCACACGTTAAAGGGCACCACTAAAGAGATGAAAATTAGATACAACAAGCTTATAAGTCTAAAATTTTTAATTTTTTTTTTCTGACATTTAAATATTTTTTAAATTACTAAGTACAGTGGTCACCGCTTCTTTTGGTTGGTGGTTTATCCGGTGAGCCGCTTATTTCGGTGAAAATCAGTAAGAACAGAACAAAATAACCTAATGGCACTGCTTTTCTGCGGTTACCTCGGTAGTAGTGCTGTAAAAGTAATAAAAATATTAATACCCATATGTATTCGTTACTCTAAACTCACTACCTGTTACTAAGTATTCATTACTCGTTACTTTCGTTACTAGTTCGAATGAACATGAGAAACAAGTCTTATAGACAAGCATGTATCTAGAAGGGGGCTGTAGCCCTTTCCTAAATCTGACCCTTTACTTAGATTACAATGTGATATTTATTTACAACTGATACTTAGTGTCTTGTCATACTTCGGAAGTATTTATTTTTATATATGTCAGGCGAAATCTTGATGCATTGCGTTGCTGAGAACAAGAGGTAGTTACTTACATTTACGGTACATACGAAAAAGGTATCTTGTGAAGCATAACCCAAAAGGTAGGGCCGTGAAAAATTTTAACTTGTAGTGCCTCGGAACGACGACGGCATGAATTTGACAAGATGATGGGACGTATTGTCATCCGATAAATTTTTTGCATTTAAAAAAATTAATTTGAAAATCACAATAGCATGAAGATTTCACTGCACACTTTGAGACGCACTCATCTGTCGAGAAACGAGATCTACTCTTTTGTAGGCAGGATTAGTTTTCTTCACAAACGAAAACGACACATAAGAAATTTGCATCAGAGTTCACATGTATTACGCTAAAGAACAAATTTCGCTGAAATGACGAAAACTCACTTGAAGCTTTTTTTTTTTTTTTTTTTTTTTACATACATTTATTTAGACCTTCGAAAAATTAGGGCTTCTGGATTATAACAATTGAAAACGATGCACATTTACACAACATAGGAACTTGAGGAAAACACACATACAAAAACATGATGACTAGGGGGAGCATCTTCATAAAAATTAATACAGTGTGGATGCCATTGCGGCCTGGTACCTCGGTGGGCGAACGCCTCCTCACATGAAGTGAGTGGCTTGCCCCCTCCGAAAATTACTCTCCAACTGCTAAAGAAAAACCGTTAAAACATATGTCTATAGAAAGAGCTCGATTTTTCTGGAACAATTTTAGCAGGTGTTTTTCGAGGCAGTAATAAGATTGACATGGTCATCAGGCATATTTGTGAGAATATTTAATTGAGCTTCTTTAATAGGACTTATAGTTCCAATACTCATTGCTTTGTTCAAGTGTATGGTTTCATCAGAATTATTTTTAACATAGATATAAAAATGGGGATTTTTAATAACAGAATTAGTAATGGAATGTATTGAATCATAAATTTCTAGTTTTAATGATTGTATATTGGGTTCAAACAAAAATTCTCTATACGGACAGTTATGCGGATTAAGTTTTACATATTGAAAGTCATCAGTATGTAAAATGATTTTCTTATCAAGTTTAATAGTAATAGGCGTTTCATTACTTAACTCTTGTGTAATAGTAGGCGATTCAGAATTAGTCATGTTATTTACAGTGGTTGTATGAATTTCCCTGTTCAGATTCTGATTTTTCATTAAGGGAACAAGCACGTCACCAATCGAAACAGTTCCAGAATGTGGATTTAATTGTAAATTAAATTTTTGAATAAAATCAAATCCAAGAATACCCTGAAATTGAGAGGAAATGGTCACATTGGTGATGAAAAAGTGATGTCTAAAATGTTTATTATTTATTTTAAATGAAATTTCAACACAACTAGAAAAGGCAACCTCTGAGTTAATTGTACTAATTTTAACAGAACGTGAAAGAAATTTATAATTAATTGCATGTTTTAAATTATTGAAAACATTCTGTGATAAAATACATAAGGATGAGCCACTATGTATGAGCATAGGAATATTACTATCATGTAGTTGAATTGGAATAATTGGAAGTTTAAATGAATTATCAGACACAATAGCAATCATTTGGCATTCATCCATCACAAAATTATCAGTTTGAGATTCTGAATTCCTACAAATTTTTATAGGTTGCAAGGTTTGAGTATGTGTTGATCTTTGTGAAGAAAAAGTCATAGGAGGAACACAAGCATCGAGAGCTGGAGTTCTTATAGGTGGAAGTTTTGACGTAG
This sequence comes from Cheiracanthium punctorium, assembly GCA_038373885.1. NCBI lineage: Eukaryota > Metazoa > Arthropoda > Arachnida > Araneae > Cheiracanthiidae > Cheiracanthium > Cheiracanthium punctorium. The sequence goes on along the minus strand of JAWZYV010001740.1, from coordinate 46,698 downwards.
CTGGTTGGGATAAAGTCACTTGAGAATCTCTAGTACCAGCACCAGGAGTTCTCATTAGAAGTTTAAATAATCATTACTGGGTAAAAAGGAAGTAGCATTCGTATTAGAAAATTGTGATACCACATTTTGTTGAGAGGCATTACGAGTAGGCAAATTTTGGAACATAGGATTAGGCTGAGTTATGGGCTGAAATGAAATCAAAGAATTTTTCATTTTGAAACATTGGTGGACATTATGCCCTTTTTTGTAGCAGAACTGACAAGTTACAGAATATTTCTTAAAATTATTTGCCTTTGATTGTCGAGGAAAATAGTTGTTGGAATTTTTGAAAGCTCTATTATTATGCCTAGATTTATATTGAATGTTTCTATAGTTTTTATGAAATTGTGTGTTATAAGGATGACTGCGTTGAAATTTAGAGTTATTGTGTTTATCAGAAACACTATCCTTATTGTCATCTTCGAGTTTATTGATTTGCTCTTTAAGCGAGTTTACTTCTTCAGTTAATGATCTTATTTGGGAGGACTGAGCTCGAGGTGGGGAATTAGCAGAATTAATTTGCTGCAATTCATGAGCTCGGGAAACAGCCTTATCATACTTGTTTACTTTTTCGATTTGTAAAATTTTTCTGATATCACGAGGAATTGCATTAAGAAAATGATTAAATTTTATCGTATCTAACGCTTCTTTATCAGATATGTTGCTGTAAACCTTCTTAGTAATTAGATCTAAGCGATGGGATAGGTTCAGCATGGATTCATTAGGAAGTAAATTTAGACTACGTAACTGGCTTATGTTAGCCTGAGTATCATTAGTTCCAAAGAAATTTTGAAATTGTACATGAATTTCATTAATAGTTTTTGCCTCAGCAAAAAAAAGTAGATTCTGCATAATGTTGCAGAGCAGCACCTGAAAGCTTAGTACTTAGAAATAATTTTGTTTGTGCATCATCCCAATTATTTAAATTCTGTATGTCCTTTACTTGATTAAAGAAAAACTCCAATAAATGAGGTTCTCCCTGAAAAGGCAAAATATTAAGAATGGCTGTATTAGACATATTTGTCGATTTGGCTATTTTATTTTTGCCTTTTGAACTCATTTAAAATTATGCATAGATTTTGGAGACTGAAATTTTTCTTGAAGAAGGCTTAAACTTTCATACTTTAATTTTATAATACTATTTTTTAATTTTGCAAACATGGAATCAATTGTTGTTTGTTTTAGGGCTTTTGATTTGTGTTTAAATATTTTTTCCTGGAGTCTGTTTATTGTCATTATTTCTTGTGGTGATGCCAATGAATAATTTTGGATGAATTCTAAATATTTATAGCCTAAAGATAAGCCTTCTTCAAGAGAAATTTTTTGAAAATTTCTTTCTTTCAATAAAAAATGAAAATCAAAATAATACACGTTTCGTTAACCGAGTGTGCAAGATTGTCTCTCAGAATCTTTTCTGTCATCTAATCATGCTTTCATTTTACTGCTCAGACTTTGTTAGATGGGTTAAAAGAACAATTTTAATTAGATATATGCAAAAAATGAAAAATAGCATAAAATTTCTTTTAATTCTACAACTCAACTCGCCTGTAATTTCCTAGTGTTACTTAACTGTTAACTGCAAATTTCACTGTTTACATCTAAAAATTATTGCGGATTATAGATGTGCGGATTTCAGAGAGTCGACTGTACTCAAGAATTAGCCAGTGTGAAGTTTGTGAAAAGAACTATTACCAGGGGACATTTTTGGTGAGTTTGAAAACTGTTTAAATTCACTGCATCTGGCACTACAGAAATTGATAAATATTACTACACACGGTGACCAAAATGTGGTTAGAATGAATCAAGGCAGGGATGTTAATTCTGCAGCGAGCTGCACCAAAACGCAAATCTTGTGCCGAGCTGTGCTTTTAGCCGATTTTTATGCCGAATAAGTCATTTTGACTCTTTGTTATTTTTTTGCCACGCTTTCAAATGTTGCTTTTCTTATCTGCATTTATTGTGAAAGTGTTGACTCTAGATTGATTTTGTTAGGGCGCAGCGCCGGCGGTCCTATTGTCTTTTTAGCACTCGGTGACTCTATTTCTCTTCTTTCTACGCCCTCCTGCTTTTACATTATTATTATTATTAGTCATCAATCACCACTTTTTATTTCCTAAATACAGGGATGTTAATTCTGCGCCGAACTGCGCTTTTAGCCGATTTTTGCGCCAGTCTGCGCCGAATACGTCATTTTGACTCTTTCAGGGTGCGCCGAAACACAAATATTGTGCCGAACTGCGCTTTTAGCCGATTTTTGCGCCGGTCTGCGCCGAATACGTCATTTTGACTCTTTTGCTACGCTCATTTATCTTTTAAAGCGTGTATGGAAAGCTAGTTAGCAGTAAAGCAAGATTCAAACTGCGTACGAAAGCTGCATTCCGAAGCCATTCTAACCACCCCGCATCGGACCAGTTGGGCTTTGTTAGTCACCTCAATCAGGGCCGGCCAGATAGGCAAACAAGTACCGTAATTTATGGAAGAAACGCCGCGGCGTTTATGAGTTTAAAAGTTAAAAAATAGTAAGTGCGGCGTTTCTACCGGGTGCGGCGTTTACAATATTTTTAATTTTTTTAAGCCGATCTTCAACGAAAAATTCGTTTCGTGATAATTTTCTCAAAAGATGGCGCCACCACCGACACGTACTCTTTAGTGTGCACAGATCACAGTGTATCGAATCAGAATGCGAACCTACCCCCATAGAAAAGAGGTTTGATCCAGTTTTGGAGAAAGTCAGAGCACCCTAAGATGGGTCCATGTCCCGTGCTCTGAAGTGGATGGCTTCATACATCCAACCGATGTCTCCTCAATTAAGTAAAAAGAAAAAAAAAATAGAAGTAAATCTTTTACATCTACATTTTAGAACTATAATTAAATTTTAATGAAGTTTTGAATATATATTTTGAAGGGTTAAAGTTCTGTAAAATACCGCAAAAGTGCACTACCTTCTATTAAATGCACCCATTTTTCACATGAACCTTTATTGTTCTTAAAATACTGAATTTCAGCCAAAATTAGTCAATGTTGCGCACGGTGCGAGTTTAAAACTTCCCCCCTCCCCCCCCCCCCCCCCCCCCGTCCCCCCAAAAAATAAATAAATAAAGTTAATCTGAAAGATTTTTTTTTTCGCCGTGCGGCTTTGCGCCCTGTGCACTCTATGAAATAAACACTGCCAACTAATTGGTATGCTCAAGAAATGCTGAATGCTTTTAAAATAAATCCCAATGTTATAAATATAAAAAATAATAAATAAATACCATCAAGAGTTGTTACACAACATTCAGTTTAAAACAACAATTTGCTGAAGCAAGCTCATTACGTAATCAACAGCTGGCCATCCGCGGAGGGGGGAAATGTTTACTTTTAACTGGAGACTCTTCTCGCACATCGATTGCTGTTTTCATTTTAATGGCGCCTGGTAGTCTGTCCGAACTTTGTGCAGATGCAAGAAGGTTTTTAGAAGTTATTTTTTTATTTCTATAAATTCACCTTTGTGAATATAAACATTGATATCTGATTATTTGAAAATAGAAATCGTAAGCTTTGTAAAATAGTGGCAAATGCTTTAAAACATTCTATGGGAAGGGGGAGAAAAAAGGAGATTTTTTTACCGTTTATCCAATTTCTACCGAAATATATCCGATCAACTTAATAGCTTTTTTAATAAATTAGGTCTAATAAGTAATGCAACATATTTTTTATTTATTTATTTTTTGTTAATTAAGAAATTATTTTAGAAAACATTGAATTTTATCTGGCATTGACTTCTGACCACGATCACCCCCCCCCCCCCCCCCAACACACACACACACACCAACGATCGCGGCTGTGGCGTTTTTGACGATTTTCTAGCTAACTAAGCTCATTTTCGTGGGTGCGGCGTTTCTTCCATAAATTACGGTAATCATCGCAACGGGCACCGTTTTTTGTTTATGAAGGGGCACGATTTGCTATTTGGAGATGAAACATTATGGACCAATTCGTTTTTCAACATGTACACATGCATTGTTTTTTTGTTTTTTTTAAATTGATATTGTACCTTTTTGAGAAAGGAAAATGGAGGAAAATGTTTTTTTGGTGCAAAATAAATCTGCTGCCTTTAAATGAAAACTTAAAGGAGAAATCAATACGCCTTTCATAACTTGTTATTCGAAAAGTTTTTATGTATTCACACAGTTTACAAAAGCGATTCATATGCTTTACCTTTTCGAGCTTAAAAAAAAAAAAAAAAAAAGCCACCTCCTCTGAAATGGGTAACGATCCGCCACAGCTCTATGTATATGTATTTTCCCGATTTGAACTGGCACTATTTTTTTCGGGCCCCACCACTGAAGCAGGTCACGAGCCGCCACTGGCTGTTATAGAAAGTGGACAGATTCTATTAACGGAAGGGAAGGATAGACTTGCAAAAACATTAAAACTATTAGAAGAAAATGAAAAAGCTCAAGAAGAAATTAATAAAAATAAAAAAAAGAATAAATAGAAAACTAGATAACTTATGATACTTAATTTGTAATCTCATTAATTTCTTATCTTAATTTTTAACTTCCCATAATTCTTAATTTCTCTCAACAGTCATTAAATATTTTTTGTTTACATTTGCTTTGTATATTGTGTTCAAGTATTATAGATGAATATGTAAATATTAGATGAGGTTAAATTACTGATACAAAAGCATATGCTATTAAAAGTACACACATTTAATTATTCTAACCATCAAATTTATTTTGTTTTCGATACTGCTTACCAATTACGTGTTGTTGTATAAGAGGTATAATATTTAGGTTTTCAAAAATCTCCATTTAGTACTACTTGTGATTTGTAATAGAACCAAAGAATGAGATAGAAGCTTTTGTTTTAAAATTTAGTTTTCATTTTATTTGTGCTCTCTTTTTCGAGAGGAAGATTCACTAAATGATTCTGAAAAAGAAAAAAAAAAGGGACAGGGATTGGCAACCTGTGGCTCGCGGAGTAGGAAAAAAAATGACTTAACCACAGAAAGGTTGCTGACTCCTGATATGTATTGTTTTTACCAAGTTGCTGATAGCATAGCCTGTATACACCCTTTTTTTTTTCCAGAGCTTTCCTAAAGTGCTTTCAAATAGTGTTTTGCTTTTAGCAAATGGCGTTTGCTCGCAAACTTTGCTTTTCTTGTATGCATTTATTGTGTTCCTAAATCTTCAATTTTATGCTCCAAAATCATGCTAATTCTGATCTCTAATCTTAGTTTTCCTCTCGGAAACTATTTTTTTTGTGCTCCCGAGGTGCTCCCAAATGGAATTTTCCTGCTCCCGAGGTGCTCCCAAATGAAATTTCTTCTGCTCCCGGGGTGCTCCCAAATCGAGTGTTGGAGTTAACATCCCTGTAAATACCATTTGCGGCCCATCACGAAAATACCTTAATTAAAACGGCCCATTCACAGAAATACGATTGAGTACAATAACTCCATCATAAAAATAGGTCCGATTGAAAGCGGCCCTTTTCACGAAAGCCGTCTATGAAATCAGATCTTTCCCACAAATGCCTTTTTCAAATATTCTATTCTTTCAGATCGAAATACTGTTACTGCCTTTTTCATTGTCGTTGTATCCATTTGTGCGAGCCAAGTAACCCAAAAAGTGGCTTCTTTAATATGTTTTGTTTTTGCTGACTCGGTGAGATTCCATCTGTCAACATGAGTGCCGGCAGCATAGGCTAAGGGAGGGCGGCAGTGGCCCCCCTGGAATTTTGTATGCAGTGTTTTGCTTTGTTTTTTTGCTCTTTTCAACATGGTAACCATACGTTTAATTAGTCTTTGCCCCCCCCCCCCCCCCCCATGTCGATCAATCCTCAAATATCGGTAGCTACGTTTGATAAATAAGTAATTGCGAATTATCAAACAATCATTATTCCAGAGTTCGTACCCAGCTGTATATAGTTATTGCTCTTCTCGCTGTTTTTAATAGTTTTGCACACTAGCAAGTTTTTTTATTTTATTTCCCCTAAACGATTTCTTCTTTTTAATTGGCATTCTTAGTACATATTATTCTTAATGTATAACAGTTATTTACTAACCATACATAATTAAGGAAGATTCGACGTTCCGGTACTTTTTTGCGTGCTAGAACGGCGTTCCGGAACTCATGAAATTATTATTATTATTGCAGATCTTAACTTATATCCTGAGAAAAAAAAAAAAAAAAAAAGCTCATGCATAGTCTGCTCGCACTAACGATATTTATGTTTCAAGCCTATGGATACTATAATAGTTGAAATTCTCCCAGTGAACTGATAGCAGAGTCTAATCGATTAGAAATTCAATCCCGTGCTCCCTGCCCTTTCTGTCTCTCAGAGTCCTTGAAGAAAAGAAGCATTACCATCACAGATCCAAATAAGAAGATATATAGAACAATTAGATTCTTAGAATCTATGTCGATAGCAAAAGGAACGCAGATGCTAAACACGGAGGTAGCATTGCAGACTCAATTTGTGACAGTCCGCCCCAAGACTGTAGCCAAGGGGGAGTTTTGGGGGTTCGAACCCACCCTGAAATTTTCTGGAACATGTATTACTATTTGTAAGAGGGCATTAAAAACCTGCCATATTGAGACATAAGACTTAAAAACCCTTACCAAATTTTTTTCCTGGCTACTGTATTGCGGCCTGACCAGCCAGTCGCGGATCCAGGGTAGGGATTACGGAGCTTTAGCCTCCACAAGAGATTATTAAAGGGTAATATTCCGCTTTGTCATGCACTTTGGGTAGGTAAAATGAACTTTCTAAAATAAATTATCCTCTCCCAAAGATTACTTAGACTAAAATTTAGCTTTATTGTACAATTTTGTTTGGGTCAGTTAAGCTTTTTTCAAAATTATATATAGCCCGCCAGGTTTTATGATGGGTTGTTAGAAACTCTCTTGTGATCATATCGGACATAATTGATCGAGAAAAAAATGTGGATGTGATGAAGTCGTCTATAACTTTAAGCCCTGACCTATACGATAGTGTAGGTGATCTACATCCTTTCAAAAAGTACTCGAATATAAGTCGTATTTCTTAAGTCGATTTCATATATAAAATAATATTCTCCATTAAGAAATGAATCGTATAAAATAATAATTTTTTATATTTCTTTTCATTTGAGTTTTATTAAAAACATTAATTAGTTATTCACAAAACTATGATAAGAAATTTATTTTACACTCAAATACTTTTTTGTGCAAATAAAGGGGGAAAAAGTCCAGGTCCTAAAGCGTTAAAGTCTGATTCCTACAACTCATTGCAGATGCTTCTGTCACTAATTTCACACACCATTCAACAATGTGTATGACATGGAAAGTAAACCAAGTCCTAGCTTAGGATTTTACTAGTTTAGTTGTCTTAGTTTGGGTTGTTCTCGTCTGTATAAATACAACGAGGGATTGTGGAAAAGTAATAGTAACTGACAGAAATAGATTCTTTTACATTGAAAGATGACTTTCTGTAACAGTTTTTAATATAGAACTCCCAGAAAGATCTAAGTTGTGTGGTCGTTTGTTAGTATATACAGAGCAAGATATTGTAAATGTAGTAAAATTACTAATTTTGACAAATTATTTAATCCATCCACAGCATTTTGATACCTGTAGGTTACATGTAAATCTAGAAATAGCATTTGATCTGCGCTTAGCTCCATCCCTCAGTGAAGGGTTAGAATTTATTTTAGAATGGTTTGATAAATAAACTTTCATGGCAAATTCAAAGATTTGCTTCAACTTCAATGCATTGGAGAACTAATATATAGGATGAGAACTCTGTTTCCCACAGATCTTTCAGTATGAATGTAGTAATGGTACAATATAAGGCTATGCAGGTCACAAAAATACAGTCACATTGCTTGATGTATTTTCTAACACATAGTTTTTATCTTTGCTTAAATAACTCTTATCACTTGTACTAACTTGCATTCACAAACTTTGGAAATGGTCCCCAAAAACGTTTCACTTATAAGGCGTAAACTTCCAGTACTGCATGAATGTGTTTTTCCACAGTTTGTCAATCGAAGATTACACACATTTTGTTCATTAAAATGAAGGAGACATATGGTCCAATGAGAAACCCTACCAAAGTTTCATTTTCCAAATTCTCAATGATACTGCATTTTCATGTATTAACAGATACGGCGTTACAATCAACTGTTAGCTGTTGAGAAAGATTTTTTCAAATCCCTTCAAAACATTTGGTTAAGTTCGAAGAAACTCGTTGCTTTGTGCATGGTACTTGGTGAAATGCTTTGATTTCCTATTGAAAAGCTTTAGTGGTAATGACTTATATTAGACCTTTCCAAATTACTATGACATAACTGAATCAGTTCTAGTGGTCTGTGCACATAGACTCAGTAGCACGCATGATAAACAGTATATATACATAATCTCAGTTGTCTAATGTGACTTAACGGAACTAAGAATGAAATTCCAACAGCCATCAACAGTTGAAGGAGCCAAACTATAGCTTCTTTCTTTTATACCGGTGAAAAAGTGCATTTTTCGTCGAGAATTGCGAAGGCAGAAGATATTATTCGATCAGAAAAATAATTTAGGTATATATAAACACAGTTGGCTTATTTCCCCCACTCTGAGAATAACAATAAGGAAAAACAATTGTTTTTTATGCAGAGTAAAAAGTGTCTTTTTATCTAAATTCTGAAAATTCAAGTCCGATTCGGGGCAGAAGATTTTATCCAGCCACAATAATATTTTACAATGTTTTTATTCATCCCAGAGAGAACCTTTTCCGCACTATTAGAATAGTGATTTGAAAAAAAAAAATTCTGCCCACCATAGTGCGTATATGATACAACACACATTGCATTCGGAAAACGGGTTCAGGCCCATAATGCAGCCTAGATCTAATGGTCTGGAGTTTGGGGCAGTTTTTCCCCAGATGTAATGTGAATACGTGTTAGAACCCCTTAAAAAGTCCTCCACCCAAGGCACCTCTCCCTAGACATATAGCCCCAAGTAGCTTTTCCTTAATATACAATACAATTTGGATACAACCGTCATCGGTTTAAAGATCTGTGAGAACAGGGTTGTTTGAGACAATTTATAAAAGCCTGAAAAGAAAAAAAAAAAAAAAAAAATCTGTGGTCTCAAAATACAATTTCCCCCCCCCCCCCCCAAGACATTTTTGCTTCCATATTTCCAAAATTACAAGGAAAGTGTGTATAACTGGGTAGATTGTGGGTAATGGAACCCCTTGAGGTCCCCTCTCTTGTGGAGGCTGCGGGCTGCAGCCCCTTTTCAAATAAATCCGGCCCTGTATATAAACAAGCATATATGAACCTTGGGGGGCTGAAGCCCTCAAGCCTCTCCCCGTGGCTACGTGTCTAAGGTCTAAACCTAGGGTCTTATGAATAGCGTTGAAAAAAGCTAATGCAGTCAGACACCGATATAAGGTCACTGCATATATGGTCATTTTTTAAAGTCCCAGCTCATTGAACAGGAATTCTATGTTACGGATTATATGATTTGTGGACAGATCTAAATATTGTAATCGCCTATAACAAGGATGGAGAAATACATTTAGAGAAGGGCCATATAAAATAATTAAAATATTTAGGCGGGCCAAATAGATTTATTTTTTTATTATTGTTTGCATGTACTGGGTCCTTGTGAGATATGTAATTTTGACCATTCCTTAATCATCGTGTTGAAATTTTGCTCTAAATTACTAGAAGTAATTCATAAAAAGCTCCCAAGATGTTTGCCAGTCACCTTCATCCTCAATTTGCTTTTACGGAGAATCATGGTTGAAAACAACCATCCACAGATGATGAAGACCCAAATATCTAAATAATTTTCTGAGCATGTTTTATGAAATTGGGGGAATCAAGACTTTCATAAAAATCAAGCTTTGATGAATTGTTAAGCAGCTGCTTTACAATGTAGCTTGGGCAAATGAGTAAAATTCCTTTGTGATATTTGTGTCGAAAACAAATGTAGCTTGGAATTCTTTAATTGCCACACTCGTTTGAAACCTTTCCCAGCATTTAGCCACTGGACCTTTTTATGGTATAGTAAGTACAATAACCTGATTCTATAGATGTAAGGAATTCCCAAAATTTTTTGTATATTAGTCCAAGGTATATCGAATGGTATTGACAACTTTGACAATGATATCAAGGACATGCTTTATTTGAAGTGCAGCTTTACACAATACTTCTTTATGCATCACACAATGCAAGAATATCATTTATTCTCTGGATATTTTTTGTTGAATATATGGACAAACCCTTGATCAGGGATGTTAACTCCAACATTCGATTCGGGAGCAGAAAAAATTTCATTTGGGTGCACCTCAGGAGGAGAAAAAATTTCATTTGGGAGCACCTCGGGAGCAGAAAAATTCCATTCGGGAGCACAAAAAATATAGTGTCCGAGAGGAAAACTAAGATTTGGGATCAGAATTAACATGATTTTGGAACATAAAATTGAAGATTCAGTGTTGACTCTAAAAAAAAAAAGGGACCGCTGGGGGGGGGGGGGGGGGGGGGGGGGATTTCAAAAAGGGCACTTTGGGGCTCCACGAGAATGTACAGGTAGATACCATATATATAAACTGGTTTGAAACTATCTGATCCCCGAAACTTTAACATGTAGAGTTGCAATATGTGTTCTGACTAACAATGCATAGTTAGATTTTTTTCCAGTTTGTCTTAGGGAAACAACCCCCCCCCCTTCTTTTGGAGAAAATACCCTGTAGAAGTTAGTGTAAGCAAAATAGGAAAAATGATTTGTTGATAATATTTTGCTCTAAACATGACATAAATATGTGAATTAAATCTGTACATAACTAGAAGTTTTCAATTAAAAAAAAAAAAGTTTTAATATATGTAATTTTGAATTTTCTGCTTAATTTTTTTTTTTTCTCAAAATTACGTGATGTAAAAGTTTATTATTTATAAGAATAGTACATTTATTGAAGAAGGTTTCTGAAATTTTTAGCCAGGCTTGATTTATTAGGCAGTAGGGGAAGGCAGAGGGACTATTAATTTTTGTTTCTTAATTTTATCACACTATCACTACTGGACCACAATTACTGGATCACATTCATATACGATATTTCACTTATATTGGTACGAACTTTTAAACAGAAAAGGTCTGTCAGTGTAAGTGGATTAGGATAGATGTGTTTAGAATGTAATAAAAAAAATAAAATTTCTGCACTGCAGGATGTATAAAATTTAATAATATAAATCAGAATTTTATTTAAATTCTTTTCTCGCAATAATTCTTGAATGAGTACCAAGTAAAGATTTTCAAAGTTACCCTTATTACTATTAGACATTATTTGGAATTGCATCAACCAATTTAACTCATCCATCAATTGATAACTACAGAAATTGGGAAAATTGAATTCAGAACACAGAAGATTGCTAGAATAAATGACATAGTCATGCAAATTTTGTATTACATCCAATGGTTAGAATGTAAAACACCAAATCAAATCACTGAGATATATTTGTCTTCCTCTTTCACTTCTAATTTAATGTTTGCTCATTCATGAAAAGTGAATATAAGATTTTTAAAAAAAGCACTATTATTTGAAATAAATAAAAATAATTACTGCATTTAAGTTTTTTAGCAGGTATAAAATAAATATTTTTTTAAACTCACAGAATTCTCCAAAGGTATGGAATAAAGATATTTTAAATAATTTATTTTTCATAAAGCTTTATTTTTAATTTTTTGTAACATACTTAAAAAGGTCTCTTTAAAAACACTAAATTTTCTTTCTTAAGCCTTGCTTTAATCTTTTGAAAATGAAAAAAGTATAAATATTTTATTTTAACCATCAAATGTTTTTAATCAGCTTAAAATAATAAAAATAATTAATATCCTGTTGCCAGAAGTACTCAAACAAATCTTAATATATATATATATATATAAAATGCTAATGTTCGTTTGTAAAGACAGGGTTTTTTCTATCACCACCAACTCTAATTAACTTCCCGTTGGGGTGGTAAATACCCCTTGGCCTCACAGTGAAAGTAAGGGAGTTTGGTAGCAGTGGGTGAAAGTGGGTGGCGAAAATGTGAAAAAACATATATCTGTCCTTTTCATGAGAACTTCTGAAAAGTTCTAAAAATTCCTGGAATGACCTAGAAAACTCCAAAATGTGTGCAACTGTTACAGTCATTCTAGAAGGTTCTAAAAATTTCCAGAAAGTTCCAAAACGTGTGCAACCGTTCAAATTGATTTAGAATGATCTAGAACGTTCTAAAAACTTCTGGAATGATCAAGAACATTCCAAAATGTCTGGAACTGTTAAAATCGATCCAGAATGATATAGAAAAAGTTCTAAAAATTTCTGGAATGATCTAGAAAGTTCCAAAATTTCTGCAACTGTTAAAAACAATCCAGAATGTTCTAGAAAGTTCTAAAAATTTCTTGAATGGTCTAGAAAGATTCAAAATGTCTGCAACTGCTAAAATCGGTATGGAATGTTCTAGAAAGTTCTAAAAATTTCTGGAATAATATAGAAAGTTCCAAATTGTGTGCAACTGTTAAAATGGATTAAGAATGTTCCAGAAAGTTCTAGAAATGTCTGGTCGAGTGAAGATCAATTGCGATGGGTGATTGTCATTTGGAAATTTTATAGCATACTGCTTCGCAGCCTCTAGCTTATTCCGATGAAATTCTCCGTAAAGTAACACCATTTCAGTGTATTCATTAGTATTAAACATTATCTTTCGTTTTTTATACTCAATAAGCTACGAATTCAAATAGCATGAACTTTAGACAAACACTAACAAAGTAACTTAAACAACAGTTTTTAAATTCCAATAAAATATTAAAATTTAATGTTTATCGTCTGTTGCCATATCAGCAGGAATACTTTCTATACATCGCATGTTTAATGGTCGAATAAGTCTCTCAATATCTAAGATAAAAATCTAAATTATCTACGTTAAAAATGGATCCTTAAATATCTTTTATATCATTAAACATGCGGTGTATTTTAACCAGAGCAACGCCGGGTTTCGCTGCTAGTTATATATAAAAAACCTTCCAGAATTATTTCAATTTTTTTTTAACTGAAAATAATCTTAAATTGATGACAGTTTGTTTTATGACTAACCTAGCTGTTAACTTATGACACAGTTTGTTTTCTTAAGACAACCTTTCCCAGAACTAGCTATCTTTTGCTTTTAATATTTTTACTTCATTCATTAAAATTTTAAGAATTAAAAAAAACAAAAACAGAAGATATATAATATGAATATTTAGAATATCAAATCTTGTCAATAGTCTGATTTACTAAATTCTGCAGTTACTCCACTTTTATATAATTAAAACTGTGGCGTAATAAGAGAGGGGGGCATCCGGGTGCAAGGCCATACCAGACCCCCTGGTCCCCCCGCCCGAAATTTAAAATTCTGTTAACAAAACAATAATAATGAAGCCTTTTTATGAAAAATTTAACCTTTTGGGCCCCCCTCCCCCCCAAAATTTTTTCCTGGGAACGGGCCTGCCCGGGTGGCAAGATAAAAAAAAAAAAAAAAAAAAAAACGAACCCACTACACCCCTGTCTATATCCCTTCTTTGTTTATCTCACTGTCTTGTAGGAATAGTCTTAAACATATTTTTTTTTTTTAATCTATTTTTTGGCAAAAAAGTTTCCTCACTATATAGAGTGTATTGAAACAAATATTTGGGGTAAATGCTTTGAAGATAATATTGCTTTTTATTAACCCATCAACAAAATGTAGTTATATTTTTCACTGAAACTTTTGTTTTGTTATTTATAATTTTTGGTTGCTAAAAATTACATAATAATAATTTGCAGGGCTCCCATTTGCTACTACTATTTGCGGCTTTAGGCAACTATGGCGACTTTTTTAAGTCAAAAGTGGCCAAAAATCAACTATTTCCAGTATCTATGCAACTGTTTATGAAATGGGCCACATTTTTAGAATTTCCCGAGAGATGTTACCATATGATCTAGAATTACCAATTTAAACATTTGACCCATGTAGTTCAGCTAACTACATTCCAAAGCCCCTCTTTCACTCCCATTCCCTTCCAATGAGGATATTTTAGGCCATTGGTGGGTCGTACCGGGGGAGGGTTATAACTGCCCCTCACTTCGAAAAGTAAAGGGATCTTGCCCTCCCACTTTTCAAAGTTCAAAAGTAATGATCCATCAAAACATGATGGAGGGAAACCTAATGCACAAAACGAGAGAAGAAAAGGAGTACGAGCCAGCTAAAGTTTGACTCTCAAGGTCATTTAATCAGTAATGACTTTAAAATCTAATAAAATAGAGCCTAATTTTACACAAAATATTAGCCCTCCCCCTGTAATAACGTATATGCAGTATGTTGTTTTACTAATAAAAATAACGTATTGCAAATAATTAATCGCATTACATTATTTTTATTTCTCGAATTCTTTTTATGATTTGCGTTTGACAGTTTTAAGCACTTCAATAAAATAACTCAGCTGCAAAAGTCTCCATACCTCCAGTCTAGGTTCGCGGAAAAAGAATCAGTTTTTCTTTTCCTTCGAAAGTGGGTAGGTACAGCCGAGCTAATGAATGGGCGAATCTGAAAAGAATTGGATATTTTTCAGTATTTTCACTTTCAGTAGTACCTGCACAGAATAATCATCAGCCAGCAACTCCAGCGATTTCTTCAGCAATTTTTTTTTTTTTTTTTCACTTGTTTTTTTTTATAAGTGTGTGCAACTTTATTATTTTATATGAACTTTTGAATAATATATACTTACAGTTAAATACGTTACTATATACTCCCCCCCCTTCCCCCCTTAAAATATTCAGTCGGCAAAATTGCTATTCTTGACTTCCAAAACTCCTCATTCTAGTATTCAAAAGAGTTTTTAATCTGCACTTTTCCTAACTTTTGTCCCTTTGACGTCCTACTTCCAGTACATACAAAACCCAGTGAGAAATTTCTTTCTTATTCGCATTAGTGAAAAGAAAGAAGTTGGAATGAATGCTTTTTTAATTCAATTTGTTTATTCATTTTTTAATTTTTTCTAAAAATTTACAATTCACTACTATTCTTTGAATTTTAAAGGTATTCATTATCCTCAAGTTAAATTTTTAAAATGAAATGTTGTATTACTGTAGTATGCAAATATTCTGAAATGGTCTTTTTGATATATTATAAAAAAATTACATCTGTATAAAGTTTCAGAATTATGAACATGATTCATAATCGGGAAGGAAAGTGTTCTTCTGGTATGGTTTGGTAACAAGGAGCACTTTATGCTGTTGGGAATACCAATGCATTTCCTTTTATCAAGAAAAGACAAAAGTTTGAAAATGCACAAAAAGACGGATTTCTTCTCTCCTATTTTTAAACAGAATTTCAGACTATTATATTTCTTTTCCATAATTTTAATGGTTTACCTGATGATTATGAATTTTTATACAGTTTTTAGGCTCCTACAGGAGTACTTTAAAGGTGTTCGTGCACTCCTAGGAAAGGCTTATTTCAGTCTTTCAGACACTTCAGTACTGAAATACAAATTGTTTTCAGTATATTTTAAATAGGATTGCTATGCTTGCCAATGGCAGAAAGGGGGTGGGAACCTCTTTCTTGCACCCCGCTTGGGACCCCATGATACACCTGTGTTCAAGTTATGATATTTGGATAATTTGAGCCCCCACTTAACTTTAGATGTTTATTTTTTAGTACCATTAAGGTGAGGAAGAATAAATGAGTACAAAGTTTTGTAGCAAATTTTTAGTTAGGTGGAGTACCAGATCACCTTGGCCTTGCACACATTTGTACAAAATTCTCATGTACTAACTGAGGCGTTGAGGAAGAGATCTGGGCAGACTGGATACAGCAAGGGCTGAAGAAGGTGGTGGCCGCCGCCGCTGAAAGCTGCTACCGTCGAATTTTAGATGTACAGTATGGGACCTTTTATCCGGCAACCTCGGGACCGACCTCATTCCGGTTTATGGAATTTGCCGGTTTTCGGGTCGCTGCCGAAAAATTAACCCTTTGTGCACAGTAGAATTAAAAAAGTACCGGTCTTTAAGTACAAGTAGCTTTTATGATAATTACTGCATCTAATTATGTAAATAGTTAAGCATTCATAATAGATTTTAAAATAAAAATAATTAAATTTATCAAAACTTACTGTAAAATAAAACTTCAATGCTGCGAATCGCGGTATCCACCATGCGCGCCGGCAGAATATTTCCCGGGGGGGGGCAAAGACTATTTTAACGTATGGTTACCATTTTGGAAAGAGCAAAAAAGCAAGGAAAAACACTGCATACAAAAATCCAGGGGGGCATTGCCCCCCTTCCCTATGCTGCCGGCGCCCATGGTATCCACGTATTCTGTCAGATATGCAGAACCATCGCTACGGGAGAGAACCATGTTCCCCGCTCCCGCCGCTGCGCACGCTCGCCTCCGCATAAGGATTACAAAGACGGTAGACATGTAGCTTACGTGATGGCCAAAAACAATATACCTCGCTCGCTCCCTTGATAACATCATTGTGATGAAAATTAAAATCAGTTGCAGCCCTTTAAAAATATGGTTAAATATTGAAGAAAAAATACTAACTGAAAAAAATATGCGTATAACTATTGAAATCTCCGTCGGAAGTATTGGCTTCCGTAATTGGAGCTCCCCATAAAGCAGCTCGAAATTTCAGCTTTAATTACGAAAATACATTGAGAAATGCCCACTATTACAAAACAAAATTAAAAAAACGAGACCATACTATTAGATCATATACAATTTTGAGAGGAGAACAGCTAACATTTTTTTATTCTTTATTTTGTTTGAACATTTCATTAATCTTTAGCTGTTTCAATGTTCCCCACAAAAATATCGAGACAATCTGAGGCACGTCGAAATAAAGTAATCCGCCTGCTTTCCCACCAACACACGCAGCTGCAACGTAACCCATAACAGGAAAAGGAAAAACCATTTAATTAAAAGGACACAATTTAAATAAGTATTAGGTTGTAACGAAAGTTTCCCGCCACCTCAGATATGATCTCAGCAAACAGTTCGCATTCGCCTGTTTCCTCCTATTTTGTCCAACGATTTTTGGCTTTTGAAAATTATGTTTTTGGTCTCTTGCCCCCCCCATGTTACTGGGCCGAAGGCTTTGAAAATTATCAAAACGTTGGTAGAAAATTATAGATGTGGGTGGTGATTACTATCCGCATTAAAGGTACTCCTTTCAGGTTATTTTTCTAACTTTGTTTGGAATTTTTTGTTGGCGGAAAACTTTCGTTACAACCTGATAAAAGCTCGACTATCCGAAAGCACGGGAAATGCCGGATAAGTGAAAATTCCGGATAGTTAAGCTTGTAAAAAAAAAGTTTGTCCACAAAGCTGTTAAGGGGGGGGGGGGGCGGAATCTAATCGGAAATGTTTTGGAATGATAATCAATGCATGCTGAAAAACACTAAAAATAGATCGGTGCGTACTGATCTATTTTTAATTGTGTGTTTTTAACAAAGTTTTTCATTGTATTTATAATAATATTCGTTTATATTGCAGTATTACAAGGCAATAATACCTTTGCATCGCTGGGGAGAAAAATAATAGTAAATTAAAAATAAAACCACTTATCGATTTCTAACAAGTAATTTCTTTAAACTAAGAGAATGATTAATAATAAAAAGGGTGATGTTTTCTCTGTCTTCCCTCTCGAGCTTCTGTTCAGAGATAATACTGTTGAATCATCGGAATGCAGATGGGCAAAATAAGTCAGGACTCACTAGCTATAAATATGTAATCAGCACTTTTTCTGTTTTGGCTATCGGTACGGAGCTGATTTTTCTCCGTGCTCGCCAGCACAGCTGTAAAATGTTTTGTTTTTGTAACGTGTGTCCGTCATATTTGTTTTGTGAGCATTTTGTCTGTTTATTTTCTTTATACTACCACTATTCTTGGAATTATTGATAACCTTTGGCAGTTAGAAATTTGCATCCTCTTCCCCGTTCTAAGTTTGGACAGCTGTGATTCACGGTAGGAATTGGTCATTTGAGAAGACCTCCCCCCAAGGGAGGGGGGGGAGGCCGAAATTTTCTGGTTACTTGAATGCCGAATAGTCGAGATTTTACGTAGTGGGGAAAAAAATGGTATCTAGATCAGTGAGCCTTAAAAAAAAAAAAAAAAACTGAAATCGGGAGAAAGTGCCGGTTTTTGGAACTTCCCGGTTTTCGGAATTCCGGATAAAGGGTCCGATACTGTATTATTAATGTTTTAATGCAAGCCTGTCTTACTATTTTTAATGAATTTTTAATTAAATTCTCATGTACTTTTTTTTTTTTTTAACTGAGGCCCAGGTTTTCTCTAACGCGCACTCACTTTGAAACTAATATACTCTTTATGTTACATTGACAGAGAAAAATCAATACATTGAAGAAAAGCTTCAGAGAGAATATAGTATTCAGATACAAGGTTTGAGAGAAGACTTACAAGAGAAAATGTGTGCCTTAGATGAAATGAGGGACTCGTATGAAGAAGCTATCCAGGTAATTAATCTTTTCTTAGACCTTAGCAGAATAATTAATTCCATTCACAGGGCAGTATTGAATCCTTTATCTTGAAACAGGATTCTCCCTAGAGAATTTTATTAGCTGGATGGACATCAGAAATAAATGATTTTGTTACTTTGTGCCATTTACAGTAGGGATGCACCGAATACCACATTTAGCCAAATAATGAATATTCGGTCGAATACTGAATATTTGGTTACAATTTATTAAACTTATTAAATCGTCATTAAACTTTGAATACAATGATTAACTTAATTAGTTTGTTTTTAAACAATATTTAATATTTCGTATGGTGAAACACTTCAGAAATTAAAACACTGTAAAATTTAATATCCAGGTGCTTCCTTTATTTATATATATAAAAGAGAAAAGTTTGTTTGTTTGTTCGCTATACGCGTTCAGACCGTTCGACGGATCTAGACCAAATTTGGCACACTGACTAAATAGGACAAGAGAAAGCTAATGCCATAAAAATGAAATTAATCGGATTAATAGTTTTTGAGTTATTTTATGTTTTGTAAGGTTTTTAGCCATTTTTCTTGCATTTTACGTTATCACGCGCAAAATTTTCTTCCGGACACTATATTTTTTATATCATAGGAAACGACAGAGTTTTCTTTTTCAAATAAAATTTGTTACAAAATCGTCCTTACATTTGCAGATTTTTGGGAATTTTTTAAAGGAAATACTGTTTCGAAGAAAATGTACTGCTTTTAAAAATATGCTTTTTTTAAACTATCGCATCGAAAAACCTAACTGGCAAAAATTTTTCCATCTTTTTACCGCTTATTAAACATTTATTTTTCCCTCTTTTAAATTTTGAACCGTGCAGAAATGTTTATATGATTTTTTGTATGACTTTTTTTTTTCTGAAAAGATCACAGGTTAAAATTCCCTTCCGTGATTGAAGAAACAACAAACTTCCCCCCTTTCGTCCTGTGGGTGTAAGTGGGGATGAAGCATTTCCGAGACAACTGACAGTGTTCCTTTTTTTCATATGGTTTACATTTTCAAGGTCGTTCCTGCACTTCAAACGTGAATCCATCAGAAATAAACAAGCATACGGGATTTATTTGAAATCATTGCATTAGGAAGTATGAGTCCTGAAGAATTTGAAGATAGTATTTTACACGGATTATCAATTCCTCGAGAAGGTCGCTGCTAAATAATTAGAGCCTCATAAAATATTTATAAATATTTTTAATTCATCTGTCATTATTTAAGTTCTTATCTACTGTATATATGCCCAATGATTTGCCTCCAGTGGTTCTTACTGGATTTGAAATAAAAAATAATTAGTTTATGAGGTGCGCAGGTATTAGTGATAAATGACTATTAGAACACAACAGGTAGAAGGAGAGAAACCTAGCCACGTCCAATTCTCGGTAACCTCTGTAAGCTGGCAAGTCCACTGCTCTCATTTCTTTTTTTTTGTTGTTGTTGTTGCAGCGGGAAGTCCCATGTACCTTTTTTTATCATTGCAGCAGGAGGATTGACATTCCTTCCCTTTACAATCTCATACCGACGACTGGATTCTAATTGTTTTTAGTAGTTGCTTAGGTATTAGCGATAAAAGACAGTTAGAACACAGACGGGTAGAAGGGGAGAAGCCTAGCCACGTCCAATTCCCGGTAACCTCTGGAAGCTATCGGGTGCCGTGTTTTGTTGTTGTTGTTGTTGCAGCGGGAAGTCCCATGCCCTTTTTTTATCAATGTAGCAGTAGGATTCACATTCAAGCCTAGCCATGTCCAATTCTCAGTAACCTCTGTACGCTATCAGGTGCCTACTTCATTTTTTTTCGTTGCAGCGGGAAATCCCATGTCTTTTTTTATCATTGAAGCGTGAGGATTCACATTCCTTCCCTTTACAATCTATATATAAGGTCAATGGGCATTTCCCTTCCATTGCACAGGCAATGCCGGGCCATGCTGCTAGTATATTATTAATCACCTTTGTAAATTTGTGAAATGATGGTAATTTTTTGTATCTGCATATTTTATAAATAATTAGCAGTTAATTGACTTCACATGTTTATGAATACTTAATATTATGAGTTTTTTTCTAGTTACTGACTGATATTTAAATGATTTAGTAATAGTAAAGTTAATTAATGTAATGTGCCATAAGATTTAACCCTCTAATGTCCATGGTTGCATGTATGCTACCATCCTTTAAATGCTATTTTTTATGGGAAAAATGCTTCAGAAAGTTATTTTGAAGTCATAAATCATTAATTCAGGGATGTGTCAGCTGCTCCAATTGCTCCAAATTGTGCCAAATCAATCCTCATGTGCCAATCTGCTACAAAAAGATCGTTTTGGGACATTTTTGCTCCAAATTCAGCAAAATTGCTACATTTTTAATTTTTCCATATACGTTGAAAACATTTATAAATCTCAAATTTTTACAAAAATCATCACACATTCTAATTTCAATCTTTCTCTATTAATCTTAAAAATGAATATTTTTTCTTTGGCATCCCTTTCTTTAAACCTCCAATGCCTTAAAAGTAAAAATTGACCTCTGTTTTAAATTTAATTTTATATAATTTGTTAATTTTTTGTTACCAAATTTTTTATAAGTCGCTGATGGTAGTTAGCCCATTTGCACCCAGATATTTTTGATACTTTCTTTGATTTTTGCTAATACCAGCAATAATAGATAAATTTCTGATGTCAACTTCTTGAGCAAGGGATAATTTCTTTTAAAAACATTATGTAAAAATTTAAATGTCAACATCCTACCGGGTCATGTTAAAATATTTTGTGGAATTGAGGTTCCATACTCGTGAATGAAAGCTAGGAAAAATAAAGTTTTAGACTGATAACGAAAATGACGTCCCAAAAAAAGGGACGCTAGGCATAAATGTGTTAATATAGTGTAGTAAATATTATATTTTTGATTTAAAATAGATATTTTGTATAGCAATGTATAAAATAACTGAATTTTTTATTTATTTCATAAGCTTCTGACTCTCTGGTCTCTCCCCCACCACCCACCCCCACCCCAAAAAAAAAATGGTTTTTGTTATAAGTTAAGAGTTTTCAAGAACCTCCTTAATTTTCATTTTTTAGATTAGCATTCTTTAATGACTTATCCCTTTCCCTCCAAAAATAAATTTTGTGTTTCAAAATTGACATTCTTGTGCTCCAAAAGTGACTTTTTCTTGCTCCAAATTGCTCCAAAAATGTCTCTTTTCTTGTTCTACAAATTGCTCCAAAATTTAATTTCAGCTGACACATCCCTGTTAATTGTACCTTTAATTAATAATAGTATAGTTTTAGTCAACAGATTTCAACATTAATGAATAAATAATATTTTAGAAGCAACATGGCTGAAGTCAACAAAGAAAACATATTTCCAATGATAGTTTTCTCCTATTTTGATAAAATTCAATATGAAGAAAAAATTGCCATTCATGTGTAGGAAAATATTTACTTTTTCACTAAATACAAAATTATTTTTTTAAATGTTTCATTTTAAAGTTTAGAAGAGTTAAAATCATGCTGCAAACATTTGGGGGAGGGGGAACTTCTCACAATTTTTTATGTATTTACGTTATTTGACTGATAAGAACATTATATGAACGAAAAAATAATTTTTTGCTTATGAATTTCTTATAACGGGCATTAAAGTTTTAAGAAAAATTGAAAAACAATAAAATTTTAATTTAACATCTGAGTGTTTTCTCTTACATTAAAATTACTTTGAATGTGATATTAGTAAGTAACAGTTTGAATTAATTTTGTACTGGTACCATACTACACTGCTGGCCATCGTAAATGCAACACCCTGAAGGAAGCATGCAAATAATATGAAATTTACAACATGCATTAGCTGAGGTGAGATATGCAAATGATTAGAATTTCAGCGCAGACGCACATCAAGCGCGCCTGTGGCGCCACCTCAAAGCGCTATTTAAGGCTTGGAGATTTCGACGGTTTCAAGTACAGCAATTGTGTTTTTCTTGCTTTTTTTTCAAAAAAACGATAAATTATGCCTCGTAGGAAACAACGATCATCTTTTGATCAAGTATCCGAGTTTGACAGAGGAAGGATAGTGGCATACCGAGATTGTGGGTTATCTTTCAGGGAAATCGGTCGTCGTATTGGACGAAACCAAACAACTGTGATGCGGATATGTGATCGTTGGGTGCAGGAGGGTACGACGGACAGACGTGATCGACCGCATCGACCTCAGTGCACCACGTCACGTGATGACAGGCAGATTGTACGCATGGCAGTGACGGACCGCTCAGTCACATCACGAACCATATCACAGCAGATTCAGTCTGTAACGCATCATCCAGTGTCTGCGCGTACCATTCGACGTCGTTTACAGCAGAATGGTCTGTCCGCAAGACGTCCGTTGCTTTGTCTACCTCTGACGCGGAACCACAGACGTCTCCGCCGCCAATGGTACGATGAAAGAAGGATGTGGACGACAGAATGGAATGAAATTCTCTTTACTGACGAGTCACGCTTCTGTATGCAACACCACGACGGTCGGATTCGAGTCTGGAGACACCGTGGAGAGAGGATGCTGAACAGCTGCATTATGCACCGTCACACTGGTCCTGCACCGGGTATTATGGTATGGGGCGGTATCGGATATCTCTCTCGCACTCCTCTAGTACGCATTGCCGGTACTTTAACCAGCCAGCGCTACATCTCCGAGGTGTTGGAGCCAGTTGTCCTTTCTTACCTTCAGGGCTTGCCAACAGCCATATTTCAGCAGGATAATGCACGGCCACACGTGGCACGCATTGTCCAAGGGTTCTTCGTCAATCACCAGATTGAATTGCTTCCCTGGCCGGTGCGCTCTCCGGATCTTTCGCCGATAGAAAACATGTGGTCCATGGTTGCTCAACGACTGACCCAGAGTTCATCCCCAGCTGTCACACCAGATCAACTTTGGCAACGTGTGGAAGCTGCTTGGTCTGCTGTACCCCAAGAACACATTCAAAGTCTCTTTGAATCAATGCCGAGGCGTGTGGCAGCTGTGATCTCCAACAACGGCGGCTACTCTGGGTACTGATTTTGGCAGGAACCACGCTTCATAGAATGCTGTAAATTTAATCATTTGTTACTTGGTCAACATGTTATCTACACAATAAATTTTGTTGTGATATCTCTTGTTTTTCTTGGTGTTGCAATTTGGGTGGCCAGCAGTGTATAACTTTCATTAAAGGTATAAAAAACGTATGTATTTTTTCATCAATTGTTGAATATTTAAATTTGTTTACTCTTCAGTTGCCGAATATTGAAGTATTCGGCAGAACCAAATATTTGGTTTGTCTGCCAAATAGGCTTTATGCTGAATACCAACTGAATATTCGGTGCATCCTTAATTTGTGTATTGTTTATACAGTTAATCAAACTATTATGATGTTTATTGCATTATCATACCTGCCAACTGTACTGGATTTTGGTTTCTTCTGGTCTCCTAGTTTTACCTAGTTCTTCTGGTCTCCTAGTCTCCTATCCAGTTCTGGTCTCCTAGTTTCTGTTCTCCTAGTATTAAAATCTGGTTTTCTGACATTTAGAAGCTTTAATAGCAACTGGTGAGAAAATAAATATGTCCAGTTCTGAAAGATTACTGCTATGAGAGTATATTCATTCAATATGGATCAATATACCATGATATTTTGTCCAGTAATAGATTAGGGCGAAAGTTGATTCCTCATTTGTGAAGGATTCTTAGAAATTTCAAAATTAGATGGCAAGTCATTTAATTGTAACATTTGTGAGTTCAAAGCCTCAAAATTTTATTACTTTTTTTTTTCTTGTTTGTCTAAAAAGCAGATATTTTGTAAATTTTTGAACATTTAAGAAAAAACTTTTGTGGCCCTAAAGAAACATCGAAGTTTTATTTATTTCGCTTTGAAAGAATTCTTTTATTTCTGAACTCTTGCAAATTCCATTTTTAACATCATGACTTACCAACTGAAATTGAACAGTTGGTAAGTCATGTTTCATAAAATGAAATTGAAATTTCAAACATATCTTGTTATTAAAAGCAAACTGTGCATCATTTCAATTACCACATTGACCCGAATAAAATGCCACCCCAAAAATTTTTCATCAAGATAATTAGAAAAGTCCTATATTTTGGCCTTGAATTTAGCATGAGTCAGATTTTTTATGGGCAATGATGAGTCAAAAACACGACGTTATATTCCGGCCAATACGGTATATTAAAAAATTGATACTTAATGGATCGATAGTGAAATTAATGTGAAAAATTTTTCAAGTTATTTTCATGGTACAGATAAGTAATTATGACTAAGATCGTTTTTTTTATATTTTTTTCCTAATGGCCGGCCTCTGCCTTAAAGGCTTTGGCCCACAACAGGCCAAAATTGCTGGTTACTTTATTATAAGGGCACTTAGTAGATGGACCAACATCACCCCCTATGAAGGAACGGACACAATGACAACCATGCCCAGTCAGGGATCGAACCTCGACCGCCGGGAGTTGAACCGGAAACTGGAGTACGGTGCTTTAACCACCATACAACTCGGTCGGCACTTTAAGATTGTGATACTGTATATATTTACTGAATTTTCTTTACAAGATGTTGGCAGATATGCATTATTTTGAAACAGTATTTTGTTTGATTATCAAACAGTATTTTAATTATTTTTATAACATGGTGCATTTGCATCTTATTTAAATGAAAATAAAAACAGATGCAATTAATATTTTAGCCAAAAGAGTTACCTTTGAAGGATTTTCACATGTTAAAACCTGTCAAAATTTGTTACATAGAAAAGTTTTGATATTAAATGCCGGAATGAGAACATACAAAGAACATACATTTTTTTGCAGCCCTTTTTCAAAATACTATAAAATGATACCATAACAAAAATACTATCGACTGAAACGACCCTTTAAACACGATATGTAACTGATCCTTCACAAAATTCCAACCAACACAATCTGACATTCCTCATAAACGCAACCCGATAAAATGCCCTTTCACAAATAGTTACTTTTCCCCTGATTTTGATGCTTTTTAGATAGTCATCCCGTTTTTATTTTTATTTCATCTGTTTTCTTATGTTCGCGTAGCCCAAAAAGGGGCACCGCTGGGATGTTTGTTTTCTGCTAATGCAGCAATAGAAAACTGAGATATGGGGCCTTATTTATTATACCGGAATAAATCTTGAAATGTTTAATTTTTTTGTATTGATAGATCACACGAAAAGAATTAATAAATGAACGTTCGCCACATATCTGATTTTTGTTCTCCGAAATAGAGCTCTCATATTGCAGGTGCAGGAAATTTTGCAAAAGACAAACAATTGCAGGTGTCTGCTTCAGACTGCAATCGTAGGTGTTCTTATAATCCCCGTTAAATCTTGAAATGTTTAATTTTTTTGTATTGATAGATCACACGAAAAGAATTAATAAATGAACGTTCGCCACATATCTGATTTTTGTTCTCCGAAATAGAGCTCTCATATTGCAGGTGCAGGAAATTTTGCAAAAGACAAACAATTGCAGGTGTCTGCTTCAGACTGCAATCGTAGGTGTTCTTATAATCCCCGTTTCCAAATTTCCAGAACAGATGAGCACTGTTGTTAATTGGTAAAGTGGTACTAATATCCTCTATCAATAATCCAGCCATCCCCCTACCCTAGAAATGCTGAAATCGATCTTGGAGTTTTGTTGCCTCTTCTCAAGAACATCTGTTTGAACGTCTCCTGTTTCTATTTTACTTTCAAATCATGAAAACTTTGAAAGAGTCTGTGGAAAAGAAAAGGGGGGGAAATATTGTGGCGACCGGTACATAAATTTCCAGTCTCCACTTTCAAAAATACAGTCACCACATGGCGAGTGGCGACCGTTAATTTTGACCTTTACGTTTACTTTGCGTCCTTTACCTGTACCTTCAAGAAAAAGTTGCTACTAAAATATTCTGTCGCTATACGCTGGACTGCTAAAACATAAGAAATTAGGCGCTTGTTTTAGAGATACTTGGCATTTTTCTTATCTTAAAATTCAAGCATCTTAAAAGTGCTGTTTTCCAACATAATCAAATATTATGTTCTAATTAAGTTTACATCCAACTAATTAATTAATCTAATTAATTTTATATTTAACAGAATGCAACATTTAATCATTTGAATTTTAAACCTAAGTGCAGATCACTTTGAAAATTCATCACAAAATTTTAAATCATAATTTCAGTTGATGCTTTTTCAATTCTGTTTTATAAACAGTGATGTAAAGTATTATCAGTACTATTGTTTTTATAGTACTGATGTGCATTTCTAATTGCTGAGGCAGGTTGAAGTCGATATATGATTAGAATGCAATTTCACTTATTATTTTCCTCATTAGTGCAAAGTAGTAAAATAAAAGTAAACCACACTATCATTATATCAATAGGAACATTAGAATAGTAGTGAAATAATGTATGTGGAGGCTTTTCAAAGATATGTGGTTTGTATTTATGTTTATGTATGAAGAGATTTAACACTATTCTAACCAACTGATTTCTGTGTATTGAAAATAACTTTCAGCACAACTATAAACTACACTAATAAAGAAAGAGTAACTGCATTTTAAAATGCATTATAAACATTCATACAGTCAACTCTCTAAAATCTGCATATCTGTAATTCGTAACTATAATTTACAGTAATTTTTAGATGCAAGTATTGAAATTTACAGTTAATAGCTAAGTTATATTGTGAAATTAAAGTTCAGTTGTGGAATTCAAGATGGCAGTAAGAGAAATCTTACGTTCTTTAAGTACTTTTCATATTTAAAATTGTCCTTTTATCCCTTCTGAACAGAGACTGAAAAAATGGACAGCATGAGTTAAATCCTAGTTTAAATATTTGTGGTGCTCTTAATATCATACCCTATTTATTATGGTTTACTTCTTAATATGAAATTCCTGTAATTCACCTTAGTTGATGATAAAATAATCCCAAATATTTGTAAGTATCAAGTCTTAGATATCAACTCTGAAACTGCATCAAATCAAAAAAAAAATTATTTTAAGGAAGGTTTTTGTTAAGGCTTCAAATATTTAAATTTCTCCCAAAATCATTCATTGGCATCACAACAGGAAATAATGACTATAGACCCTGAAATAAAATATTTAAACTCAAATCAAAACCCTAAAGCAAACAGCAATTTATTCTATGTTTGCAAAATTGGAGAAGTTATAAAATATATAAAATTAAATAATTTTGTTTTTCATGTATTTTATGTTAATTAATGTAAGAGAGAGAGAAAGTATAATTAATTTTTACCTTTAATTTATTCAGTAATATTATATTACAACTTTCATACGACTTCATAAGGGTGATTCTCATAAAAGGGGACAAAATGGAAAAAAAAAATATGAAAAATAAAACTTTTAGAAATTGAACCAAATTATTTCATACTGAAGGTATATATAGTAATTTATAATTTTCCAAAATTTTCAATCTAAAACTCAAGTTTTTGTTGAGTTAGCTGCCAATTTAAGTAAAGGTTGATGATTTTGCATCATTTCTGTCAAACTTTTTAAATGCAAAATTCAAGTATTATTTATATTTTTAAAACACAAAAATTATTTTTTTCAGCAAGCAGTTAACTCAGTAAATGACAACGTATAACTGTTTGAAATTTGTGAAGTAGTGTTAAACAATTTTAAAAAAATTTAACCAAAATATGCAAATTTTGACAATTTTTCAAGCACTAAGTCGATTAAAATCAATTTTCTTTTTACTACACAGCAATGCAATTTTTTTTTTTTACTTCCTTTGATCCAAACTATTATATTTGATATCTAATGAAACAAAAATTGCTGTCTTTTGGCATTATTTACCTTGTTATTATCTGCAGCACTAGTGTGACAGAAATGATGCATATGGTGACAGAAATTATGTCCAACATTAGTTCTAGGAAAATAAATGAAAATAACATATTTTTATGTGGAAAAGAGACTTAACTACTAAGATAAGTTAAAACAAAAACCATATAAGTTACAAAATTAATGTTTTCTTCATTGTATTAAGATTCAAAAACATCAACAGACTCATTAAATTGGTAAAATAATCTCTTTCCCTGCATTTTTAGTTTTCTCATATGTGTTCAAATGGCACATTATATATTCTTACAAATTTTTCATTGTGTCTAAAAGTACTCTTCTTTTTGTCTTGCTTTTTTTTCTTTTCCGTGTTTTACAAATTCTTTTTTGCCAGGGCACATTTGCCTAACTCTGTCATCTTCAAGAAAATTTTCAATGGATTTTTTTACACTTGCACTTATTTTACATTTTTTTTTTTTCCGAGCATAGTTTGTTATGTCATACTGATTGCTAAGCTTCAGTCTTTCATTTATTTTACGTGAAACTACTCCTTTCAAATAAGATTGCATTCTGTATTTTTTCAAAATTTTGTTTCCAATTGCTTTCATAAATTGCTTTTTGGTACTTGGTTTAGCTATTTTAGCTTATTGTACTAAATGCTTCTTGAGAGCAAAGCCATAAATTAAATGCTTTCAAACTTCTTTTGTCACCGTTTGATTTTTCAGTAGGTGGTTTGTCTGTTTTCTAGGAGAGGGTGACAGTGTAAGAGAATGATTCTTTTGGCGGTAATATTTCTTCTTGAATTTTTCAAGTTGGCGCTGAAGTTTTTTAATAGTGTTGTTCTGTTTTTCAATTATGCGATATGCTTTTGCCTTTTTTCTATTAACTTGTTTTATTGCATTTTTCTTTTGACTAGATTCTTGCACTCCATTTAAGATTGTACTACACCTGGACTGTGGTGTTTAAAATAAATTGAACCAAAAAAAATACTACTGGAATTTAATTGTGGCATACTTTCATTATCCGATACCAGAGGAGTTAAGTTTTTTGCAAGAGCCTTTCTAGTTCTATAATTCTTCGATTTTTTTCTCCATTCCTTTCTTTTTAACCTTTGGTAACATGGACTGCACTGTGCTATTGGCAAAATTATCTCCCCCCCCCTTTTTTTATAATATCGTTCTCTAATATCTTTTTGTCTCTTTAGCTCTTCTGCTGTCATCCTAGCCTGATGTTGCCGTTGCCTTTCTGCTGCTAACTCCTTTTGCCGAATATATTTTTTAGAATTCTGGCAAGCAGTGTTTTGATTTCCAGAAGCTTCTTGCTTTTGGTGCTTGCTTGCAGAAGTTTTCATTTTGTTCTTTTTTTTTTTTTTTTTGCAGGTGTAGTTTTTTTAACTTGTGTCAGATCATTCACTGTCCTTTTTACAGACTTTCTAGGATTGCCTATTCTTACTTCCAACAATTTTTTTTTTCTGCCACACAAAGATAAAAATAAATATATCAGTATTTGGGAAAAAATTAAATAATTAGGTTCAAATTTAAGAATATCACACTTAAAAAAGTATTACTCTTTACTAATGTTATGTATATATCCTATGTATATTTATACTTCTTAAGAAGGTATTAATGAATCTTTTAAAAAGGGTGGCGCAATCAAAAATTTAGTGGTAGTAATAAAAAAATTATTTTGTTTCAACATATATGTATATATATATACATTTTTTTGGGGGGGAGCAGGTAGTTTGTGAGTGGGGTCAGTTAGTTAGAAGATTGACAAATACATCCATTTTATGAAAGTGATATAGGATTTTTTACATTAATTTCTTTTGTCTCGGGGGGGATCGCGGTTCCGGTGTGAATACCAAAGGGGGCATGCTTCACACTTAACAGCCAAAAAATTTAGTGCTATGAATTCAATTTTTTTTTTTTTCAATGGATTCTCTTTCTCTCTCTTTATCAATCAATTTTCTCTTTCAGAAGGGAGGGGGTTACGGTTCCGGGCCGAATACCAATGGGGGGGGGGGGATGCTTTATACTTAATAGCCGTTCTGTGGAGCTTATTTCCTCTCTTATCCAGACCTTTTTAGAAAACCGTCATTCCGGTCACAATTAAATCATTTCGCTCACGAGCGCGCTTTCTGTCACGTGACAGAAATGACCGTGACCGAAATGATTTTGTCAATTATATTTCGGTCTACCACCTTTATTTTTTTACCAATGAATAAATGTAAAGCATAAATATTGAAAGATTACTTACCTAGTATTGATGAACGATGAAAAGTTTTTCTCCGGAATATAATTCTTCAAAAACCAAGCGTGACAGAGATGAGGAGCCTAAAAAGTATGCGTAACCAAATGAGCCGAAAAAAATTATTTTACTTAACCGTTATCGTATTATTTTTAAAAATAACGTTCGCGCACATGGTTTAGTATTGAAATGTAACAAATTTCGCTATCAAATGAAGAATTCTTACGTGCATGGAATCATGAGCAGGTGATTCATGTTCCGGAAGCGCGGGCAAAAAAAATACCGGGACCGTATTGTTTCAACTCTTAGTTAAAATTTATATGCCTAGACTCAATAAATAAATATGTTTTTAAAGAGAACTAACTTCACAAGTATGAATTATATTTAAAAAACCTTTATTTTTTTGGCCAAAATAATACTTTTTCGCGATTATTTCCCGAAATCGGCAATTCGGGACCGTGACCGAAATGACAAAAACGTATTTTACTGTGCTAAAAACGTAAAATAAAACTCATAAATGCCCCAAAAATTATGGTTTTTATAAAAAATCCAGCTTCAACTTTAAGAAAAACTTGTTAAACTTGAAAAAATAATGAAAAAAAGGCTACAAATCTAGCAAGGACCATGATTTGTCCTGTTTTGTGAGAATCACCCATAAACTACTCATTTATTACAACTTCATAAATCAAGTAAGGGAATAACTAAATGAAGCAATGATCTTTAATTCACAAACATTTTGTCCTAAAGTGTGCAGATTTCAGAGCTACTGTGTATTTATTTAGGAGAAATTTTCTTAGTCTAAGGTTGAATAACTGTTATTTATTGATATTACTTGCTTTTTACCAACTTGGTTGTATGATCAGACATATTCTGGTCACTTGAATGACTTTATATATCAGAGTTCAAATATTGTCTGGATTTCTATTATATTTATTTATAGTTTTACGCTTTACAAATTTATAAATAATTATTATTTTTATTTTCATATGTGAATGACCTGAGTAATCATCATTGTTACACATTTTCCAGTTCCTAAATCAACTTCCATCATAGTACTGTGTTTATTTATTGTTTTCTTTAGAAAATCAAATTTTTTTACATTTTAGTTTTGTTTCAAATTTATTTTAACTTTCAGGAGAAGGATACTAAAATTAAAGAGCTGGAACTTGCCATAAAGTGTTTATCTTCCAAAGACAATTCAGGCACAGATTCTTTTCATGGTACTACTGAACCTTCTGACTGGGATGACACCTGGGTTGTTCCTGATGAGGTTTGTTAACTTTATTGTTCATGTTCATTTTGTATTCAAGATTAATAATACACAGTCAGATATTTCTAAACTGTGAATGCAAATCAAATTTTCTTTCTGTTCATCCAGATTCTTTTTTAATTGCTTAATTTTTCTATGAAAAAAACAAGTTTACCACAATTTTTGAGACTTTGAAAGTGCTTGGAAAGAAAACTTAACAATTTCTTTCCTAATCACTTTCAAACTTTCATACAAGCTAGATTTCTGAGAAGAAAATCCAGCAGCAATGGTGCCTTTTTAATTCTGCAGTAGATATTGCACCATAATTTAGATCCTAATTAGAATGTGGTTGACTTTTGAATATTGACACCCCTTGGAATTAATTGCCTAATGTATGAAATTAGCATTTGTATTTCTAAAATTCATATTGACTGAAACTGTGTAGAATCCACTCTTGACATGTTAACACTTTACACTTAGTTTTTTTTTTTTTTTTTTTTTTTTTTCCAATTTATTATCTAGGTTGCTGAAAACTCTAGTCCTAGTCACTGTAATAAAACTTGTGATGAACATATGAAACAGATAGAGTTACTTCAAGAAGAGTTATCAAAATGCAAGTAAGTTATATTTAAGTGGTCAAGTATAAAATTTGTACAGTAAGTATTTTTAGTAAAATAAAAAATCTTGTTTTAAAAATCAGACATATGTAATAATAGTATTTGAAAAAAAGAAGAATGAATATAAAACCAACTGGATAAAATTAAATTTTTATAAATCACACAAGTGTAATCAAAAGCTTGGGCATATTCAGACTAACAGCCACCTGCGTGCAAGGCATATAAGGCTGCCCCTTCCATTATATTGATCACAGATAAAAGAAAAATATAGCTAAGGTAGTATGTTCAATTTTATTTTTATTATTCTTTGTATTTAAAGTGAACACACATATTTTTATCAATAGAAATAAAGAGTAACAGCATATTTAAAATTGTACTTTTCTTGCCTTTTTTATTTAACAGTTCATCTATTACCTCAGTTAAGTCATTTGGTTATTTTTTTAATAGGATAAACAGTGGCTACAGCAAATGTCTGAGCACCCCCCCATACAAAACTTTTTTGGAAATCCTCTAATTATTGAAACAAAATGATTCAATAATGATTTGTGTAAATATTCAAAACAAAATTTGAAATAGACGCTCATTTTGAGCTTAACTTTAGCAAGATACATTGTTGTTTAAGTATGTATAGATTTAAAAAGAACTTTTTAAGTAAACCAAGTGTTCGGTTCATTGTTGAATACATTTTTATTGAGAATAATATTACTTTTATGACGAACAAGTAAGAACCTAAATAAAAGTTACTCTACTATGCAGAGCCATTGCTAAGACTTTTTTTAGGGGGATGGGGAGATGCCAATAAACTTAAATTATTTTTAAAAATAATATTCCTTCAAAAATTTTATATGTATAAAAAAAGTCTACCCAGAGAAAAAAAGAAAAAAATGTCCACTCAGAAGGGTTATAACAAAAAAATATTCACTTGTCATAAACTTGAAGTTTCACTTAAAATTTGATTGAACAAAAAAAAATCATTCCCTTAACTTTTAATCTGTTACATAAATATTGAACCAAATTATTATTAATATTGGTCTCTTAGGAGAGTACTCACATATATTTAGTACCAACACCAGTTAATTATTTCTATTAGAGGCAGAGCATAGCATAAAATTTATCTTCTGACAAAAATAAAAATAGCTTTAATTAATTAAAGCTTATCCACAACTACTGAAAACAGCTTCATGCCTTTAAAGCTCAATAATCAACACAACATAACCTTGCCAATACTTTTACCAAACTGCTCACAAAAGCACAAATGCAAAAATTTATTATGAGTATTGTTGAAAAGTGATCTAGTATCTGGTACATGTATTTTTAAAAAACTTTTGTCAACCGTGTTCCTTGGTGAAATGAAGTGAAAATTTAAGAGCTCAACATTTTTTATATATATTTTCATTGTGGATGCATTCAAAATTTTTTCTACTAACCTAATGCTCTTTCAAAGTGTTGTACATGTGTCTAAAGTAGTATATTTTTTCACCTTTTTATAAGTGCATAGTATGTGTGTTGCATGATTCAGGGCCCCGTATGAGAGTTTTAATGAATTTGCATGAATTTTATTTTTGATGTAGAGATATTGTAACTTGTATTAGGGTTGTATTTTCAAGTACGACTTTGAAAGTGTTGGGGCGGAAAATATTTTTATTATATTTATTATTTTGTAGTAACTTACTATTTAACTTAATTTTTTGTAAATTAGTATTTAAAATTCTTTAAACTGTTTCTAAAAGAGGTGCCGTTAAATAAACCATTTCTTTAAATTTCTAAAACACAAGTAGATTCGATAAAGCAACAAAAATAAACATAATATGGCTTAGTGATCGTATAGATTTAAAAGATGTACATAACCGTTGATGTTATTCCTAAAATTCTGCAAAAACCCTATGAAGTTCGAGTGAAAAAGAAAATGCACTTCAAGAAACACACTTAAATAGTGGAAACAATTCATTTATTAACATATTTCATCGATATTAGATTAATACACCTGAAGTAACAAACATTTGCAACTTAAACAATGCACTTACATGAGATCTTAAAATTTTTCGATCTTTTTCCATCTACTCCGTGTTCCACATTTTTTTAAAAATCTCGATTATAAGGTATTAACATAACATTTAACTTATCAAATTTTACTAAATTTCTAATATCTTCCAACATAAAACTTATTACTGAACAATTTACATGAGGCACACTTGACCCTAATTTCTAATCTTTAAACATCTATTTCATTTAGTCCAAAGACTACAAAAATTTATTTAAATTGATCTTACGAACCCTCATATTAATCAAATTAGACAATATTACAAGAAAATATCACATATTAATGCCTCTTATTACACTTTAAAAAATAGCTTACATTTCAGGCTTAACCCCACATGTCACAAAAAAAAAATGAGTGGCTGACAAAAAGGATTTGTTAGTTAAAGGAAGCATGCACAAAAGACTTATCTAAGGGTTAATGATTGGAGAGCCCTCCTTTAAAGCAACTTCACTCAGGTCTCATTCCCGTGGCTCTTTCCAAAGTCGCCGTCCATTGGCGCCATCCTCAAAGCCGACATCTATCAGGTAGAAGAGACGAAGCAGAAGAAGACCGACGCCACCTCTGGCTCTGATATTTATAGCAATCATCATACTCTCGTACTCAGACTTTGATTGCTGCAGCGAAATGTTGGCCATGGAGTTGATGTTTAAGTCGGCACCCTTTATTGACTTCGTAATTACGGTCTCAAAAAATTACTTTGTAAAGAACGATGTGTATATTTTATTAAACGTATTGCACTTCCACTTGAATTTAATAACTCCTTATTAATTATTTGCAAGATGTAAAACACATCGTGAACGGCCGTAAAATTTCTTGTTCCTTGAATCTGGCAACGTCAAAGACGCGGGAACGCGTGTATCTGCTGGGATCATACTGACTCCAAAAGAAAATGGCTACCCAGTAGCGATTGTTGTAAATCAAAAGAAAATTAGTAAAAGACTAAAAATGTTAAAATTTATTAATGTTAATATATTATTTAAGGGAACTAAAAGATCGTTATATAAAAAAAAATATTTGTCAGCCACTAAAAAAAAATTGTCAGCCACCAAAGACACAAAAAATTATTAAATACAAAATTCATTATCAAAATCATTAAGGTAGTTTTCAACATATGTGCAACCCATTATGAAAGAAACTATATCAGGTATTTCACTTAGAAAAATATGTATCTGTCATTTAATCCAACTGACACAAAACCCCCATAATGTCCTCACATACCCAAAAACTTAATTTCTCTGGGCAAAATTATCTTAAATAAAACTTTCTTTAATTATTTTCATTTTTCAAAATAGAACTTTTAATACAATAAAAACCCGTTAATTTTCCACTTAGTCTAAATGTTATTTATTCTTTACGACATAACAAATACCTTCCCCTTACGGAAAAAAAATTGTAACACAATTTTTTTTTTTTTTGTTTACCTGTGCAAATGGCATAACACATCATAACCACAAAACAAACATTATCGAAACTGATCATATAACATCTATCATTCTCAAACACTATACAAAAATTAACCGTTACTACAAAGTGTGTTGATAATAGTTTTCTTTGGCCCCGACACATCATGGAAAAAAAATATACAAAACACTATATCACACCTTGACTAGCACTTCATTTATAATTTCAAAAACAATACGTGACAAAGATACAACATCTCACTCGGTGAATTGTGAAGACTTTAGTGCAGATAAGTCCATTGTTTAGAAAGAGTCTTATGTTTTATGAAGATGGTAAAACAAAACGTCCATAATTGTCCCATTTCATTCTATATGTAACTGTAACTCATTAATCAAGCTTGTCATCACACTAGGGATTCACCAGAAAGTCCACACCTCCATCTGCAGCTGCCAGTGTAGTCTCTGATGTCCAGTCTTCACTTTAATCACACAGTATTTTTTTTTTTTTTAATCAAATATTGACCATACACACAAAATATTTTAACACATAAATAACAAAATATTATTTTACAAAACCCTGAGCATAACGTGGACATAAATTATACCCCTCTTTTGGTTGTGGAGTAGAAATAACCTGTGTACTAGAGTCTGACAGGCCACCGTTACCAACATTACTTTGCCCATTCTCTGTCGAGTGTTCAGAATTACTCTGATCAGAGCTGGACACCGTATCACTGTTTTGGCTATCTACTCGTGACCTGACCTCCTCTATTACCACCTGCGAGTCATTATTGGGATCTACTGGACTTGTGTGTTCATATCTCCTACGCCTACAACAAGGTAAAAATTGATAATTGAGGGGATCTATATCTTGCTCTACATCCTCTAAACCAGGCTCATCATCCACCTCTTCAGGTTTATCTAACTCAGGCATGGAAGGAAATACTATTCTTTCAGTAAGTTTAGTTAACCTGTCTACATGAACCAATTGTTGATCTTTGGGATTGTTTACATGTACGACTATGTAATTTACATTACTTGTTTTCTCCTTAACTCTATAAATCCCTTTATTCACTACTGTGAATTTCTTAGATTGCCCCACTTTCAGCTGAGGTGTGTACAACAAGACTAGATCTCCTACAACTATTTTCTTATCCTTACAGTGTTTCTCTCTATACTTCCCTTGAGTTTCAGCAGCCTTTATTAAATTATCTTTGACATCTGACTTAAATCTCGTGTGTCTGCATATGTCCTGAAGGTGGGTTTAACAATCAAATCCACTGGTAGAGTTAGATCTCTTCCATAAATCAAATGAGCAGGAGTGTCTTTTAATGCTGAGTGTATAGCTGTTCTATGTGCCAATAAGGCAAAATGTAAATGCTTATCCCAATCATGGCCAGTTTTATCCACTAAAAATTTTAACGAATTGATAATTGTGGCATTCACTTTCTCGACCACGCCATCCGAACTTGGGTGATAACTCGTTGTGAAATGTTTTCGAATTTTAAGTTTATCATAGACTTTAAGAATAGCTTCAGACGAAAAGGAACTACCTCTATCTGTTATGAGATGTTCAGGTATGCCATGTTGACATATAAATTTTTCAAAGATAAAAGTTATCGTATGGGTTTGTAAGTCTGTTACAGGGTAAGCTTCTACCCAACGTGTAAAATAATCACTTATAACAATAACATGTCTGTGTCCTGCCTCAGTGATTGGAAGAGGTCCAACTGCATCCATTCCTATCTGTTGAAAAGGTCTACTGGTAACTTCTATTCTTTGTAATGGCGCCTTTTGGTTTTTCTTAAATCCCTTTCTTTCCTGACAAGGTATGCAAGACTTTACATAGTTTAAAACATGTTTATATAGTCCCCACCAAAAATATTTTTCTTTTATTCGTAGTAAAGTTCTTTTGAAACCAGGGTGTGCAACCGTGGGAGAATCATGAGCTAAAGTTAAAATCTCTGAAATTAATGTCTTAGGTATAACCAACTTTTCTGGGTGACTCTGTCTATCATTAGAATTGTGTTTTAAGCAATAAAGTAAATTGTTTTTCTTAAAAAAAGTCATCTCATTAATTCTAAGTTCTACATTATCTTCATTTAACTGATTTAATATTTCAGCACATTTACTGTCATTTTCTTGTAATGTTTTAACCCTGTCTGTTGAAAGAGATTCAGTGTGGACTTGTTCGACAACATTGATGGCATTTACAGGTCTCGACAACACATCAGCAGGAACATTTTGCCTACCTGGTATATGTTTTATCTCATAATTGTATCCCTGTAAACTTAAAGCCCATCTTGTGACTCGACCACCGTCCTTTAGTTTAAGTGCATACTCCAAAGATTTTTGATCACACCACAAAATGAATTTCTTACTCCCATACAAATAATTTCTAAAATGGTTGATGCCCCACACCACAGCTAATGCCTCTCTTTCGTATACACTATATCTAGTTTCTGCATCATTTAGACGTCTACTGGCACATCCTACAGGGTGTAAATAACCATCCTCCCCTTTTTGGCTTAAAACTGCTCCTATTGCAACACCTGAAGCATCACTGTTTAGAGTAAATTCCCTGTTCATGTTTGGAATAATTAAGCATGGATATGATATTAATTTCTCCTTTAAGGTATCAAAAGTGATTTGTTCATTATCCCCCCAGTTAAATTTTACTGATCCCTTAGTTAATTGTGTTAAAGGTAAGGCTATTTCAGCTAAGTTATGAATAAATTTTCTGTAAAAATTGCATAGACCCAAAAACGAACGTACATTTTTCCTAGTCTTAGGTACTGGAAAGTTTTTTACAGCATCAATATTACGTGTATCGGGAAATATTTTTCCATTTGTTACTTGAAAACCCAAATACGAAATCTTGTCTTTAATTAATTAGCATTTTCCTGGATTTATTTTGAGGTTGTGTTTTCCTAACCTAGTGAATACCACATCTAACTTTTCAAGATGTTCCTCAAAAGTTGTTGAAGAAATAATTAAGTCGTCTAAGTAAGTATTTATGTTCCAATTATTTAACCCGGCCAATACAATATTAAGTAATCTTTGAAAAGAAGATGCAGCATTTTTGAGTCCCTGAGGTAGACGATTAAAATGAAATAAACCAAATTCTGTCGTAAAAGCAGTTTTATGTCTATCTTGTGGATCGAGCTCTATTTGCCAATATCCAGAGCAAAGATCAAGAGATGAGAAAAACTTTGCTCCTTCTAAGGAATCTAACAATTCAGAAATCAAAGGCAAAGGATAAGGTAAAGGCATCGTTTTCAAATTAAGCTTCCTATAGTCACAAACTAATCGGTAAGTATTATTTTTCTTCTTTACTAAAATAACAGGTGCTGCATAAGGAGAGTCGCTCATCGATATGATTCCTGCATCTAATAACTGGTCTAACTGAGCTTTTAATTCTTCCCTTAAAGCATAAGGAGCCCTATAGGGTCTTTGTCTAATGGGTATCTCATCGGTGAGATAAATTCTGTGTTTCAAAGTTTTGCACCCTGTCAGTTGCGACACAGATTCGGCAAAAACTGACTTATGTTTTTCAAGTAGTTTCATTAATTTAATCTTTTCCTCCTCTTCTAAATGATCCAATTGAAATTTCCCCCCATATAAATCAAAATCATCCTCCAACGTCCTAACTTCCCCAACGTTTACGTGAGTGGCCTCCGATTGTACAACTTCAACAGGTTCAATTTGAACAATATTAGTGTTTTTATTTATATGGACTTTACAGTTTGAAAAATTAGCTACTTTAACAAAAAAGCTGTTATTACTATTATTGTCATTGATCAAGTGAGATATGGTCCAATCACTATTTAAGGAATGTGTAGATGGTGAAATTAATACATGAGGAGTGTTTTGAAAATTTGCTTTTACTTTAACTTCAATTATCTGCTCGCTTAAAGGAGGGATGATATGTTTCTTTACACTATAACCAAAAACAAACTCTTTTTCTGTACAAATACAGTTAACTTCATTACCCACTGAACTATTGTCCCAAAAAATATCCCCTTTCTCGTGTATTAATTTTGAATGTGGAATATCTATGATTAGGTTATTGTCTTTTAAGAAATTCATGCCCAAAATAGTATCATAGTTTACATAAGTAGTAGGAGCAATATAAAAATCTGAATGTATTGACAAATTTCCCACTTTTAATTCCACCTTAACTTTGTCATTTAAAAACATATCGTTGAGGGTTATGCCTACTACTCTTAAAGCACAAGTTTCCCTATCCAAAACTAAATTTTCTCTGATCAACCTTTCCGTAGTCTCTTTCTTCATCAAATTAATCAAAGCTCCCGTATCAATTAAAGCTCTAAGTTTGATTTCCCCTACTTTACAGATTATTATGGGCAGTTTATCTTTGTTGTTATGGGTAGCATTGATTTGCATGCACTCATGGGGTCGAGTCAAAGAGGGTCGTGCACCTCCGCTTTGCCCCTTTTTTAGTTTAAATTATCCCTCCTATTATTTCTAAAACCTTGCGATCTATTCTGCCCCTGATTGCCCCTTTCCCTACAAAATCTGCTTATGTGGCCTGGCTTTCCACAAAAACAACAAATTATGTGTTGTTGTGTCCTCGTGGCTGGCTTATGCGCTACAGCCTCCTGTAATTTTGCCATGTCCTGCTCTAATTTTTTAGTCGTTTTCAAGAGAGGTAGCCTGTAGTAGATGTTTAATTTCTTGCAAATCTCTCTCTATCGGAGTGACCTGTGAGCTCACCGCTCCAAAGTTAATAGTGGCTGAACTCTGTTCTAAACTAGAGCACTCCTCCTCTTTGAGCACTAACTGCCAAATGTCTTCAAATTTTTCGTGTTTCTGTGACATGACAAATCTCCTAACTGATGGCTGTAGCCCAGCCAAAGCCTGTGAGACAAGCATTTTCTCCCTGCTAGTCTCATCCTCAAAACATCTATGTGCCAAACCTTGCAGTCGTGATAAAAACGTTCGTGGGGGCCTCCATGTTACTTTGTGTACACGTAGTAAATTGAAGGAGATAATTTGTTGAGCCCGTTTTTGTGAATCTGTCTTTTAGTGTTTTCTTGAAAGTCTCTAACTTGGCATCATTTAACTGAGGCTGGGATCTAACAAATCTAGCAGCCTCCCCTACTAATTTCGTTTTTGTTACAATTAACATGTGATCTTCGGACCATCCCGCGAATTTTGCTACCTCCGAAATTTTATCTAGAAAGTCATTTATTTGCAGGTCTGGGTTTTCACCACTGAATGGTGGAACTAATGATAAAAATTCCCCAAAGTGTGGGATTTCTTGCCCTGGCATTGTTACAAAAAATGGGTATAATTCAGGTGGACCTAAATCAAAATTCCTGTCACTTCCTTGTGACATAAATACTATCACAATATACTATAATACATATATAATACTACTGTTAAAATTTCAAAACACTTTCAAATATACAATAAAACTTCTTTTTTTTTTTATGTTGTGCTCTGCCATTTACTATTCTACCCAGAGAAATTAACAAACAACATAAGTATAACTACTCCCATTCAAATCATCATAACACAATATATACCTCAGAGTGCATTCTCTCTTTCACTATTCAAAAGGATGCACGGCACCATTGTTGGGACGAAAAAAAATGTTGACAAATTAGTATATTAATATTTATTCTTTACGACATAACAAAAGTGAGTCGTCATATTCACTATAAAGTTACTTAGATGCGATGTACATGAAATGAAATAATTTTTTTAAATATATTTTTTATTATACATATGGACTTTCTATGTTGTCTAAAGAATTATTGGTGTTGAACTAATGTACTAATTTGTATTTACAGTTACATTGGAAATGGATATTCTTTTTAAGAAATAAATGTATTTTTGTAACAGTATGCCGGAATTACTCTTGTGCTTATAGATCTAAATTTATTTTGTGCCGGTGAAAAGATGCGGGACGGGCTTTGTTGGCCCAGTACTTAATTCAATTATATTTTATTTCCAGTTTACAGAACTGTTAATTTCAGTTAAGTACCGATTTTAAGTTCTTCTCACCTTAATTCTATGTTCAAAATTTAAATCTCTTTTCAAAGAATTACTTTCATCTTTAACTTAAAGTTGTTTTCCTGGTTCAACACATTTCGTTTCACAGTGATATTGCCATCAAGTTTCGTCTTAGCACAAAGTTGAACTGACTGCTTGTGCTGTTAGCCCATGACGTCATTAGATGCGTTCTGCATTAGTGGCGTATGTATTTTTCTGCTCACTTAGTATGGGCGTATCGACTTCCGTTTGTGGTAGTATTTAAACAGCAATCGCCACGGGATCGGCATCTTCGTTTCATTATACGTTAGTGAAGCATCTTGTGTGATGTTTTGAG
The DNA here is from genome assembly GCA_038373885.1 of Cheiracanthium punctorium. Lineage (NCBI taxonomy): Eukaryota > Metazoa > Arthropoda > Arachnida > Araneae > Cheiracanthiidae > Cheiracanthium > Cheiracanthium punctorium. The sequence goes on along the minus strand of JAWZYV010001740.1, from coordinate 4,411 downwards.
CCTTGTGTTTTTATATATGTGAATTACGACATGAAGTACTTTTGATAAAGTGTTATGCTGCCAGTGTGGGCAATCGGCATTAATTTGATGGAAATGAAATATATTGAGTTTTAAATTAAAACCCTCCGGCATCCTGCAGAATAATCATGATGTTGAAAGTAAATCTTTTTTTATTGAGTTATTGAACATTGATAGCTATGCATTTAGCATACCTGCCAACTCTTCTGGATTTTGATGGTTTCTCCTGGTCTCCTGATTTTACATTAAAATCTGCTGGTTTTCTGACATTTAGAATTTTTAATAGTCGATATATGTATTTCACCATCAGTTCTGAATGATTACTGCTATCAAGGTGTATTCATTCAATATGGACCAATATACCATGGTTTTCTGGTCCAATAATAAAGACATTTGTGCTTATGTTTATTACTCATTTGCGAAAGATTTTTGTAAATTTCAAAATTGGATGGAAAATCCTTTAATTGTAGCATTTGTTAGTTCAAAGCACCAAAATTTTACTTTTTCTTTTTGTGTGTGTGTATCTAAAAAGCAGGTATTTTGTAAATTTTTCAATATTTAAGAAAAAAATTTTATGGCCCTAAAGAAACATTGAAGTTTTATTTATTTCGCATTAAAAGAATTCTTTCTTTTTCTGTGCTCTTTATGAATTCTATTTTTAACATTATTACCTTATGTGAAATTGAAATTTCAGACATAAATTGTTATTAAAAGCAAACTATTCATTTTAAAAACCACTACTGTGTGTTATGCCAACTTATATTTAAAAAATTATAAATAAAAATTTAATGTATGAAAAAAATTTTGAAAAATGTTTCATGGCACAGATAAGTAATCATGACTTCAAGATTGTGATACCGTATATATCTACTGGATTTTCTTTGCTAAATGTTGGCAGGTATGATTTAGTTTCTTTTAAAATATTTGTTAAGTTTGAAATTTCTCAGTGCAATAGATTTTAATACATATACAAGTCTCAAACTTTACAGCTACACTGATATTGTGTATTGCTCTTCTTATTTGAAAGCAAATAACTAAATTTTCAATTGTAAATTAGTGAATTGGCATTTGTTATCGGCCACTGAACAGTTAACCCTTATAGGATGTAACAGGGTTTTTGTGCATGCACGGAGGTGATCTCGTGCTGCCACATTACTCACACCTAGAGTCAGAAGGAGGCTGACAAACAATGTTCTAATCATTATGGAATGTTGCCACTTGTTGTGGACTTTGTGAGATTGCTGCCGCTCATTGTAGACTTATGTGAGGTCGCTGCCGCTCATTGTGGACTTATGTGAGGTCGATGCCGCTCATTCTGGACTTATGTGAGGTCGATGCCACTCATTCTGGACTTATGTGAGGTCGCTGACACTTGTGTACCTTGAAAGATGGAAGAGATCGGTGCTGACACCAGCTGTCGCTGTAAGCAAGGTCCTTTGCTGCTGTAAGCACTTTGAGAATGCGTGTTCCTAGTTTGGGTCATCTATGTAGAGACACTGTGTGGCGGGAGACGGTTTAGAAACTGAGATTTCTGGGTGGTAGAATGAGGCAATCCAGATCCGTCAAAAGGTACCCGTTTGACTGGCCTTCAATTGCAGGGTGTTGTGTGCATGTGCAGAGGGGATCTCGTGCAGCCACAAATCACTCTAATCAGTCGGTTTTCTATAATCTGATTTTATAACCATTACAACCTAGCCTGCCAATAAAATTTAGGTTGCCATGAAACACTGTTTACTGCCAAAAAGTCATGTCAAACAAGGTAGGGCTAATATTGAAGCTCAACTTATTCATTTCAGGAAATAGTAAATTTAAAAATGTTATATTGAAGTATAGTTATAAAATTAAAAATATTATTAAACAAGAAATTTTCATTTCATTTCAATATATTGTGCAGCGACAGTTGTTCCAGTTAGAATATAAGTAAAATTTGTTTTCCACAATAATTACATAATTCTTATAAAAAATATTTATTATTGCTTTAGAAGGACGAGGTAGTTGGGATTTTCCAGTGTGCAAATTATTGTCCACAAAAACTGAAAATTTTTCTTTTTATTTTGTTTGTGTCGCAGTTAACTTCTAATTTCATGCTCTTTCCATAACTGTGGATTAAGTTTTAAAGTATATCAACCTTCCTTGTGATTTTGTTGTATTATCTCTTTCTTTTTTAGTGAGCAGGTGCAGTGTTGGTGTGTTGTTTACACTGTATAATGACAATTTGTAAATGATTTTCATAAATGAATTTTAATGTATGTAAGTACCATCTACCAACATTTACTGAAAGCTGAAACAAAAACAGGGAATTTAAAATCAAAATGTGGGATTTACTGATGTTTCCAAATCAGAGGTCCAAAATTAAATAAGTTTTTTTTTTTTTTTTTTTTTTTTTTTTTCAATGAAGTTTCTTTATTCTCATTTTATAAGCATTTTCATTTCTAATCAAAGCTTTTTTCTGAATGTATGCTGACAGAAAATATATCCATAAGATTTTTATATTGTACAAGAAGTTTATTGCAGCTCATATGTATTAAAATGAATTTCTGAAAAGCCAGTTTAATTTTTTTATGATCAGTATATAATTGTGTGAAAATACTTTTCCACTTTTGTTCCTTCCCCCCCCCCTCCCCTCTACAAAAAAAAAAAAAAAAAATTCAGCTTTGATAATTTAAGATTAATACCATTGTTACTAAGTTGATACATTTGTTAATCTGCAGCTCTGACAATGCTTCTTTAAAAAATCATAACAGAAAAGCTAGTCCCAGAAAATTTAAAAAGTATTTATTTATTGCTAAGCTTGTTCATATTAAATTTGTATGTTATGAATATTTTATCAGTTTTTCTCTTTTAGCTCTGAAATTAAAGAACTTAAAGTTTTATTACGACTTAGTCCTCCTGACAGCATGGTTAACAATAATAATCGAAGGGACTCCTTACAATCTCTTCCAGAGCCCACAGAATTTGAAGTGAGTGAATTATGTTTATATTAAGTAGTTGGTGCTAGACAGGTATAATTAATCTTCTCTTAAAATGTTTGTATGAAAAGAAGTCATGAAATTATGTTAGCTATTTAGAGAAAATTGAATATATTTATAAGAATTCAATTTTCATGTTTTGTACATTTAAAAGAATTGAACAAACAGTATAATTTATGATATTAAGGCTGTTAGAAAGAAGCAACTGTTGAAACAATAATTATGCTAGAAACTCAAAAAAAATTCAGAAAGCCTGTCAGTGGTATAACAGTTATTGGTTTGGCTATTTTAAAATTAACTTGCATTGGGACAAATTATTCCAGGTTCAAAACACTTAGTGCCAGTAACAGATGAAGACATTAAAACACTCAAATTGTTTATTTTAAAGTACTGTTGAAGAATAAGCAAATTACAATGATGGCTGGTGGTGGCTCAGCAAAATAAAAATATGTCGTACGAGTACAAAGATACAGGGCTCGGCCCGAGTCACTTTTTCTCACTATTTTTAGAAGTTGTCACTATCGGTAACTATTTTCGACAGTTGGTCACTTTTGTAACTTTTTACTTCCTTGTATGGAGTATAAGGAAGTAATGTGATCCCGAAAAATTTCGGGGGCCAAATTTCGACGAAGAAACAGATTTTGACTATCTCTAAATTTACTTTTAAAAATTTTTAAATGCATCTCATTGTACGCTATAAATGCGTCTGCAATTCATTTTGACCGGCAGTGAGTCTATTAGACCAGTTTTTCCATGCCGTCTGTACGTACGTATGTATTTGTGTAACTCTCATATCTCAAAAACTATTCGTCGTAGAATGTTGGAACTTTATATTTAGGATTTTTCTATTATCTAGTTGTGCACCTCCCCTTTTGGTCTCAATCGAATGGATAGTTTATTTACAGGACCGCCCAAAAGATTCAAAATACATTACGCTCTATGGGCTGAATTCATTAAGGCGATTCTTCTGACGGAGCGGAAGTCCATCATTCCGATCGCGACATCTGGTGGCAAAAAAAATTCATGGTGAGTAGGAGGGTCCGAACTGTCATGGCTGACAGTGGGGGGTCTCTGCAAACGCGTGTGGGTTTCCACTTTTCCGGGAAGAAATGTTATCGCTAATTGTGGTCAAGCAGGGTTGTCGGGGAATGAGCGGAGGAAAGAGGAAGAATATAAATAATCACTGGCTGAGAAGTGAAAGTGGAAGAACTGACATTTTCCTAAACTGTGGGCAATTGCATGAGAATTAGAATGCATAGAAAATGGCAGCACTTTATGTTTTTTATTCAAATTTTAAATTGACTTCCTAAAATTTTTTATAGATTGATTTTTTTCCATTCTTGGGTCTCTGTTCCATTCACCAGCCTACTCACTTGCACGTTGAAAAACACAAATCCGAATCCATCAATTCAATTAAAAACACA
>JAWZYV010001739.1:0-12029 GCA_038373885.1 Cheiracanthium punctorium | reverse complement strand
ACAAATTTGCAGTTGCAGTGTATAAAAGAATTCCATCTAATTTTTTTTACGTTAGTTGAAATCAATAATACGCCAATGCTTTTTACAGGACTTAAATGCGAACCTTTAACATATGAATAAAATAAAAATATAAATAGATCTGAAAAAAGAACGAAACCAGGCAGTAAAAAAACAAAAACAAAAAAATGTTTTTCAATGATCTTTAAAATACGCAAACAGAAAAAGAATATGCTTATAACAAATTTTACAAAGTTGTCCCATTTTATTCTTTATTACTTCCTTGTACGTAGTATAAGGAAGTAATGTGATCCCGAAAAATTTTGGGGGCCAAATTTCGACTAAAAAACCGATTTTGACTACCTCTAAATTGAATTTTAAGAATTTTTTCGATGCATCTCATCGTAGGCTAGCATGCACGATCATATAAACGCGTCTGCAACTCATTTTGACCAGCGGCCGGTCTATTGTGGTCAGTTTTTCCATGCCGTCTGTACGTACGTACGTACGTACGTATGTATGTAACTCGCATATCTCAAAAACTATTGGTCGTAGAATGTTGAGATTTGATATTTAGGATTGTTCTATGATCTAGTTGTGCACCTCCCCTTTTGGTTGCAATCGAATGTATAGTTTATGTACAGGACCGCCCAAAAGATTCGAAATACATTACGCTCTATGGGCCGAAATTCATTAAACTCGCCTAACTCAAAAACTATTAGGCGTAGAATTTCGAAACTTCATATTTTGGATAGTTGTAACATCTAGTTGTGCACTTCCCCTTTTGGTTCCATTCGACTGGATAGTTTATCTATAGGACCGCCCAAAACATTCGAAATACATTACGCTCAATGGGCCGAAATTCATTAAACTCGCATATCTCAAAAACTATTAGGCGTAGAATGTTGAAACTTTATATTTAGGATTGTTGTAACATCTAGTTGTTCACTTCCCCTTTCGGTTCCATTCGACTGGATAGTTTATCTACAGAAACGCCTAAAAGATTCGAAATACATTACGCTCTATGGGCCGAAATTCATCAAAGCGTTTTTTAGAGGTATTGGGCTATTTCAAACGACTCAGAAGTGATATATGCTGAAAAGAGTTAGAAAATGAATTTCTCCATTAAAAAAGGTGTCTTTATCATTTACAGTTCTGCTACAGGAACACTCAAAAGATTTCCAATACATTACGGTCAATGGCAATTTTAGGGGCATTCATCCATTTCAAGCACAATACCGTCTTACCACATAAGTTAGGTAATGGTCCGACCACGGTCACGTGCCTCCCTCAAGAACTGTGCCAAAAGTCGCCAAGCTTGGCGACTTTTAGTGACGTGTGTGTATATTTAACTCTCAAACCTCAAAAACTATTATGAAATTTTATATATAAGATTGTTGTAACATCTAGTTGTGCATCTCGATTTTTGGTTCCAATCTACTGGAGAGTTTATTTACAGGACCACCGAAAAGAATTTCAGTACTTTAATGTCTATGGACATCTTCAATATAATACAATTGCAGACAGTGATTGTTTGGTACATGCCCAAAATCTCGCCGACTGTCCTGGACTTTGGCGAGTTTTGCCGAAATGTCGCCAAATTTGGCGATAGTCAGTCATTTCGTCCATGCCCAAAGTATCGCCATTTGTCATCGTTCTTGGCGAGTTTTGGCGAAATATCGCCAAATTTGGCGATAATCTGTCATTGTTGGTCCATGCTTAATATCTCGCCAAATGTCGTCGACATTGACGAGTTTCGCCGAAATATCGCCAAATTTGGCGCCAAAAATTATTTCGTATTTTGTATAACTCTAAAACTTTAACCCGTAGAATTTTGAACTTTTGTATTTAGAACTATATTATAATATCTAACTGTTTTCAATATCTTTTTTGACAGCAATCCACTAAGAATTTATTTATAGGGTGAGCCAAATGACTTTAAATACATTAAGGTGTATGGATGCATTCAATTCATTGAAAGTCTGTTCAATGACTACTGTGGCTATCCCCAAAATCTCGCAAACTATCTCAAGTTTGTCGGCTTTTGGTGAAATATCGCCAAATAAAGTGTCAGAAGGAAATCTTTCAAATTGAACTCAGCTTGGCGATATCGAAATATTTGGCTAGAAATCGCTAAACCTTACTATTATTGATATTTTATCTCTTTCAAACAAATAAGTTTAGAGGAAGTGCGTAGAAAACATTTTTATTTAATAGACGTGCAAGGAAGTCATGTGTTGGACACATCAGATTTTTAAGCATGGCCAGCTAAAATAAAGGTAGCATTATTTTGATTTTAGACCCTAAGGATTTAAAATACCTTCAAACGAACCTTTCTGATATATTTTTGAAGTTAAGAGTTTGGGAACATAATATTTTTCACTGCTTTTTATAATTTTTAAAACACATTGCTTTCTCAAGAAGTAAATATTTTATGTGGTAATAATAAAAGAGAAATTCAAAACCCTGGAGATATATATATATATATATATATATTTGCATAAGCTGACAAAAATATTTTTTCGATAAATGTACATGCGCGACAATAAAGAAAACCACCTTACGTTGTGACCTTTTTCTGTGGATTACATTTTAAAGCTGAGAAATGCAGTTTCTCAGACAGCTTATAGTTTTATAAATGAACCAGAAAATAGTGCATCTATGACTTTTTTAATCCAATGAAAACGCAGTTTACAGATTCTACCACTTGTATTTTTTATTTCGTCATCGAAAGTTGCGTGCATACCATGATTACTCACGTAATTGTCGCCCTCGTATAATAGTCGCACCCCCGTTTTCAAGCAGAAAAAATAGCTTTAGAGTTATAATATTTTGTAGTTAACATCCCAAGTTTCTGATGTTTTTTTTTTTTTTCAAAGTAATTGGAATTTTAGACATATTCAACATACTTCATATATTAGTATAATGAGTTTTAAGCTTTTGTAATGCCGTACCAGTTAAGACAAGCTTCAATTTCTAATTAAAAACAAAAGTTTGACGCCTTATTTATTAATAAATACCAAACAAATCCATGCACGTAAGATTTTGAAATTTACCATCAACTTACACCTGTTTCTGTGTAATCGCTAACATATTGTATTTGCGTTACTTCAACCTGTCCCTTGTCTTTTTCGTTCAATGTATGCATTCAAAGTGTTTAGCTTTTACAGTTTGCACGCAATGCTAAGAGATTTTCTAGTAAAGTCATGGCTATGATGGTCAAGGAGTTTTCTACATCATAAAATTAGTAAATGTATTATTTAATTAGGTTATGTATAGTTCTCTGGAATGCCATGCACCTTGTAATCGTCTGGGGCACAGCAGCACACCTGTCCTGGCGCATCCTTTGATGTAACTTCTCTAAACTACTTTAATTTATAGAAATGTTTTAACCCTTTAACGCGCAGTGATCCCGCTCTGGGAACACCCAACTCTGAAATTTTGAATCTTGCCAGTCACGAAGAATTGATTTGATTTCTATAAAAATAGTTGCACGTGACATAGCTCCACGAGAATCCTTTACTTTTTAGAACGTCATTTCCCGTCAAAAAATGATCACGATTCTTTTTAACAGCACTGACATCTGCTGAATAATGGAAGAATGCGAGAACAGCTGGAGAGATTGCACAGTGCTGAAAAAAGGGCAGCCGTTGCCATCGCTCGACTTAACGACCAGCAAGATGGCGGACGATCGAAACGTTCATCGCGTGCCACAGATCTAGTGACACTTTTTTGACGACAGCTGGCTGTGCTGGCACAGCTAGCCGGCACAGCCTGCTGGCAACGGCTGCCCTTTTTTCAGTATTGGGAAAGGGTTGCGCCTCAAAGGGTTAAAACACATGACTGGTCAGCGTTTACTTACTACCTATACCTTTCCCGTTTACTTGCAGAAAACCTATATAGTTAAGCATGACGCATTATAGATATAATTAAAAGAAATTAGAAAATCAATACTATATCGCCCTCGCCCACATTAAATAATGGCACTATCTATTCTGATGAAGTTCATGGGAAATAATTTTAACACCCCCTGAAGTGGCATTTTGTATTTTAATTCAGCTTTCTGTGGAGCAGGGTGAAATATTTTGTGGAATAATTGCCAAACGAAGGTTTCAGGGGAAAAAAAAATCGTTTGTACAAGGAAGCTTGTTGAGAGTTTATAGCACAATAAAAGCTAATGAAGCACTTGTTAAAAACAAAATCTTTCTGAAATTTTTGCGAAATTGCGGCAAATGAAAGAACTATGCCACGCACCTCTTTTTTACGTGAACTTAGTGTCACGAATGACAACTTTTCTGCACTACTCATAATCGGAAATGAAAAAAAAAAATACATTTTTACAAATTTTGCAAATTTCCTAAAAAAAACATCGAAAAACAGCATTTGGTCGAAAATTCAGCGCATTTGTGGCAAATCAAGAAATTATGCTTCAAAATTCAAAATATTTTTGCACTCATTGTGCACCCCCCCCACCCTCTTAAGTGGTATCTTTAGCGCCTTACCCATCATGAAAAATAGAAAAGACGTTGTTTACGTCGCACTCTAATGGACAGTGAAAACCCAGTTGTAGACTTTACTTTATATTTGCTGTGTACATCGCACGTTTGGGGATCAAAGCGCCGTAACCAATTTTCAACTGAAAATGCACGTGTTTAGCCCGTACATTCAGACATAAGGGATATCTAAATTCTGTACGAGAACTTAAATGCGTTGTTGACGGTAACTCTCAATAAGCTTTTGTTACTGGGGTAGTATTTTCTGATTTGTGAATACATTAAAAAAATTCCAAGCCTTCATGATAAGATATAGGGAGAAAGTGGCCCAAAATGATCCCTTAAGAGGAAAACTTGCATAAAATATCATAAATGGTAAATAAAACCTTGGCCCTTTGACACAATATTTTACACTATATTTTGCATCATAAGCATATTTTCGTAGTATTTTAAAATATGTTTATAAAACAAAATTCGCTAAGTTATGAAAAAAAAAATTTAAAAATGTGTCAAAAATATCATTTTACCCGCACTCAAGGGCAAAATGATCCTTCATTTGAAAATAATTGTAAATTGTTTTTTTATCGGCGAAATAAAAGATGTAAAAGTAATTATGATGATACATACATAATGAAAAAAAAGTTTTACAGTCATATAGTATGTATAATTTATTTTATGAAAATTTTAAAATAAAAAAAGTGTCACAAACAATAAAAAGGATATTTCAAAATTATAGACAACTATAAAAGCAGAAATAAATGAAATAGTGTAATGGGGGCCCACTCATTTTGAGAACGTCTGAAGGGCTAGCACGATGACTAGAACGGGGTACTGGAGTTTCTTCAGTCGTTGGATCATTTTACCCGGCAGTATGGCTGCCCTCTTTAAGTTACATTACTGGAACACGCCACAAAACATAACAAAAAAGACCAGTGTAATTCACACCTGAAAACACTCTATTCAGTGCCGGATTAACAATATAGCAGATTTAGCAAATGCTACGGGCCCCGCGCTTTTGGGGGCCCCGCGCCTTTACCTTGAAAGTTTTCGTCTTTCCCTCTCAAGATCTAGCTTTTTTGACACTTTCCAACAAGGTAGAAAAGTGTTTAAGATTTCGGTTTCTCTGTCTGTCCGTCCTTGACTCGCGTGTATAGGCATTGATTTCTACGAAATTTATATATGTTATTCTTATCTGCAGTACCATGTACCCTATTGTAAAGGATCTATGTAGCATTTATTGATTTTTTTCTACAGGAGCACTCAAAATAATCCCAATACATTGCGCTCTATGGGAAGTTATTCTTTAAAGCGTATCATCCTGCTAACTACAAGGGGTGATCAAATGAAAAGGTAAGAACGGTGGGTGCAAATGTAGACTTTATTCAAAATATACACCATAGAAGCGCTTCCCTTTCAGGTGGTTTCTTCAGTGGAACCAACATATGGAAATCGCAGGGTGACATGTCCGGACTGTAGGGCGGATGGTCCAACGTCTTCCACTTGAACGTGACCAGTTCCTTGGCGAAAACGGACATTCCATTTTCTCATTGACTTGTGGGACACACAGCCTTCCCAGTATACTATCATCATCCTGCGATGAATAGTGGCCGGTTTAACACCTTCCGCTGTCAGAAATCGGATAACGCCTCGCTGCCCCTAAATCGTCGAATTTTGCAATGTGAACACCATCCTGTCCTCGCACACACTGCCGCGTCAATTGGACGTAGTAGGGTGCTTTTTACAAGAGTTTCTGCTCTCTCCTGCGGGACCCCGCATGTTCCTATCCACACAAAAGGCTCCAATCGCATTCCTAGATGTCTCGATACGTGCTCTTATAGCTGCATGGACAAATATAATAACGGTTAGGTTGTTGCGACGTTTGGTACCTTTTCATTTGATCACCCCTTGTAGTTGCGCTGAACCCCGACTTCAAGATAAAACTTTTTCCTCTATGACTGCAAAAAGATTACAAAGTCAAGGACAAAATGCCTATAAACTTCTACATCGTTTGTACGATCCGCTTGAAATTTTTCACAAGTTTGTAAAAAAATATAGAAAACAATCTGTCAATTTTAAAATCTAAAAATCCACCCGTTCCTTCATTTTTATGCGATTTTTTCGCTATTTTCAGCACCATTTCGTTTCCGAGAGTCAAAAAATTGAATCATTTGCGTGGCAAAATGACCTATTTTAAGTGAAAATGACGTCATACAATTGGGGGGATTCCAATACGTTTAAAATAATTTCTCCCGATTACACAGTTTATTATTATTTTTCCCCCCACAAATAAATCGTCTATTGGATATTCGAATGTTTATGTATACAAAGCGAAAGCTTTCGACTGCGAAAAGATTCCGCGCGTTTCCAGATGAGCATGAAATTCAATTTGGGTCTGTAATAAAAATTGAATATGAACTTATTTATTTTAGGTGGATGAAAATTAAATATGTTGAATGAAAGACAAATTTCCTTAAAATGTTTTTTCTCTCGCCCGTTGTAATTGCCTTCACAAAAGGCTTTGACTTCTAGTTTTAGAGATATTCTGCTCTTTGAAATGAAACAAAATTGGATGTTATGAAGGATTACAAAATGATGCTTTGCATCGAAAATAGTGTCTGTATAGTTAAAAGTTTTTCTATAGCACTCAAAGTAACTATTGCGTTAAAATAAATCAGTGGATTATTTTAACGAAAAACTAAAAAGTTTTTCTATAGTTAAAAGTTTTTTTATAAGCACTCAAAATAATTTCTATACAATACGGTCAATGGCAGTTTAGAAACAGGCATCTATTTTAAGCATATAATACTATCCTACAATATGATTAGCTAATAATCCGACGACGATCGTGTGCCTCCTTCAAAATTTGAACCAAAAGCCGGCAATGTTGGCGACTTTTGCGATAAATTGCCAAATAGGGTGCGAAAAAAATGCTTTGAAAAATGAACCAAACTTGGCGATATTTTTATTATTTTACGATAAATCGAAAAAGGTATTTACGTATTATCCCGGCGGTCATTAACGCCAAACTATTTTTCCCGCAAATTTCCTGGCAAACTGTTGGCAATGATTCCGAACCATCAATAATTTCATGTGTCCGGCATTTATCTTGGCGAAAAAGTTGCTCGTCTTGGCGGATCGCCTGGATAATAATGTAGTACCTCGAAAAATGTCTAATGTAATTATATTAAGCTATGTCGATTTCTTCGGAAATTTTGAAAATTCGTTACTCGCACTTTAATTAACTGATTTATTGTATTGTGTTTTGTTAAGGGCTATCTGCCTTGGAGTATGGGGGTCTCCGACCGATCGAAAATTTGTTAATGCATTAGAACCCAAAACGGGTTAACGTCCTTATGATTTCGATTATTTGTCTGTTCTGATGTCCACCCATCCAGTGTTCTAACTGCTGTGGATATACATTGATTTGTGCGAAATTTATGTTTTTTTCTATGTACAGTACCACGTACCATATTGAAAATGGTGTGTGTAGCATTTATAGTTCTTTTACAGGAGAAAAAAATCCAATGTATAGCACAGTCTAAAAGGGGGGTTCGGGGGGGTCTCCCCCTGTATCTGTTGATACAGGAATGACTGAATCAGCAGTCATTCTTGAAAACATATTTTAGAGATATTCGATTTTTGAAAGAAAACCAAGTTGGCATATATATTACTAAGGCTCTCAAAATGATGCTCTCCATTGAGAATAACGTCCGTATTATTAATAGTTCTACAGGAGCACTCAAAAGAATTCCCATTGCAGTCTGTGGCATTTGAGAGACACTAATACATTTCTAGCACAAGACAATGAGTATAAAATTTTTATATTCTTCAGTTAAACGCTAAAAAAAAATTAATGGTCTTTTACAGGGTCTCATAAAATTGCATTTACAGTGATAATACAACATTTTTTTATCTACGAAATCTCGCCAGTTTTAACTAAAATACATAGCAGATTTGGCGCAAAAATATTTTGTATTGGAAAGTGTTTTATAATCTATGAGCTTGGCATGATTTATCTTTCTTGATCTTTTAAGGCAACAGATAAATCTTGTAAATCTTTTTTTCTTTCTTTCTTTCTTGTCATTTTTATTTATTTATTTATTTTTTGGATAAGACAATTTCTGAAGATCTATATAGTGGAACTGTAAATCAGTTGAAGACAACTCATTGAAAGAATATATGTATAACTCGGCTGTTCGAGCCTCATCAATGGGAGACCCCCCCTGAACCCCCCCCCCTAATTTTTTTAGTTTCATGATTGCCATATTAAAACGATATTAATGGACTATGTCATTTTATCTCTCATCTATCGTGTATTTCACCTGGTAACCCCATGTTGAAATTTTTAGGATTAGAACCTATTTATAGAAAAATACATGTGATGTATATTCTGCAGCTTACGAAATATTGTAACAATAGTTTAAAGCTGTTGTGAACTAATAGGTTTAAAAAAACGGGAAAAAAATTTTTCAAATTTTTTAAAAAAAAAAAGGGGGGTTTTAAAAAAGGGGTTTTTTTAAAAAAAAAATTTTTAGCGGACATTTATTCTTTTTTTTTTTTTTTTCCCCCTTTTTTTTATTTTTTTTTGGGGGGGGAAAAAAAATTTTTAAAAAATTTTTGGGGGGGGGGAAAATTTTTAAATTTTTAAAAACAAAAAATTTTTTTTAAACCCCAAAAAACAAAAGGGAAAAAAAAATTGGGGGGAAAAAAAAATTTTAAAAAAAAATTTAAAAGGGGAAAAAAAAAGGGGAAAAAAAAAAAAATTTTTTTTTTTTGGAAAAAAAAAAAAAAGGGGGGGGGCCCCCCCCACCCAATTTTTAAAAAATTTTTAAAAAAAAAATTTTTTTTTTTTTGGGGTAAAAAAAAAAAAAAAAAAAAAAAAGGCCCAAAAAAAACCCCCCCTTTTTTCCCCTTTTAAAATTTTTTTAATTTTTTCCCCCCCCCCCCCCAAAAAAAAAAAAAAACCCCCCCCCCCCAAAAAAAAAAAAAAAAAAAAAAAAAAAAAAAAAAAAAATTTTTCCCCCAACCCCCCCCCCCCCCCCCCCCCCCCTTTTTTTTTTCCCCCCAAAAAAAAATTCCCCCCCCCCCCCAAAAAAAAAAAACCCCCCCCCCCCCCCCCCCCCAAAACCCAAAAAAAACCCCCCCCTTTTTTTCCCCCCCCCCCCCAAATTTAAAAAAAACCCCCCCCCCCAAAAAAAAAACCCCCCCAAACCCACCAACCCCCCACAACCAACAAACACCCCCCCCCCCACCCCCCCACACACACACCCCCACAACCCCCACAAAAAACACCCCAACCCCCCTCCACCACACCACCCCCCCACCGCCCCCACAAAGAAACCACAAAACCCACCCTCACAAAAAACACACCCCCCCCCCAACCACCTAACCAAACCACCCCCAACCCAAAAACACCCCCCACCAAAACCCACACCCCCCCACCAAAAACACACCAACCCCCCCCCCCACCCCCCCCCCCCAACCAAACCACAAAAACCCCCCCCCACCACCACATCAAAAAACAACACCACACACAAAAAAAACCCACCCACCCACCACACCCAAAACCCCAACAACCCCACCCTCCACCAACCCACCAAACCCCCCCCCCCCCACCCACACCCAACCAACCCCCTTCCCACAAAAACCCCACAACCCACCCTCCCCCCCCACCCCCCCCCCCCCCACCCCCCCCCCCACCCCCCCCACCCACCCCCCCACAAAACCCTACCCCACCCCCAACCCCCCACCAACCCACCCCCTTCTTTCCCCCCCCCCCCCCCCCCCCCTTTTTTTTTCCCCCCCCCCAAAACCCCCCCCCCCCAAAAACCCCCCCCCAAACCCCCCCCCAACCCCCCCCCCCCCCCCCCCCAAAAACCCCCCCCCCCCCCCCCCCCCCCCCCCCCCCCCCACCCCAAACCCCCCCCCCCCCCCCCCCCAAAAAAAAACCCCCCCCCCCCCCCCAAACCCCCCCCCCCCCCCCCCCCCCCCCCCCCCCCCCCCCCCCCCCCCCCCCCCCCCAAACCCCCCCCCCCCCCCAACCCCCCCCCCCCCAAACCCCCCCCCCCCCCCCCCCCCAAAAAAAAAAAAACCCCCCCCCCCCCCCCCCCCCCCCCCCCCCCCCCCCCCCCCCCCCCAAAAAAAAAAACCCCCCCCCCCCCCCCCAAACCCCCCCCCCCCCCCCCCCCCCCCCCCCCCCCCCAAAAACCCCAACCCCCCCCCCCAAAAAACCCCCCCCCCCCCCAAAAACCCCCCCCCCCCCCCCCCCCAAAAACTTTTTCCCCCCCCCCCCCCCCCCACCCCCCCCCAACCCCCCAAAAAACCCCCCCCCCCCCCCAAAAAACCCCCCCCCCAAAAAAACCCCCCCCCCCCCCCCCCCCAAAAAAAAAAAAAACCCCCCCCCCCCCCCCCCCCCCCCCCCCCCCAAAAAAAACCCCCCCCCCCCCCCAAAACCCCAAAAAAAACCCCCCCCCCCCCCCAAAAAAAAAAAAAAAAACCCCCCCCCCCCCCCCCCCCCCAAAAAAAAAAAAACCCCCCCCCCCCCCCCCCAAAACCCCCCCCCCCCCCCCCAAAAAAAAAAAAAACCCCCCCCCCCCCCCCCAAAAAAAAAACCCCAAAAAAAACCAACCCCCCCCCCAAAAAACCCCCCCCCCCCCCCCAAAAAAAAAACCCCCCCCAAACCCCCAAAACCCCCCCCCCCCCCCCCCCCCCACCCCCCCCCCCCCCCCAAAAACCCCCCCCCCCCCCCCCCCCCAACCCCCCCCCCCCCCCTGGAAATTCATCCCGACGACCGTGAAAAGACTGCGTTCACCACGGGACAAGGATTATGGCAGTTCAAAGTTATGCCTTTTGGACTCTGCACGCACCTGCTACATTCGAGCGACTAATGGAGACAGTGTTGAGAGGACTTTCCTACGAAGCATGTCTCGTTTATTTGGACGATATCATCATCGTCGGAAGGACTTTCGAAGAGCATCTAGAGAACATCCGAAAGGTGCTGCAGAAATAAAGGAGGCGAACTTGAAACTGAGTCCATCGAAGTGCAATTTGTTTCGTCGGGAAGTACGTTACCGTCGGGCACATAATATCCGCCCACGGAGTCCGAACCGATCCCGAAAAGACGTCCGCAGTCCAGAACTGGAGTCGTCCCGAGAATATCCACGACTTAAGAAGTTTTCTCGGTCTGTGTACTTACTATCGAAAATTCGTGAAGGGCTTTTCTCAAATTGCAAGACCTCTTCACAAATTGACCGAGACTGGACAGAAATTTCTCTGGACTGAGGAATGTGAGGACGCATTCAACGAACTGAAGACGGCTTTAACATCTTCGCCGATCTTGTCGTATCCTCACCCTGACAAGCCATTTATCCTGGACACAGACGCAAGTAAGGAAAGTGTCGGAGCAGTTTTGTCCCAGGAGATAGATGCCAAGAACACGTCATTGCTTACTGGAGCAAAATGCCTTTCAAAGGCAGAACGTAACTATTGTGTTACGAGAAAGGAACTCCTTGCTATCATTAAGGCCGTGGAGCACTTCCA
>JAWZYV010001738.1:0-18499 GCA_038373885.1 Cheiracanthium punctorium | reverse complement strand
ATTTCATTTATAGATCCGTAATTAAAATCTTTATTTTAAAATAGACTAAATTTTGAATACATAATTCTAGAATGATATAAACGGCAGAAATGTTAATTCTACCATTTAAATATTAGTATTTTTACAACCTTCGAACATGCATTAAAAGTACCATTGCATATAAGAAATACTTCCCTCCCACTCTCTTTCCATTTAGCATTTATATGAAAACCATTAAAAAGAGCAGCTTCACACACACACAAAAAAAAATTCCTTCCGTCCATGTAAATCCATGTATTGTGTTTACCAAGTTGCTGATAGCATAGCCTGTATACACCCTTTTTTTTTCCAGAGCTTTCCTAAAGTGCTTTCAAATAGTGTTTTGCTTTTAGCAAATGGTGTTTGCTTGCAAACTTTGCTTTTCTTGTATGCATTTATTGTGTTCCTAAATCTTCAATTTTATGCTCCAAAATCATGTTAATTCTGATCTCGAATCTTAGTTTTCCTCTCGGAAACTATTTTTTTGTGCTCCCGAGGTGCTCCCAAATGGAATTTTTCTGCTCTTAAATAGAATTTTTCTGCTCCCAAATGGAATTTTTCTGCTCCCGAGGTGCTCCCAAATGAAATTTTTTCTGCTCCCGGCGTGCTCCCAAATCGAGTGTTGTAGTTAACATCCCTGTATATTAGGGTGATTCATAAAAGACCCCAAAAAAATTTTTTCCCTTTTTTTTAACTCTCAACCCCTAAAAATGGTCTATTCCACTAGAAAACATACCAGTATTTTTTTAAAAAATTTTAATTGATATTTAAGGGTCGCTACCGAATTTTGAAATATGAGAAATGAAGCAAAAACGATAAATTTTTGTGGTTTTTCTGTCTATAATTCTTAACAACATCAAGTACTGCTTCTGCTCCTCATCGTTTGTATGTAATTTGTTGTATTCTTCCATCAAAGCAACACCTCGTTCAGCTATATCATTAACGACTCTCATGTTTTGTTCAATTTCTTTAGCTGACCTGCAGTTTTCTTCTTCTTCCCACAGCTCAGGATCTTTTTGTATGAACTCACATGAAATACCAGTCGTGTTGAAAAATTTCATTGTATTTGTTGTAACGAAATCTTCGATATTTTGATTTTTGATTGCATCATACCTCAAAGATGCCTTTTTAGGACTGTTTTCCGAACTTTCGTTATTCAGTGCTAAAATCATTCTGCGTTTTGTTTCATTAGAAATTCGCTTATCAAAAAAAGCTAGAGCAACCAGATACCAAAGATGACCCAACATCTTTTTCCTGGCGACTTTGGCTAAAACTGTATCATGTTTTTCGAACTCAACTATGTACTTCAAAATCTTCAGGTCATTTTCAGGTGCCATCTAAGCCACTCGCACTGTAAACCAGTATTTTGCATAGACAAGTACAACAAATATGCAGATATCCGTAATGGCCTTAGCTTCTTTAATTGTGATCTTAAGCTGGTGCTTAAATAGAAACATTTTCAATGCATATACAGCTTTCGCCATCCAACGTGCACGATGCATTCCAGAAGGGGCTTTGAATGAGATACCGCTTTCAGGAATCCCTCCTAAAAAGATAATGATTAAATGAAGGAGCTCCCTGTAATCGTCACGAGGCTGAAATTGTTGTAGTCGATTCTGAGCAAAAGTAATTATATCGGTCGCAGCAGTTTGAACGCAATTCCAAGTAGATGGTTCAAAAATTGCAGTTTTGAAGTCTTCCTGATTTATTTTTGTCCAACGGCTCTTAAATTTTTTGAAAATTATAATTTCAGGATCGCTGCATGGTCCAATAGCTGATACTACGACAGCTTCCAGTACAATTTCTAAGATGTGATGCCGACAAGGGAGCCAAATCAATTCTTTTTGCATTTTTTGTTCCAAAAGAATACAGGCTCCGTTTATTCGCCCAGTATTAGATGCCGTTGTGTCGAAGCACATACATCTTATTTTATCACGTAAGTTCCATGATGAAATTGTCTCGAAAATAGCAGACGCCATGGTTTCTCCTTTGCCATCTGGAAGCTTAGCAACGGCCAAGAGCTAGTCCACTCTTTTTCCAGATACCAAGATTGGTAGACGATCTACTACTTCATGCCCTGTTATGTCCTCGAGCATTTTTCCATCCCAGTGCACAGTTAGTGTAGTTTGGGGTTGGAAATCAGATTTTATTGATTCAGCAAGCTGCAGTCTATTATTCATTCTTTGGCGGCGTATAGAGGAATAGCTTACGTTGTATTCTGATACATTACAGCCTAGACTTTTGAGTGTAGATGTCAAAACAACAGTCGCTTTCCGGTCGCTCAATTTAGCGACATCGAGACTAGTTGCTAAATTAGAATCTAGGATTGTTTTTCGGCCTCGTTTCCTTGGTATCGAAAAAATCCTTGCTTGAAGAAGGTCCTGGCTTCGGAGAATTAGGACGACTTTGACTCCTGTCCTCTGTAGAAGAAGTAGCTGAAGATGACAATAAATCGTATTTCTCAGTTAGTCTATTTATTGCTTCTTTTTCTTTTCTTTCATTTTTTCCAACTTAACTTCTTTTTCTAATTGTTTAGCAAGTTTTCTAGCATACTGTTTATCAATCTTACCGATTCCTCCAAGACGGTTCATTTTTCTTTGGTTCAAAAGAAATTGTCAATATTCATTATATTTAGAGCATTAGAGTGAGCTATATCAAACAGAACATTTAAATTTGATTGCCACTTGTTTTCTTTTTCTTTGATTGTTGCTGAACGCTTTGCCTTATTTTCTTTTTTTTTTTTTTTTTAAATTCTGCCATTCCTTGAAATATTTATATTTTTACATTACATTTTTATAGTGAAAAAATAAACTCATTACTTCTTGCACTGAGGGTAATCTTGTTTGCACTAATTCTGAGCAAGTGTGTCCGATTAACCATATTTCATCTCTTTTTCTTGTTTTTATAACATCTGAAGCCATTATATGAATAATATTACAACACTAAACAACAACAAAAAAAAAAAAAAAATGAAAGTAAGTCGCATTCACGAGCGAACACAACCACTTTGGATTTCAATGATTTTATCTCTGGGTAAGAAGCAGGACTGTTTATATTGTAAATATCAATCCAGCTAACTAAAGCTGGGGAATGTCATATGCATAAAATGTTTTTTTCTCCCCCCCCTCCCCCTCCTGCAGTGGGAGGTGCTCAATTTATTGGTACTTGCTTGATATAGGGGTGGCCGGAAGCAGGCGCGTAGCCAGGAAAATTTTTCGGGGGGGGGGGATATGCGCCTGGAAAATATTTCGGGGGGGGGGGGGGGGGGATATGAACTTATCTGTGTATAAATAGACGGAATTTCACCACTAATCCAAACATTTCGGGGGGGGGGGGGGGTATATCCCGATATCCACCCCCTGGCTACGCCCCTGGCCGGAAGTAGAGAAGAGAAGGAAACGCGTAGACCCAAAAGGGCGTTATTGCAGTTAATTTTTAAACTTTGAGAGTTGGTAGCGACCCCTAAATATCAATAAAAAATTCTGAAATTATTAACCAATTCATATTTTAGTAGATAGAATGATATTATGGGTTGAGAGTCAAAAAAATAAAAACTTGAATTTTATGAATCACCCTACTGTATATAGTTATTGTATAATATAAACTTAAGTAGATGTTTGAAATAAGTAATAGAATATTGTGATGGTAGATTTAGACTATGTATGCTATTATTAAATAGATCAAGTATAGTGTTGTAGAGATCATCTAAATGTATGTTATTAAATAGATCTATATATATATTCAATTGGGAGTATTTGGATAAATTTTAAGTTAGATCAAAGTTTCTTTCTGCATATTATTGCGAGTAAATGACTTATTGAAATTATGAATTTGTAGTTAAGGCCACACATGAGTATACCTTTTTGAGACTTTTTTGTGTATGTGAAAAAAACATTTAAATTTTTCTTTTTAAAAAAAAAGAACATTTTAGAAACCGGAAAATAATGTAAAGCTGTTTTCACAGTACAATTTTCATGCAGTTTTAATTTTTTTAAATGTTTAATTGGAATATTTGCTATTAGGAAAAAAACTCTTAATAATATTTACAAGCTTTTAAATTGAAACATGTTTTATAATACCTGTGTGTTTTCAAATAAAATGAGCCGAGGAAGCATTGTTTCTGTTGGGACATTATGCAAAATACCATATATTTAAGATTTTTCTTGAATGAAATAACACATATAAAAAGGTACTTATACCTCTGGGCAATCATTTCAGCTTAAAAAAATATTCAGCCTTCATCAGCAATCAACACAACATGTGGCAAAATGGGAGGGGACTCAACAAAATACTAGTGTCCTCACTATTTTGCCTTCAACATTTTTTATAGGTTATGAGAAAATTGAGTAAATGTTTGTTCCATTTATAAAAAATGGCAGTGGAATAGAAAGAAATTTGGAATTATCTTAATAAGTTAATTTAAAGCAATTATTAGCAAGTTAATTTAAAATAGATGTAAAAATTGTTTATGAAAATTATGTAAGTGTTTGTTCTTGCATCCCTCAGAAATGACATAAGAGAAGAGAATGAAGTTTGATAACATGATCAGAAACAACTAAAATAATTAGTGGAAGATTTTTTTTTAATTTTGAATGCATTTTAAAAATTTAGCTGTAAAAGAATTGAATTTAACCATGTAAGATCAGAAATGCTCGCATGCATACACACATAAAATTAACGTATAAAAACATTGTTATATAATTAGCTTTATTTTAATATGTTATAGCTAAAATAGTATTTGAGTGATTTTTATAAAAACTTCAATTGTGTGCAAAAAGTAATTTCTGTGTTATTTACTCAATATTTTTTTTAAAATTATGTTTATACAGGCTAGCTCTAAAGTATTCTCTTCATACTCAAAGCCGTGGAGTAAATAATGAAAGATTCCTGACTGTTCGACATAAATATAATGTAACTAAACTTTTGAAATACTTAGCAAGCCATGGAGGTTCCAATAGCAAGTTTGAATTAAAGGATGCTTCTAAAACATCATTTCTACTATAAATTCTTTAAAGAAATACAGGTTTGTAAATTTTTTCTTGTAAATAAGTGTTGAATATATATTTTCTTCAGTTTAAACATTTATAATTTTTTTATAGAACATGATTTCATCCAGTCTTTGCTCATAGTATATGTCCTTTGTGGACTAATATAGTGGTATCTTAAGATAACAGTGCCCTTAGCATAGGAGGTTTTTGAGATGTGAGCTATCATTTGGTTATTTTTTCTTTACTTCATATTCCAGAATACAAGCTGTCTATATGTGAATATATGAAACCAGAATGATTAAACTGTAGTGAAATGAAAGAAAAATTTACTACAGCAAAACCATCCCGTTTTTTTTTTTTTTTTTTTTTACAGTATATGTGTGTAAAGTATTAATTTCTGTTTTAAAAATGTGTGTTTATAATAAGTAACATTATTGTAAAAATTGAGAGTTTATTTGGGCCTAGAAAACGTAAATGGCATGTCAGTGAAGGAATTTGATTTGACATAAAAGTATTTAGACTGATAATCTTAGTCAAGAAACAAATTATAATTTTGTATCTCATGGGTCCACTGTATTAAGAATAGAGATCTGTGCCACTGCCACTGCCTAGGTCCAGGCTGACGCGCCGGCAAAAAAGGCCGATTGCACACAGCGACATACAATCGACTTCAAAACTTTTTTAAAAAATTGCACCTAAACTTTCAACTGTTTATTTTTATCTGGATACTTCTTAGCCTTTTACAGGCTAATGTTCCTTATTAGAAACATCAAATTAAAAAAAAACAAAAAAACTAGCAGGTATAGTTAGTTAAAAGATGACTTGATTTTTTGAAACACAAGTTGCATTTCTATCATTAGTGGGAATCTGGATAAAAAATCAAAAATAGAGATTTTCATAATTTTTTACAAAGCTATCTTGATACAGCACCCCTCCCCTTCAAACTTAATTCATATCTTTATTTAAAAATAAATTAAATGTTAATAAAATATATGTTTTAAAAATAAATCTTTCATTAATGCTTAATATTTCACTTATTTAAACTACCCATCACTATATTCCGTTTTTGAAACCAATGTGAAAGTTTGTCAGAAGTTTTTAGTCAGAAATGGCCAATGTTCCCAATTGCAAACACAGTGAAAATTGTATGCAGTTTGCCCGTTTAAATGACTAATATCATTTAATTAATGGATTAGAAAACAAATATGCAAAAAATTAATTTAAAATAGTATGTCTGGATCTGAATTCAGTCTGTAAAAGGTTAACGCTAGTACTAACTTGTAAAGATACAATTTGAATTTTTTTGAGTCAGTGGTGTAATTTGAATGCTTTAAAAACTGTTTAAACATTGCATTATACCCCAAAAGAACATAATAAGTTTTGAATTTTTCATGAGAAGGTTGTAGAGGGAAAAAAAAAAAAAAATGCTTAAAAGCAAATAATGTATCAATCATATACTGATAACTAAATGTATTGCGAATGTGCCATATAAACAACATAAACCAATCAGATTTTGAGAAAATCTATTGTTTCAGTTTTGCAGTACAATTATTTTAAAAGTGTACCACAACTGCAAGCTCATATTCAGGAGCCCCACCAGTGGGCGAGAGCATAGCGCTCGGAACTAGGAGATGGAAGGTGCCTGGTTCAAAACCAGGTCGCATCTGTCAACCTAACTGTTTGGAGTTTTCTGAGGTTTCCTCCTAAACTTAGCATAGATACAGGTTATGATCCCTTAGTAAGACTGCCGACGAGGCCACCCCACCCCTCTATCTAGAGCCCATATGTAGCTAATTGGCTGTAAACCCACAACAACATCACACTCAAGACTAAGTATTTTTAGTCTTAAAAAAATCTCATTTTGACGTAAATTTATAGAGGAGAGGAGGGTATTATGAAATAGTTGGGAAATATGGAGTATCGAGGATTCAGCTCTGTTAGTTGCTTTTGTCGTATGGGAATACCATGAACTACTCAAGAAAGATTTCCATGTTACAGTACAGTGAGAGTTGACCACTTGTTGTCGTACCACTCACTACAGAACAAAGTGTATTTTATGGTTTTTGCAGATAAGTTTTCAAGCATTTTAGTCTACTAGTATACATGTGACTTGAGCTTAGTATACATGTGACTATTGTTAACACAATATACACTAAAAGACTTGTAATTGTTTTTTAGCTGAGTGTTTTATCCAACATTTTAAAGGTTCATTTTCCTACATGTATTATGGAATACTAGGTAATATTGTAATGGGTTTCATGCCATGCCATCAACTAAAGAACCAGAAAATCAAAATGCTGAATGTATCTCCTGTAACTGAAAATGCTTTGAAGATTAACAAGAAATTTAGATTCCATGCTTCATCTGTTCTCTATGGGCTCACCTTAACTGTACCGGAGCAGAGAAAGAAATTTATATCTGAAACTTTTCTAAATAGGCTCGAAGCAGAAATGACTTAAACATAATCTTAAAAATATGTTTTACAGTTAAAAATAACTATATGAAGTGTTAGTTTTTTAATGGTTCAAAGCACCTATTCCAAATAACCAAACTATTTCATATTACCTCCATTTGTCACTTTAAAAAAAAAAAAAATTTCTATAACAACAAAATAAATAGTATTTTTCTTTACAAGTGACATTTCATTACAAATAGTTATAGCATGTACTCATGATAATTTGGGGGTTTTATTCGAAAGCCTGTAAAGTTATAGTTAGAAGTGTAAATGGTATTCCATAATACCCTCCTTTCCTCTACATACATACTAGAAGTCAAATCCAGTTGTGGGGGCAATTACTATGAGCGCTAGAAAAATCATTTGATGAAAATATATTTAATCTTCATCCACTTAAAATAAATAACTTCCCATTCAATTTTTGATATATATATACTCAAATCGAATTTCATGCTCTTCTGGAAACTTTTTGCACATTCGACCAATTTCGTTTTGTGTACAACCCCTCTTATATGAATGCTTCAAGCAGATGATCGTTTTTAATGTAAAAAAGTTAAACTGTGTTACCTAGATAAAAAATTTGAAACAAATCGGAATCACAATTTTCCCTTCAAAGCCTGAAAAACGTGATTTCAGTATGACATTCGTCATTGTTACTTGAAACAGCAAATTTTGTCGTGCAAATGATTCACTTTTATTACTCTCAGAAATAAAATGGAGCTGAAAAGAGCGAAAAATCGCTTAAAAGTGGGGGAATGGGTAGATTTTGAGATTTTTAAAGTAACACAGATTGCTTTGAACATTTTTATACATAATTATGATAAACTTGAAGTGGATTGTACAAATGGCGTAGATGTTATTTCGCTTTTTAATATTTTTACCTTTTTAATCTTCTACGAGTAATGGCAGTAAAAGTTTTATCTTCAAGTGGTTGCCCAGAATTGTTAAGAAAGTCAGTGAGTCAGAGATAAATGTAACTATATAGTAGGCTATGTGTGTATGTATTTGTAAGCATACATCCATTTTCATTCCAAATTAGAGTTACTTATCGCTCAGTTGGTTGTAAAACAACCCTTGAAAAAGGATAAACAGAACACTTTTAATTTCATAAAATATTTATTAACATGGTATATTGTGATTTATTCATATTATCTTTACAAATCTACTAATACTACCTATTACGTATATCAATACTATCTATCTTCCTTCTCCTTCTTCAAGGCTCGATTAAAAGAAGCAGCTTGGATTATTTGGTACCAATGGGATCTTTTTATACTATGGTAATTCTTTGCAATTTACGCATTAACATAAACAATTATCATTTCACATAATGGTTGCCATTCCAAGGATGCAGTGGTAATGATTTTCCATATGTGCCTATTATTCATTTCTAATATGGGCAGATGAGTGATACATGCAGAAAGGAAATTGCTGTCATGTCTTTGGTTAACTTATTTGCTTCTTCATAACATTCATTAAGCAGCTATGTAAGGCAAAAAAGATTGTTTATTTGCACTTACAAAAAAAAAGGAAGCACTTTTTACTTTATGCATTTGGTGTGATTCATCATATACAAAGTAATCTTTAAGAATTTCTTTTTTTTTTAAGTCAATTTCTTCTTAGTTGTTAAAATGCACTTGTGATTGCATCTTTACTTGAAAATGAATTTTAATATATTCCTTAAATGCATTAAGCTTTATAGCAAATTGTCAAGTATAAGAAATTCAATGTATATGTATATAGGTATATATAAATATACACATGAAGTTTAAAATCCAATGTCCTGTCAATTTTTTGCAATACAATAGAATGTAAGATAAATAAAACTTTACATAAAAAAGGTATTTATCACACTGAACGATCATTTCAGCCGAAAAAATATTCAGCCTTCTTCAGTAGTCAAGACATTGTGTGGCAAAAGAAAACTCTTTTGCCACACAGTGTGTCTGAAGAAGGCTGAATACTTTTTCAGCCAAAATGATCGTCCAGTGTCATAAGCAGGGGTCGAAAAAATGTGTAAAATCTTGTTAAAATGGTGTTAGCCATTTTAACAAGATTAGCTTTTTTAAATCAATATTATTCAATGGCACCTGACGCCATTGAATAATATTGATTAAAAAAAGCTAGTGTCCAAGGGATATCTTTTAGTTGTCTGGGCGAACTGGTGCCTGGGTTTTTTCGAACACTGGCGGCAACTACCTTTATGTGTGTTCTTATATAAAGTTTATTTATCTCATCTTTTAACACCAGTTTCTTTTTGAGTGTTTTTCGTTACAATAGAATGTGGTTGTACATGTCATATAACCAATTTTATGATATTTTAAATTGCAGTGTAGTATAGTTCTACTGTGTAGTATTTGTATGTGAATAAAAGTATCTTAAATGAAAGGAAAAGGAATTAAAACATTTCTCTACTAAATCCAAGGGTGGAATTCTCCGCCGGTGGTTCACGAAATCGTCGGTTGTTAGCTACCAACTGGGAAAAACCAGTTGTTTGGTTACCGACTGCGATAACAACTCCGGAGGGAAACGGGAGGTCTTTTAGCCAATCACATGAACCCCTTGACGCTCCTCCTTAAAACTCCACCTCAAGGCGGGGCAAAGTTAACGACTGCGAGAAATTAACGACGAGCGGAGAATCCAGCTGCAAGTGTCTGTTTAATTAAATTGTCATTTCAACCTATCAAAGATTAGCAACACCCAGAAAAATTTTTGCTTGACTAGTTTTTTTTAAAAATAAAACTTAAAGCATAGTATAGTTAGTAAATATTGATCAAATTGTCTTTCCAAATTTATGGAAAAAAACTTTTGATTCTAAGATGTTTTGCACAATGAGAGAAAAAACTTTTTATAGATGATTTGGTGTATTAGTGTATTTTGAATAATTACTAGCAGATAATTTCATCTGGAAAGAATAATACATTTTCCCCCTGTACACATGCCTGCTTTTTGCGTTTGTTCTTGGTGTAAAACATTTTCCCATGACATTTCTCATATGTCATTTGAGTAATGACTGTCTGTGCAGATTCTGCTATATCTATTAAATCTTAAAAATTGTAGCTATCTTTAGACAGTTCAAAACATAATATGAAAAATCAAAGTCGATAGTTTGCTTAACAAATTCAATCCATTGCAGTCATCCAATAACTTGAATTGAGCACTTTCTTTTTACATTGAAAAATGAGATTTCCTATTGAAATAAATGCATTATAGGAACAGTTTTTCGCATAGAGGTGGTTGCCTTATTAGTTTTCAGCTCCATAAATGCTCTGTATGGCATTTCATGCTGCTGAAAGACAGGCAAAAATACTTTGTTTCGGAATGAGGTTGAATTGTTGTGTATCTGGTACAAGGTATTTTGCAGAATCTAGATTTTTCACCCCTTTCCTTAAAATGTTCATTTGTAAAACTCTCCAGAGAGATAAGTACACCTGTTGGAATAGGGAAGGAACCCCTAGGACAGTAGTAGACCCAAATTCCGACTTTTGGTTTAAAGCATTCCATGGGACAACTGATGTCCCAGCCGGTATCAAAAACTTAACTATGCAAAATGAACAACCAAGATCATTTACATTAAAAAATTTAGTGAATATTAAGTCTTAAAACTGAAAACATCTGAAATGGAACACACTGAAATGGAAAACATCTCAAATGAACACATTCATTTTAAGATTCCCCCCCTCCTCTACCTACTTGGAAATTTCATTAAACTTTCTGTCCAATACTTTCTGACAGTAAACATCTTTTCTAAAAGCACCGAAATTAATTCACCATTTTAAAATATTATTCTCAATTCTATAATTGAATGAAATTGCACTGTGCTCTAATTACTAAATTAGGACACTTTTTTTTCATCATGGTTTTCTGAAAAAAAAAGAAAAGAAAATGGACTTTTTCTGTAAATGTCTGAATACTTACTGAAAAATTCTGAATACTTACTCAGTGTTTCTGAGTAGACTCATGCTCAGAACCACGCATGAGTCTACTCAGAAAGACGCATGCCGCACGACAGCTGGCTGTGCGGCACAGCCAGCTGCATAAAAAAAAATGGTCTCTAGATCTGTGGCACACGATGAACATTTCGATCGTCCGCCATCTTGCTGGTAGTTAAGTCGAGCAATGACAACGGCTGCCTTTTTTTCAGCATTGGGCCATCTATCCAGCTGTTCTCGCATTCTTCCATTTTTCAGCAGATGTCAGTGCTGTTAAAAATAATCATGACCACTTTTTTATGGGAAATGATGTGCTAAAAAGTAAAGGATTCTCGTGGAGCTATGTCACTCGCAACTATTTTTATAGAAATCAAATCTATTCTCCGTGACTGGCAACAGTCAAAACGTCAGAGTTTGGTGTTCCCAGAGCGGGAACACTGCGCGTTTAAGGGTTAATCAGTTAACAGTATTTTATCCCTCCCTCATGGCATCACTGAAGGTGGTTGGAAGCACCCAAACCATCCCAGTCTAAACCTGGTGTATTTATTATTGTGTGTGGTAAATGATATAGTATATAATTAGGAAATGGTTTAAAACGGTCTTAGGAGTGGTTACAAGTGTCTAAATTAACTGTGTAAATGAGAAATTTTCACTAATGTGAGATATCTCGGAAGGCATTCCTTGTGTAAATCAAGACTCAACTGTATTTCATTTGCAAAAGTAATTCATTTAATTTATTTTCTTTGAAGTACAATAGTCTTGACTTAATGGAGAGATGCATTCCAAGATCACTCTCGTAGGTGAATATTTCACATTGTGAAATAGGGTGCACAGTTCTTACTGTTACCAAAAAAATCTTGTGTTGAGGATGAGGACTTTCCGGCAGCTCTGAGATACATTACTCCTGAAAAACTTGCATTAGATAAATCGTATTGTAGTGCATGAAAAACTCACATAAGTTAGACTGTGCTGCAGCATGAGTCCACTGTAATCCATAAACATAAATGTAAACAGTGTTATCTGAAAGTCTTTCACTTTCCTCTACATCATAACATTTAGAGTCAATGCTGATTGTTTGACTGGTGATGTTATCCGAAAGAAAGAAATTCACAAGAAAGGACTATACTTCACCATTTTAAATATTGTTTCGAATGTGCATCATAATCCATGTGTGTGCTGTGTTTGTCTTTCTTGGGTTGATTCCTACTTTAATGCCCCGACTCTCGCCTAGGTGGCTACAATTAAACATATGCAGTTACCATGACTATTTTTTGTATTTATGTGGCAAGCGTAATTTAGAATTAAAATGGTGACTTGGAACAACATGTAAGTACAGCATTCCATTCCATTTTTATTTATTTTGGATTGCCAGTTAAGCTAGTTTTAATAATTAAGTTCCTTAACTGGTGTGTTTATCGCTAATTTGTTCATTTTAGTTCTTTGGGAGCGTTGAAACTTGTACATAACTCTTAGAGACCCATGACTGCAAAGCTCGCCTAAGTGTCACCTGATTTTTTAGGTTGGCGAGAGTGGGCGCGTTAAAATAGGAATCAACTCTTTCTTGTACCATAAAACACATCTTTGGAAGCAAAATCTATCATAAAATTGCCTACTGAAACTGTTTTACAATCTTCGTCAGGCATATTCCAACTATACTTCACCATTTTAAATAATTTGGAATGGGCATCCTAATCCATGAGTGTACTTTGTTCCATAAAACACTTCGGAATAGAAATCCTTATTAAAATTGCCTACCATAACTGTTTAACAATTTTCAAACGTCGTCAAACAGTTTCGCCAACACATAGTCAAACTATACTTCACCTTTATAAAGACCATTTGGAAAGTGTATCATAATCTATGATGTGTACCGTATTTGTCTTCTCTGTTCTATAAAACACTTCTTTGGAGTTAAAATCTATATTAAAATCGCCTACTAAAACTATTTTACAATAGTCGCCAGGCATTTCTATACTCATAATATATTTATAATAAATTATCACATTTAGGCACCAAATTTAGTGATCAATTATCAAAAATTGCAAACCTTGTGTAACTTTGAACATTTTAACACACTCTCTCTCTCTCTCTCTCCCTCCCCCCCTCCATGTTATCTGGCAAATACATTTGAAAAGATATTCACCGTGACAATCCATATCTACAAAACTTGTCGACAAGATTGCATAGACAAAATTCTCGTACTCAGCGAAATAGCACCCTAGTGCTAAAAATAGGACCCTGGGGAGAAAAAAAATCATCTGGATACTTAGGACATCTAAGTGTATTTTTATATGTATATGTGATTACAAATTATGTAATAAAAAGACGGAAAGCTCACAGACCACAATAGCTCTGGATAGTTTTCATTGAACATACTTGGTTGGTATTCAGTTGAAACAAACTTATTATAATGGTGGGACATGGGACATTATTTGATATAGCTTGAATTTTTCTTTATATATTAATGATTTATTTGAAATGCGTGAAATATATTAATGATCTCTATTATATCTTTCAGGATATCTATTGTTCAACAAAAATTCTCTTCTGATGCAGTCATGAAACATTTGTTACGATATCATAGCTAAAAGCTTTTTGTATAAAATACTATTGTTATGAACTCTTTTACTTGTATAGTGACTTTTAATATGTACATAAATAATAAAGTTCTTTACATTATAAAGTTAATATGTCGTTTATGTTGATGTATATATTTTTAAACACTTTATTACATGTCATATTTTTTTATAGTAAAATAATAAACTATTTATTACTATATCTTACACATTTTTAAAACATGAAAAAAATTTTTAATTTTTAATTCTCATTATTCATAATGTTAAAATTAATAAACCAATTATTTATGGCGAAAAGTGTGCAAGCATGTTTTCTCTAGTAAATTGTTTAAATTAATTCAATTTAAAATAATAAAAAGTACAGTGAATACGATTTGATAAATTATACTCGAAAATAATCTTAAAAATTACAATACAATACAAAAATATTTAAAATAATCTTTTAAAGTTAAATATATAAAATTATATTACAGTACGTTTATTATGGAACATTAAACAAAATAAATAAATAATCTTTACATTTTTTTAGACAATGATTTGTGCTATTAATGAATTATGTTTACAAATTTACTTACATTTTCAAATTTAAAAAAAAAATCGTAAAAAGCAATTAAGCACGAAATTTTATCTTTTATTTTTTTGGTCTCGCAGTTGCCGAGAAATTTCAATTTTTTTAGTTTCGGACTTTTTTTTCCGGTTCTGGTAATTTCGCCGGTAACGTTAAGTACCAGCAAGTGTCGATCAAACAATTCGTATAGTGAATTTGCGATTCTGTCTGCCGGTTGCCATTAGGCGGCGGGCAGGTTACCTTTGTTCTGATGCCGCAGAGCCAGCAGCCAATCACGGTGAGCGTCACAGCAAGGGCGATGCCTCATCACACATGACTCACCTCCGCTCCTTCCCCCTCCCATCCCGGCGTCCCGTTTTTGAATCGGGAGCAGACTGAATCGATAGAGCTCGACTCTGATCGTTATTTTTATGAAAAATATCCTCAGGATTCCTTCAAGTCTTCCTCTATCCGAAGACTAAGAGTGTGAAAAACATTTCGAAAGTGATCGGTGTTCGTCTTTCGCGATGGAATTTCTGTGCTGCTGAAGATCCTTGAAAAAGACAGACGATATCGCAGCATCTAATGTTGACAAGAACTGGGCTCGCCCGGTCACAGTCAGCTGGCGTCGCTTGCGCTGTAGCGTTCGTTGTCTGGGTTATTTGTAATACCCCCTTCTGTGTTATTTGGTACGTACTAAGATAACGAAAATCTGATTTACTTCATTCAAGATTGTTACATCAAAACTTTTGGATTATTCAGTGTCTGATCGTGTGGTGTTTCGTCCTCAACATATAGCAAAGTACTTGTGTGCGCGCTGAGATGAAATTTATGGTCGACATAGTGTCGTACGAAGGCAGAGTTTTCCTAGGATCCTATCAAAAATCTTGACGGTAGTGTATCGTGTAATTGTGTGTAGAATCTAATTGTGATGGAGATGCTTGTATTTATATAAATCGATATTTGACCTTAAGTACACATTTTCGAGCCATGCAACGTTCCTGACGTCAAAACTGCAAACTCGGCAATTGGAGAGATTGGCATGGCCCCCGGCGTGTCTCTGTTTTGAAGTATTTTGTTGGATATCGATTGGATCTCAATCCTCTGCTGGTTTAAACTCACAATACCGAATTCGAATCGTAAACTAAATTTATTTGTGTTGCCATTTTTGTTTTTCAATTTTCATTAAAGTGAGACCGACTGTGCTACTTTTTTAAAATGTGATATGCTACGTCGTGTGAAATCGGCTGTTGTGTATCAGTTGGTGCGTGTTTAAATAGTGACCATTGAATTCGGAAAATACAGGACGGCCCCCCATGAACAAGCCGGACATCTCTGTTACTGGAGGCCAGCTGATCGACTGGGCCAAGGAACAACAGCAGCTGCTCTACCTGGACAACGCACGAGGGGAACGTAAGTAGACTCATCAAATGATTGTTTTTGTTTACTTGCTGTCAACCATGACGGATAGCCACTACTTATTTTGGTTAAAACACAAACGTAATATATGGATCCTTGTGCCGCAACAATTATTCCTAAATAATGAATTTGTTTTTATATAATTTTAAAAAAGAAATAGAAATATTTCAGCATTTGTTTTTGGATAAGCATTGCAGGTATGTAACATAAAAAAAAAAACCTCTCACTGTAATTAATGCATATATAAATAGATTATTATTATTTAACAGATTATTATATTTAGTACGATTTTATGAAATGAAAACAATGGGAAGTAGTATGTATTTATTTACTAAAGATGATAGGTTATTGTAACGGTATTAGCATTTTATTCGGGTTAATCATTGAAAACTTTCCAAAATGTAAGAGTTTGTTAGTTTACTCAGCAAATTAATTATTAGTACTGTTTGCCCTTCCCCTACTTTTAATCCTATATTTCTGTGCTTTAAAATGTATTAGGAAAGTGGCCTTACCGTTATACTGTAACAATATATAAATTTTCCTAGAAAAGATTTAAATAATCTTGATGCCGGATTGTTCATGTGAGTTTATTCAATCGATTTTTTAGTTTTTAATAACTTTGTTTTGGTGTCTGTGTTTGTTTACCTTTTTCGGGGAGTGGGGGTGAGGGTTCATAGTTGAGATGTACACCTTCAAGATGAGCAGTCTTTATTGCAGGGTGCAAGAAATCAGATTTCTTTAAATAAAGTCAGATTAAGAAAAAGTAGATCAGATATTTTAAATAAGCTTGACTACTTTATATAAAGGAAATAGACAACTGGTAAATATCTAGTTGTTGATAGTATGAGTCTGTAAATGAAATATTGCTTTGGTATGCAAATAAAATAATTTTCTCGCAAATGGATCATTTTGAAAGCATAGATATATGGACTTGCTCGAATTTAAAAGCAAAGCTTTCAGAAATAAAACTTTGCAGATATGTTATTCACATGCAATCACATTAATTGTAATATGCAGAACCTCTTTCAGCATGTGGACTTCAGAAATTTAAATGCAAGTAGTGCACTCTTTTTAAGTAATATAGTCTTAAAAACAATAAAGACTAATTGATGGATGTAATGAAACAATTCCAAATATCTATTTATAGTTTTATTTACAAATTCTTAAAAATATGATGGGACACATAGGAAAGGCAATTAAGTGATTCTACAGTATTGTGAGCGTACGTCATGTCCACAACATGTTCGATTGATCATAACGAAACAAAAAATTCAAATAAATGAATACTTTTTTTAAAAGTATATAAATAGCATGTTACGTTGTTTAAAAGAAAACTGTTCACCTAACTCAATTTATTTTGTAGTTATGGCCAATCGAACTTACTTCAGACATGACATAAATGCTCACAATACTGTGGAATCACCCAACTATCAAATAAAAATTCTTGAAAATATAATTAATCATGATGTAAATCAATTGATTTGTTACCAGGGGTCTGTTTTGGAGAAATTTGGGTCCGTTAATGGACTATTCACAAAATATTTAATACTAAAAACGGACCTTTCACAAAATTTTTCGACGGACTAAAAATTTTAACTTAAATGTGAACCCTTCACAATATTTTTCATTTTAAAAATGGACCTTTCACAAAATTCTTCCATTGGTAAGTGTCCCTTCACAAATCTAATTATTCAATTTGGTAACAGATTTCAATTACATTGTCACACACATCACAAGTTTTATAAAATTTATAATTAATTATTAAATCTTTAAAATAATTATGCTGATCAAGTAATTGTTTTATAAAAAAAAAAGAGAGATGTAAAATAAGGTATTGTCTGATACTTAATTTTTAATGCTAAAGCTAAGGAAAAAGAACTTTAAAAAAAAAAAAAAAAAAAAAAAAAGGTATACTAATGTCACACATGTTACGGTGGAATCTCTTTTTATATTAAACTATATGATAGCTGAAAAAAATCTCGATTATCCAATGTAGGTTTTGTTATAATTAGGTTGGGTAATCGAGGTTCTACTCTTTATGTATTATTTAATATAAATCAATGAACGCGAAATTTGATGCCTTTATTTATAAAACTCTGCATTATACATATATAGGTTCTTTTTTTTACAGGACTTTCTCTAAAATGTCTTAAAATAAAACTTTAATACTAAATTTTGTAAAATTGTATATATTTTACCAAATTCATGAAAATAGGACCCTATTTTCACAAAAACAGGATCCTGGCTAGAAAAACCTGATTCAGGGTTTTCATCATGGGAAAAAAATTGGTGAAAATTTCTCACTACAGATGTGGTTCGGATAAATACCCAGTAGGTAAGGTATTTACTCCTGCCTCGGGTAAACACCCAAAATCAGAGTATTTGTGATTTTTAGTTATTTTTATTGCATGTAACTGGACCAAGTCTGTAAGTCAGGCTCAGTTCCATGCGATAAAAATATTCCAGTTGAGGAACAACCATGTCCCCAAGACCCTTTTTCTTCTTCCATAGGCATAGGAGTTCTTGAAAACCCACTTTTGCACTCTTATGTTAAAGTTACAACT